>OU343218.1:78858596-78923754 GCA_910596185.1 Chrysanthemum makinoi | reverse complement strand
TGATGCGAGGTTTTCTTGACTAGGTCTTAATATTTATAGTGTCTCGTAATACCTATGGTCTACCCTAATCTTCTTGAGAGTGTGCGGTGGGTGTGTAGTGTAGTAAATAGTAAAAGGCAGAATTAGTCCCAAGAGCTATGTGTGTTGGATTATTACTAAGTCTAATTGTCACAAAATTATAATGGTATGATAGGGTTTTAATTAATTAAACTACTAATGCAGAAAATAACATAAAAGCAAATAAATGGTAAAGGGAAATCAATAGAGGAATAGTGGTGCTAACCTAGTCAATCCTCTTAGCTAGTTATGTCTACGTCTACCTACTTCCAATTACTTCAGGTGGGGTCAAATTGAGAGGACAGCATTTGGTCAATTAGCCTAACCTATCGACAAAGATGCCACCACAGGGAGAAATCAGCAGTCATAAGTCCTATGTTCTGGTCCCTAAGCCGAGTCATTAAGTACGCTACATGCTAGATTCTAAATAGTGAGTGCCCGAACCGTTAGAACTTAGACACTACACCCCCAATTCTTAAGTTCATCCAAACGATAGGTGATCGGTTGGTCAAATCGCACAAGTAGAAAGGGTCGTCAGTTGGTCATATCTTACCCTTCGCATCTCAGTCCGCTCACCTAAATTGGTTGGTCATATCTCCTAGGCAATTGGCCTCTATAAGCCATTAAAACTACTAGAACCAAGGGTGACTACCAAAAACTATGCATGCATACACTTAGAAATAATTATGCAAGTAAAGGTAAGCATAAACAAAACAATTAAAGAATCATAACTAGGCTAGCACCAAAGGGTGCTTAGCAGCTCATATTAATCATGCAAATCAATTCAATATTCAAAGTGCAGAAATACATGAATTGAAAGTAAAAAAAGAAATAATAAATGCTAAAGCTTATCGAATGGTGACTTCTCCCTTGGAGCAGACTCCGTATGCTCCCTTAGACCTCGTTGAGATTTTCCCACGTTCTCGAGTGTTGTGTGTGTGGAATGGGATGCTTTGAAATGCTGGAATTAGTGGAATTGTATTTATAGGCGGAATGCGGTTTCTGGCGTAACCAATAGGAGTTACGCCCGTAACTTACTACCTACTATTAAATTCACTAGATGCGCTGATTCGCGTAACCTTATAAGTGGTTATGCCGTAGTCTTCAATAAACTGGGATTCGTCGTTAGTGATCAGTGGATTACGGCGTAAGTATCGTGGCGTGGAACCTCTTTGACCTAAGGAGTTGTTACGTAACCTTTGGGAAGAGTTACGCCGTAACCTCTTCATAAGTTGGACTTACGGGTCCGCACTAATGACGTTGCGTAATGTGAGAGAAGAGTTACGCCGTAACTTCTTCAAAATAAGCATACTGTGATAAATCTTTAGTAATGTTTCCATTTCCGCGTCTCTTTAGCTTCAATGCTCGCAATTTACACGAAAGTGGAAAACAATGGAAAACAAGCGTAAATCCATATAAATGATATAAATACGAGCATTATCAGGGGAAATTGACACTTAATATTCAAGACTATTTGATGTTATCAAATATCCCCCAACTTGAACTCTACTTGCCCTCAAGTAGAACTTATTAGATAGATTCCTAAAAAGATATCTCCAAAACCTGGAAAATATGAGTTTACAAATCCCTTATGCTAGAATAAAACAAAGCCGAACACCTCACGAAAGGGCGAACACTCAAATCTCTCAACAATTCTAAGTGTCAATTTCGGGGTGATCACTCAATTGCGCAGTCATAGCATGTATTCTATCATAAGCTTGCGGTTACACAAATCTCCACCACTAGAGTTAAGGGCTAAACAATTTTCGAAGGCAATATGGGTAGACACGACAAAGGTTAAAGTTACTTCGTCATTACTAACATTTCCGCGGCGAAGTGGACAAAATCAATGATACATGACCAAATACATGGCCAAGACACCAAGATTGCTGTTGCATCACCTAGACATACTTCATGACTAAAGGGTAGGATAAGACATGGGATATATAATTGGTGTAAAATGAAAAACAGCGGTAGTCTAAATCTATACCCAAGTCATCACCACTTACCGTCCGCCCAAAGTTCAAGCTTAGAAGTCTAGAGCAGGATCATGAAATGCAAGGTAGATGTGTCATTAGAGGGGCGTCGTGATGGGCACACTACCTCTTCTTCTTCAGTTGGTATAACTCCAACTCCAATCTTCCAATGTGACCGAGGTGGCCTCCTTGATACTAAACAATAAAGCTCATACTATAGTTCTTATAACATTGCACTTTACATACATCAACCAACCTTCTTTTTTTTTTTTTCGAATCACATATTTTTTTTTGAACATAACATAATAACATAACATCCCCCCACTTGAGATGAATAATGGGAATTCGGGGGGTCTTCAATGATCTTCATAATTGTTGTCGATGAAAGCGTGATTTCCAAACCTTTCCACTCGAACCTTGAACTTAGGCAAATGATGACCTCCTAATTACAAATAAAGACTACAGGGTAGGCTAAGGTGTAAGGGTGTAGCGAAACAATATATAAGGGTGACAAAATGAAAGGAATGGCTCAGAAGGGTGTATCTAGGGGTATCTTGCACTAAAGGGAGTGCAACAAAAGGGTTTCACATGGGGGTCGAAAAGTCGAGGTGACTAATCGATAGACTCACAATGGTAGGCAGTTTGGGTGATAATCCTATAATATTGCCTTCTAAAACTGAAAAGTCCAAATACATCGAGCTTCCAACATACCCGTCTATGGTCTCCGAAAATGATGCAAAGGCCAAGTTCTAAAGTTTACAAGCTAAACACTTTTAATTTTGGTGGATAGGGTTGTATGTACTTTCGGCTAAGGTATAATCTAGTTAGGTTAAGAAAAACATGTCAAAATTTTCAAAATGGCGTAATTTTTTCAAAATAAACTAGAAAAATGAGGGCAAAATAAAGTTCAAGATATAATTCTACTCCCGTCCCCCCACTTGGATTGTACAAAGTCCCTTTTGTACTAGGAATTAAAATAAAGGTGAAGAGAAAGGTAGAATTAGGCGAGAACTATCACAATTGCTCCAAAAGAAGAAGGCCCGCGAGAAAGGATTGTGCCTTCGTTTAAGCGTCATGAACAAACTTCAATCCCTGAAATCACAATACCGACAAGCATAATTCTAAAAAGAAATAAATAAAATGAAAATGAAAAAATAAACCTAACTCACTTTCGTAGGAATCACGGTTGCATTTACCAAATGCAACAAGCCTTTTAAACCACCTGGTGTCCCAAGTGGAGGAGTGAAGTCTCGTGAGGGTTTACAGGGAACACACCCACAAAGTTCATTTAAAAACTAATACAAGGTTATTGTGTTTTAAAATGAAAAATTAACTTGAGGAGGATTCACGTCGTAATTCCTATTAGGGAGTTCTGGCGTGGCGGCAAAACTTTGGTATGGTGACAGTGAGTTTAAGCGTAACCTTTGAGATGGTATTACTCGTAATTGGTAATCGTCAAGAAATCTGTTGCTAAAATGTTGGTTACGGTGAAATCACAAGATGAGTTACTGTAAGCGTATACCGAATCGACAAACGCGGCAGTAATAACTTGTTTGTCTCACGCAAAAATTACTTGAACACAAACCCAGAAGGAAATAAAACAAAAGAATGGGATAATCGGGTTGTTTCCCGAAAAAGCACTTTTCTTTATTACGAGTCTTTAAGTTAGACTGGCAGCGGACTACCGGTGCTTGTTTGTCACCTGAAATTTGGGCAATCTCCATGTGAAGCGGTGATCCGGATTCTCATCTGTTTGTATCCTTTCCAGTTCTAAACACCCTAAGTAAAAATTTTGATCTTTTGGTAAGGGTGTCGAAACCTTGCCTTATCTTCTTCACTAATACCAAGCAATAGCCGAGCATAACTTAGCTGTTTTTAGTCCAATTTTTAAATATTTTGTGGTCCTTGGCATTTTGAAAGAGTTTATCATCATGTATCTTCAACCAAACTAGTCCTTCTTTCTCATTTTATCAAGCGGATATTTCTTTAAAGGGTTTTCAGAAAATCACCCCGGTCATCCATCGATATGAACTTGCTAACATCATCCAAAACCAAAAAGTTGACTGACTAGAAATGGTGAGTTCCCACAATCATGCATATGTTTGTTCTTGATCAGGAGTTGTTTCCTTTGTAATCAAGCTCCTTTTCCATAACACAGTTTGTAGCATTCCTAAGAGATAATAATTGGCGGGGAATTTGTGTAGATAAATGGGTGAAAATCAATGAACCCGATTTTACATGATATTTTAAAATAATAGGGATTCCTAAGATGGATCACGTGCCCCCATTTCATAAAAGCGTGGTTGGTCAGGTTGCACAAATGTTTTTTTGAGTTATCTTGCCAATGGGTCATCGACATCACTTGAGGTCTTGACACTTAATCTAAGTTATCTCTTCCTTAAAATTCATATCAAAATCCTTCCCGAGTCAAGCTCTCGGGATCAGGAATTCATTAGAAAATTTTCAAGGGCTTCACCAAAATTCCCCACTGGGCAAAGACATCCACTTTAGTGTAGGCAGTAGCAAGCATGGGTCTTCCTAAAATAGCCAATTATCATGTTGTCTTCCGGGACATCAAGAATCACAAAAATCTACTTTGGGAAAAGGAATCTCTTAATCTTCACTAATACATTTTCAAACATTCCTAATGGCGATTGCATGGATCGATCGGCCATTTCAATTTTCATCTTGAGTTTAAGGCGCAATTCCCATTACAAAAACACTTCGAGCGAATTATGCTAATACTAGCTCCAAGATGCGCGGGGGCGTTACATGTTTGAGTTCGATGTAGCAAGGAGAGTAAAACATCTGGATCTTTCCTTTTGTGGTAGCTGTTCCAAAACCGTGACATCTTTCGTTGAGGCGAATAGTCTCATCATAACTTAATTCTGCGTAGTATCATGGCGATTAGTATTATCGGAATCATCGGTAGGAGGGTTTACCGGCAAAGTTTGGTCCAAAAGTGATTGTTTCTCATCTTGTCCAATGGTTTAACAGCACTACAAAAAGGTCAAAGGATCTTCGAGGATAGTTTCAATAGTGTGAACAACTTCTTCCTCGAGCTACTAGGTAATGAGATGGCTTACGAACATGAACTAACACTTTTTCTCTAATATTTTTATCCTACCATCATGAATTTTAATAGAAACGTATTATCCACGAATGCTTTCATCATCTTTTCTATCTATCGTCGTGCTCTCTTGATTCTACGATGTGGTCAAGAATCTTTTTTCTCAAGATTGTTCGATGTGGTCTCAAATACACTCAACTTTCTCAACCTACATGCTTCAACTTCTCTTTCCAACCTTCGTTTTGAAAATTTCCGTAATTTTATTCTTGCTTCGTTATTGTCTTCATTACCTTATGATAGAAGTTATCTCTCATTCATCTATCACGTATCCATGTGCCACTTAACCCAGTAATTTAAAGAAATCCTTTGGAATACATTCAAGGCCCTGTCGAGTCATGCTAGGAATAGGTCTTGGTGAATCAAGGAGTTCTCGTGTTTTAACATTAATCTAATAGAAGGTATCTGATCGGTGTTTGTTTAAATCATGAGTAGGGCATGGAAGTAGAGCTCATTAAATCTTTCCTTTAGGGTACAATGTTTCTTCTCCAATGCACGCGAATTGGTAGATTTTCCCGAAAGCCTAGCCATTTGAAAGAGGCAAAATTGTTGGATGAACTCCTTTCTTAGTTTTTCCCCATTATCAAAAAGGCCTAGAGCTCTTGAGTCTTGTATCGACATTATCAAAAAGAAAATTAAAACAGACTTAATATGAAATCTAAAAAAATAGCTCCCGGCGGTGGTGCCAAAAACTTGATGCGGTTTCTTGACGGTCTTAATATTTATAGTGTCTCGCTATACCTATGGTCTACCCTAATGCACTAACTTGAGGCGTGTACTGTCGTGTGGTGTAGTAAATGGTAATGCGGTTAGTCCCAAGAGCTATGTGTGTTGGGATTATTACTAAGTCTAATTGTCCTGAAATTATATAATGGTATGATAGGGCTTTAATTAATTAAACTACTAATGCAGAAAATAAAATAAAAGAAAATAAATGGTAAAGAGAAATCAATAGAGGAATAGTGGTGCTAACTTAGTCAATCCTCTTAGCTAGTTATGTCTACGTCTACCTACTTCCAATTACTTCAGGTGGGGTCAAATTGAGAGGGGCGGCATTTGGTCAATTCACCTAACCTATGACAAAGATGCCACCACATAGAGAAATGGGTGTACCGAGTCATAAATCCTGTTGTTCACGGTCCCACTAGTAGGTAATTAAGTACCGCTACATGATAGATTCTAAATGGTAGTGCAGGCCGTTAGGAACTTAGACACTACACCCCCCCAATTCTTAAGTTCATCCAAGCGATAGGTGATCGGTTGGTCAAATCCACAAGTAGAAAGGGTCGTCGATTGGTCATATCTTACCCTTCCGTCTCGATCCGCTCACCAAGTGCGATTGGTCATATCTCTGGTCAATGGCCTCTATCGCCATTCAAAACTCTAAACCAAGGTTGACTACAAGAACTATGCATGCATACACTTAGAAATAATTATGCGAAGTAAAGGTATAAACAAAACAATTAAGGAATCATAACTAGGCTAGCACCAAAAGGTGCTTAGCAGCTCATATTAATCATGCAAATCAATTCAATATTCAAGGTGTTCAAATCGTGAATTGAAAGTAAAAGAAATAATAAACGCTAAAGGTTATCGTAATGGTATGACTTCTCCCTTGGAAAAGCAAGCTCAGTATGCTTCCCTAGACACGCCTTAAGATTTTTCCCGTTCTCGAGTGTTGTGTGTGGAATGGGATGCTTTGAAATCTTGACATTGGGGTATTTATAGGCAGTGCAGGTTGCAGTAACCAATAGAGAATTCATTAAGTAACCTTCTATTTCTTAAGTAAATGCACTAGATGCGCTATTTCGGTGTAACCTATAAGTGGTTCGCCAGTAGTCTTCTAAACTTCGGTTCATTAAGTAAGTGATGCATTAGTTACGGTGTAAGTATCAGTGGAACCTCTTTTGACTTAATGGAGTTCGCATTCGTAACCTTTGGGAAAGGATGCGCCGTAACCTCTTGATAAGTTGGACTTAAGGTCGCGCAATAGTTACGGCGTAATGTGAGAGGCGAATTAAGTAACTTCTTTCAGAATAAGCATCTTGTGATAAATCTTTAGTAATGTTTCCATTTCAGCGTCTCTTTAGCTCAAAGCTCGCAATTTACACGAGGTGGAAAACAATGGAAAATAAGCGTAAATCCATATAAATGATATAAATAACGAACATTATCGGGGGAAATTGACACTTAATATTCAGGACTGTTTTATGTTATCAGATTGTTTCATCGTCACGGGATTTTACAAGTCTATGATTTAAACCGAGAAATAAATTCTTTCGCGGGATTTTACAAAATCAAGAATAAACCGTAAACAATGTTAGCTTGAATGTTTTATGACGACTTTGGTTTTGGTAAATATTAGTTTTAGGGGAACATACAGTGGTTCTTCAACGGTTCATTCTCCATCATCAACAATATCATCAACAATTCTTTACCCATATGTCGACAACTACAACCATCTTAGAATTCAAGTAGTATAAACACCTTACTTTTCTTTGAAGGTTAAGCGTAAAACATCAAAGTACACGTTTCTCGCCCATGATGGTTTCGGTGCCGACATAGTAACATGCAACCATGCGCACGAAAAGTTCTTGTCATAAGCAAACATCATGAAAAGTCATGTTGTGTGAAGATTCTTGAAAGATGTTGCTTAGGTTTGAAGCTCATTTATCATTCAGTGGAATCAAATATTCTATAGGAATTGCTTATCACATCTCAACCATTCAGCCCTTTGGTAAACACCTCATCTACATATTCTGTCGGTTACTGCTATGACTACTTGGTGAAGTAAACACGATATACCAAACTTGATCATGAAGTAAATTCCCAGTTGTTACTTAAACTTGTACTAATCCTTGTGAAAAGTAAGCGGTGTAGCCAATGTACAAAATTCTGACGCATTATCCTCAATTTGCGTGAGACAGAAATGATAGCTCGTTGTGGGTTAAGTAGAAGAATCACAAAAGTAACTAAATAGTCAAGCCATTATCATCAATAAACTCCCAAACAAGTCATCTTAGGAAGGGTAAAAAGAGGAAGATAAATAAGTAAACAAGCGGAAAACCTCGTAAATCCAAATAAGAATCTTGTACAAACAACTCGTAGTCATTTTTGTCAAATGTAGTTCAAGCCGTGAATTGTATCTTCCATGAAAGTGTATAAACCAAAGTATCAAACTTAAGTAACACAGCAGATCTTAGCATCAAACCAAATCACATAAGCACATCAATCTAATATCATCCAGATCTCATATAACACTACACTCACAATCAAAGCGCCTGACTTATTAGCAAATTGTATCAACAACTTGCAGCCCATATAAATCAACTTCCGGTCCATTAGAAAATCCAATTGATAAATCCTATCATTATACTCATACTAATATTATCAAAGGCCCGGTCCAAATTTATTTCACGTGATGCCTTGGTCTAATCCATTTAGCAAGACACTTGAGTCCATGCAGGGACGTAACAACAACCAGGCCCATGACTTAAATAATAACTTCAAAGCTAAATCGTTCAACTTAAGTAGCGTTTGTCAGGATCAGCGACAATATCGTAATCATTTATCATGCTACCATTCATATTCCAGATTCAATCAAAAAAACGTTAAATATCCCACAAATTACATATCCGTATTCAATTGACATTTGATGTCACGAGAGGTCCAAAAATATCTAGTACCCATGCAGCCCAAAAACCATCTGAGTCAACACCAATACCCAAGTAAACTTGATAAAAGGTTGGCCATTCTTATCCATAGCGAAACCAAGATTGGCACATTAGGCCCAAGTACCGGATCCAACAAGCGAACCTAACAATCGGACTATAAGATCCCTTAATAACTCAATCCACCTAATTACTCGCCAAAAATATGTCCTCTCTATGCGGATATCTCACATCACGTACCAAAAACACATCAACCACCCAATCTTGCTCATGTATCCATCTGCCCCACCATCATATGCATCTTCTCATCTTACCAACTCTCATCTGATCGAATAAGGCTCACCACAGGGATGGTTAGAGTGTATTGTGACGGCTACAAGATCTATCAAACGAGGTATTACTATAATTAGTTGTCTTATCGTTTTTGATTGTCTGGATCTATGTTAAGACAAGAAGATAACAATTTATGTTATCACTCTTGTCTTTTGATTCGTAAAATACCGATGAAGATCTTTAAATTTTCTTTTTCATTAAATAGACCTCGAGTCTTGATGTGATAAAGCATTTAAACGAAAAGAGATGGTCTGAGTTCAGATTAGTTTAAGTCTTAAACGAACGAAATAAAAGAAATGATTTGACTTAATAGTTAAAATCACTTCTTTAAATTCAAAGATTATCACTAACAATTAGATCAATGATGTTAATCCTTTGTGGTGGAATAGATCCGAAGAGGTCATAAAAAATCATTAACCCACAAAAGGAGAATCTGAGATCTTGAATTTTCGGATAATGATTTTATGTTTTAGCTTAAGTTTAACACGAACTCAAGGTGAGATGAAGTCTAAAATATTTCGTCTTCCCCTTTTAATGGTTAGAAGATTAAAGAAGTTTATCTTCAAAAACAAGATCGATGATGATCTATTATTTCTTGTGTGATAGGACTCTTGGAAATTGATTCATGTTTGAACCATAAAAAAGAAATATGCAGATCCGCATTGAAATAACACATTTAAGTTTGAGAGTCTTGAAGTTGGATGATAGTCTTGATGTAACATTGATTAGATTGTTTGTATAGAGTGATGTTGATGTTGATGTATGTTAACTGTTGTTTGTGAATAAGTCTTGAATGTTTCACTTGATGAATAGATTTAGATTCTTGTGATGTTTGTAGTCTTGGATGAATTTGTAAATGGTTGATAGAATCATATTGTTGTAGTCTCATGGTTTGGTGATTGATGAAGTTAATTTTTCAAATCGCAATTCATTTACAAAACGCAGCAGTCTTCATCACTTCAGATTCAAATCGCATCACCCCAAAATGACAAACCGCATACCCGTAATATAGACAAACCGCATCCTGTCAAACCTCATACTTCCATAACACAAACCGCACAATTGCAGTTATTGATAAACCGCATATCATTCATACACAAATCGCTTATGTTTTAAATAGACAACCCGCATCATTAACAGTTAGCATTTGTGACAAATCGCATAAAAGTCAAAACTTTTATGACAAACCGCATAGCATATAAAGGTTAACAAACCGCAGTTGACTCAAAAGTCAAACCGCATATATGACAAACCTTCTCTTACATTACGTCGAATCTGACTGATTGTAAAGAAACCGCATAGTAAGCGAACACAAACCACATACTAGGCATTGAATACGGATAGTCTAACGGGCCAGCACATTAACAGCCGGGACAAAGCGCACCAAAAAAGAATCAAGTCACACCTTTGCTTTCAGAGAAAAAGGACCGGCAGCGACGGAACTCATATTCGGACCCGAAGCATTTATCACGATCGAGGAAAAACTAACAAGCGCTAATAATCGAGGTTAAGACTTTAACAACCGGTGCGACAACACTTTAAAGTTTCTTACAACCACCATAATCCTACTGAAAAATAGTTTAACAACCACGCATAAACCAACATCCACAAACAGAGTACAAGTTGCATCAACAAAATCACAAGAACCTTGATAAACCATTATAGCACAACCATAAAAACGCATCATAAGTCTAACGAGCGGATACAGAACCACTTCAAAAACCATACAATCATAAAACAAGCATAAGCGGCTCATACCATTTGTAGGATCATATATTTAATGTTGTTTGATGATTAGAATTGATCTAGGATGATGATAGTATATGAATGCCATGTTTAGAGATGAAGAAGAGTAGAGGGTGATTATAGAGATAAACAAAAGAAAAGGTTAGATTATCAAGCACCACCCTTCCCTTAGTGGGAAGGGTATTTATAATTACAAATAAACCCCTCATTGGGAGGTGGATCCGGACATCACGATTGGGTAAGAACCAGATCCTTCCTCCGGTGTTACTCTAAACTAAACTAAGCTAATAAACACATAAATAACAATATTTCTCACAGCTAACTTATGCTAGATTATATTTGGAGTCAGCCAGGCCTTCATTATGGAATTTTCAATTCTAACATATCAATAGAAACAAGCTTGAGGGTATTGTTGGTCATTACATTCAAACAAAATCAGTGACTTTAGAAACAAAGGCTTCAAAGATGTCTGTACTTGATCCCAAAAGTCAACTACTCGGTAAGATACTTGATGATGATGAAGAAGTTGAACTTCGAGAAGGTCTACTTAAGTCGATGAAGAAATCACGAGAAAAAGCTGAATCATGCAAAGTCATCAAGTCTAGAAACATCACGACAGAATGACAAGGATGATGAATCGTCCAAGAGACAAGCGTTCCAAACTCAACTGAACAGTCATCTTCGGTATTTCAAACCACCTCTCTGGCGTCTACGAAGATGAAATTCAACCACAATCAACAATCAACCTCCTAGCAGAAAGTTTATGGTGTTATGTCAAAACCACCATCGACATACAACAAGCGACTCTAGAATGGATTGAATCTTCTACTACAAAGTTTGACTTGTTTGAAGATATGGTTGATGCTTATCGAAGGCAGCGGTTCCTCTTGCGAAGATATGGTTGATGCTTATACCATTATGGATTTCACAAAACATCAGAAGAAGGTCATGAGTTGAAACTACAATTGTCTCCGCGCCAACATTTGAAGGCGGGGTTTACTCATTTAAGACTTCTACCACTTCAAGGCTACGATTTGAGTACAATCTTGAGAGGAAGTTACAAGAGCAATGTCGAAAATATCACTTGGGATGTTTAGATTTGTCTTCGGTGCTCCAAAAAATGTTCAGAGTACCGACTACTCCAAACCTTTTGCAACTCATGGGTCATGCTCATATCCCAAGATACCCACACCATACTTTTAATCCGCGACTTAGAATACGTGTATGAAACAGATTGAGAGAAGAGTATGCAACATCAACATCCAAAGTTCCACTTATTTCTTTGTTTCCCTGATTGATAAAAATCAATAATAGAAGTTGTGTAGTATGGGTAACTCAAGCGTGTTAGGTTTGAGCATCGAGATCGTTCGAGCGAGGTTGAATGGAATTTCAACTCCGCGTCGCGATGTCGGGATTTAAATGTGTTTAAAAAGGATTTTGAGGATTTCTAAACTACGGGGCAAGCAATAATAATAAAAGGCATATAAATCTACTAATCTTAAGGTGCAAACAAGTAATCTCAGTTAACTACGTAAATAGAACTAAAGACGCAAATTAGTTTATGCCAAAAAAAGTATTCTAAAATGCAAATTAATCTATTTTAACCCCCAAAAGTGATCTAATATTTCTCTACAACTAAAAATGTTATCTAAAAATTATCTAAAATTTAAAACTATTTTTTTTTTGGTTTTTTGATTTTTGATTTTTTGAAAATAGCGAAATATATATATTTTTTTTGACTTTTTAATTTTTTTTAAAGAAATTTTTCTTTTAAAAACTAATTTAACTAATTTAAGTTTAAACTAAAATTTAAATGGCAAACTACAACTAGTGACGATGAATATTAAGCTAAGAGAATGATACTAAAAAGACTTAACAAGCATCATACGAAAATTAAACGTAACGGTAAACTAAGAATCTAAGCTAAAAAAAAAGAGTAAGAGAATAGAACCCGATGATGAAACGAGATGAATAAAACCACCCGATCTTATAAGCACAAATTAATACAAAAGTTTATAATTTTATTAATTTTATCAACTAATTAGTAAGTAAAGTTTAAAACTTTATTCACCAACAAGCTTAAAAATTACTAAAGCTTCAAACTTTATGTATTAAAATGCTTAAAGACCCTTAAGCTCATATGGTAGGATGGGATTACACAAACAAAATCAAAACTTAAAGGGTTAGCACAATTATATAAATATAAACTTTTATAATAAAAAGCTAAAATAATAGATAAACTAATCTTAATAAATCAAATCTTAACCACCAAACTCTCTCAAGGAGATATGTTTCCACAAAAACTAATTTGGTTATTAAGGTTAAGATTTTAAATATAAGATTTTTTATTTTTATTTTTATTTATTTATTATTTATTTTTTTAATAATAGAAAGGAAATAAATCAAGAAAAAATATCAAATGAACTCCGAAAATTCCAAATATTTTTTAGAAACATTAGAAACTGATAGAAGCTCACGAGAAAACGTTTTAGAATTTTTAGGAATTAAATAAATTTTTCGATTTTATGTTTAAAATAACAAATAAATCAAAATAAATAGTAAACTAGTTCAAAAAAATATGAAAAATTCACACTATCTTAAGAAAACTATGAAAAGCTACCATAAAATATAAAAAATATTTTTTGGCGTTTTTCTATTTTTTTTTTTAAATAAAATTGAAACAGTTTTTAGAGAAAAAGGGCGAGCTTGTTTTTGATTTTTAAAAATACTAAGCGACTCAGAAAAATACAAATTTAATGGCGAAAATAAAATAGTTTCTTGGATTTTTTTAAAAATACAAGATTTTTAGAGACTTTTACTATTTTAAGCTAAATAAAATAAGCGTAAACTTTAATGAAAATAAAAATAAAAAATAAACTTTTATAAAAATATAAATATGATATGTTTGGCGTGTGCCTTGAAGCGTATAAAATACAATCACACAATCTTACTATAACTCAACTCTTCATGGCATATTTTTATAAAAGTTTTATAAAAATAAAAGGAAATAAAAAAGATTAGAGATGAGAAAATAAAAAGATGCAAAGATAATAAATAAGATGAACCTTTACAATAAATAAATAAAACTTTTATAAAACTAAATAAGCATAAAAATTACAAGAGTTTGGGTACAAAATACAAAAAAAGATGATAAAAATGAGGTGAGGAGGTGGGTTTTTATAGACCCACAAGTTACACTTTGGCCCCTAATAATGTTTCATAATGGCCCCTAAACTATTAGAACTTGGTACAAAAATCCCCTACAAAAACTTGCTCCCCAAGTTGATTTCACTTTAAGCATTATAGTAGCAGATTTCATTTGCATTTGGGCTTGAATCATGCGTTTGGGATATGGACTTGGACAAGATTAGGCTTCGTTGGGCTTCAATGGCGAAAGACTTGGAGCTGGGCTTGGGTGGATCGTGGGATTGGGCTTGCATGGACAGCAGCTATAGGGATGATTGCAAAATTTGAGCTTGATCATATGTGATATTAAAAATATATCAACAATTTTGCCATTAGTTGGGTTTGAACCCAAGACCTCTTGCTTGATAAACATGTCTCCACCCACTAGACCAAGAGCCTTTTTGTGATATATGTTGCATTTATTTTCCTTTTAAGCTCCTTTTTTATGCTGATCCATTTTTCCTTCTTTTTAAGCATCTTAATTAATTGCAATTTTCGTTCGGTCTTTAAAATTTTCTTCTCTTGCTTCGATGCTCCAAATAAAATTATCATTGGTCCAGTAACCCGTGCTCCTTTCCATTCTCGTTGCTTTCGTTTTTGTCCATTTTACAATAAGCAATTACACACTTACAGACATAAACACAAAAACACAAATATTTATGGCTTTAGGGGTTAGTTTTGGTCTTTTGGTCTGTTTTGATAAATAAAAGGTATATGTTTTCACATATACCAAAATACCCAACGAGAAGATTCCGTGTTCTCACGCAATGTAATCAACTCACGCTTCTAAAACAAAAAATTTCAATCTCTTTCTACTAAACCTATGAAAAGTAGCAAAGATTCCTCAAAAGAGATTAAGAAAACCTTATTTCTAAAAGCGCCCGTTTACCTTTTAATTTCACATATAGATATTACGATTAAGCACATTCCAATTATGAGTGACGGTTTGTTGAACTTTCATGTCGATCAATAACTCCAACATTTTTCAAACGACGTTAGGATCACGGAATAGGAAACACACAACAGCGTGAAGTGACCATATGGATAGAATACATCGTCCCTGATTTTTCACAAGTTCCCAAACTAAGCGTAAAATCAAAATCATTGTTAAATATGACTCTAGATGCTAACACTACCCATGGAAGTTACTTGTGTAATTACGTTTTGCTCCCATTTTCCTATTTTCCTCTATTTATTTTATTTTTGTGAGAAATGAATTTCTTCAAGTTTCTCGTTTGATAATTCTTATTCGATAAAGATATGAAGCTAAGTCGATAATTAGTTATCCATCTTCCCTCAGAAAATTGTACACAAGAATGAGGTCCACATCAAGGTCCTAATTTCACCGATTTAGGAGATATCTCCCGGATTCAAAGTTTGAAAACCTTATTTCAACACATTTTGCATTTTGCAAATTTAGGCCTTGGTCTTTTCAACCACTAACTCAACGGGATTACGTTTTATCGAGAATCTTATTATGACTTTGGATTTTCCTCAACCTTTTAGAAGTCCATGACAACGGGGTACCGTCAGACATAGAAAACTTTTATGGCTTTGAATTTTTCAACTTTAATACATTTGGGCTTTATTTCATGTTAATTTTTTGTGCCAAACTCCGAATCCACGGCTTTATAACAATAGAAACAATAGCAGCAAACTATCGGAATCGATTGTCTATTACATAACAGCATTACCTTAATGTGTACCCAACTCTCATGGGGAAGGATTCTCTAAAGAAGAATAAAGAACTAACTATCGTCAAAAACTCAACATCTTTAATTATTTATTGAATATATGGGTGAAACAATCTTGTGTGGGAACAAAAGCCATAAGTACCTTCGATGGGCTCTAAAGAGAACCATCTACTCTACGCTTAGCATCTAAACTCATAAGTAACTCTATCATTCCTCGATCTCCAAAAATTTAAAATCCCAAATAATGAGATCCGTGGATGCTTAGCCGATAATTAAATTATCTATGGTTAAGGGAACAAGCTAGGGCTCAACACGCGGTCAAGTCGGAATTCTTTTCCTACCCTCACCAGTGGAAAGTCAACAAGGTGTCAAAACAATATATTAATTTAGCAATGCCGTCTAATGAAATTAAGTCATGCATATTTAAAGTCACTTTCGGGAAACTTGCAAATTCTTGGCCTTGTGAGCTAAATGCATTTTATAGCTTCTTGTCTAAGAGACTAGCAAACTTTTCAATCACAAAGACTTAACAAAAGCTTCAAAATTTTTAAATTTTTCACAATTTTGCACAAATTTTTTAAGGAAAACGGGGTTCTTGATACACGGCAAAAAACAAACAAGTCTTGTCAAATCAAATGAAGATTACCCACCCCAGACTAAAACGAAACATTGTCCTCAATGTTTAAAGGTACAGGTTCTCAACGCAAATCTAAAGCCATTGGTTAGTTATGCTAATAGATAAACGATAATCGATAAAGATTTTGGATACGGATTTCCATAAGGCGTCGAAAATGAAACTTCAGTGGAAAAGACAAAACTTCGAACGCGAGAATCTTCATATCAGGAAAATCTGGACATAAACAACAATAACCGAAACGAGAAATGGAAGATGCAAACCTCCTCACGTCACTTATTAGAAAACATAAATAAGATAAAAGGATAAGCATGGGTGCCTCCCATGGCCTTCTGTTTTGTTCACGAGTCGCTAGCTGACTCGTCCCGAATCATTTGTCCTTGGGAAACAAGCGGAAGGATACCGGATCAAGATGGTATCCTCACTCAGGAGGAATAGAGAATGGGTGGGTTGGGAGGAAAGAAAATGTCGGGCTCAAGCACATAAGGATAACTTCTCCTAACTCAAACGGTATATCAGAAAGAGTGATCCATCATCCGGTGGTTTTTTGGTGGACGTCGGGATGACGGATCAAAGAGAAATGACTCCATAGAAGAAGGGAGTCCATGGTAAAGAGAGGTGTTTCTTAAAGGCTCAAACATGAAGGCATCTAGAGAGGATCCTTTTTGGAAAACTTTTGTTTTATGAATGTCTCTATGATGAGTATCGAGGTTAAAAATCTTGTCCTCGAGGAAACGAAATCAAAGTATCTTCTACGTGAAAATCCTCACGAGAAGAGGAATCACTCTCGGATAAAAAATAGTGCGGGACCTCTGAAACAACAAGCTCATCAGTCGAAATCTTTACTTCTTTATCTTTCTTCGGGTAGAATGGATCATCATATTCATTTTCTTCATTCTCGGAAAGAATCGAGTCGGTAGGAGCAAGTTCATGGCGTGAACTTCTCAGTGAATCTATATAAGAAGGCTTGACTTCTTGCTACTTTTCTTACGGAGGATATAAGAATCCCAAGTAAACATTTTCTAATTAAGCGAATATCTTCCTGCGATGTTAATAGCGGCATATCAATTCGGTGAAACCCATCGGATTAAAATAAGCCTCAATTTCTTCCATTATAGAATCATCGGTTGAGGCGGTTTAGGTTCAAAAACATCATCGGAGGGTAAGAAGAGCGGTTCATTATATATCAATTTTTCAAGTAAAGGATGTCCCCTCGGTCAAAAGTAGCATCATCAATCTCCAAGGGAATCAAATCATCGTTAATATAGCATCGATTTCTTCCAAATGGAGTCACTTTCATTAGTGAGAGAGGGGAAAGAGTCGAGAAAGTTCAAAATTTTTAGAGGAAGGAGTGAGATTGCCACTCAAAGAAAACTCGACGTTCTTAAGTTCAACACAACAAACAGCAAGCGGAGGTGGGACAAGTGGTGTGCTCTTAGAGCTAGCATTTTCCACCACCGTTTGTGAATCTCCTTTTCTAATTTCTTCTTTTGTTGTTACGTATTGTTGATAAACTCTTAACCGTAAAAGCGTGAAAGGCTCGGATCAATTCTCGAATGGTTTAGGCTCAACTTTTTGGACAACCGGAGGTTGGGCGTTTTTTACTTCCGTTATTAGTAGGAATTCGGGTCCTTTGTCACCTCGGTGTCATTAATTTTGGCCACATCATATTGGTTGGTTAAAGATTTGGAAGTATGGTTAACATTGAACGTGACGGCTTCTTTTCCAACTCTTAAAGTGATTTCTCCTTCATACACATCAATCAATGCATGGCCCGTCCTTAGAAACATCTTAGAATAAGAGGTACCGAGTGCGGCATCAAAATCTACTACACAAAATCTGGCGAAATCGAACTTCCCCACTTTAACAACATCCTCGGCTATACCAATTGGTTTTGTCGTAAATGCGATCGGCTTGCTTTCGGGTCATACACGTTGGGGTAAGTGGGGGCAATGAAAGCTTTTCGTAAATTGATTTCGGCATCAAATTAATACTCAGCAAGATCGGCCAAGTAGGAACGAATAATTCCTTGAAAATCACACAGAATGAGGAACTTGCCGGGGTCACCTAACTTTTCGGGAAGTTTCTTGATAATAACCGCCGAACAATTCTCATTCAAAGACGTTTTTGCCAAATCCACAATTTTCTCTTTGTTACTTAATAATCTCTTTAGTGTCGAAACAAACTTAGGCATGAGAAGAAGAGCATCCGCGGCTAATTTGAAGTGAAGATCTTGAAATATTTGAAAGAATTTTTCCATTTGAAGATTTGCTTGTTCGCGTTGCTTTTGATCATTCATCCTTGATGGGTACGGAAGTGTAATGTTTTTCAGATTAGTCTTTTCAGCACTAACGGGAGCATCCTTGGGCTCGAGCGTCGGGACAACCGTGGGTTGGACATTCTCGGTACTCCCCTCATTAGTAGGAAGCACCGGGTCCTTTGTCACCGGTCTCACGGTCTACCACGAAGGAAAAGAAGAAATAGTGGTAGGGTAGTGGGTCCATCGTAAGCAACCCCACTTCGGGTAGTGATCGCTTTCATGTCACCTCTCGGGTTAGGAATCGTATTACTCGGAAGAGTACTAGAACTCGATGGTTGAGAATAAGAAGTAGAAGCTTGATTAGCTTGAAAGAAACTAGCCATCATATTCCTCATTTCACTCATTTGCTTGTTACTCGTAGCTTCCATTTCCCTTTTGAAATCATTCCTCATACTTGTGATTTGAGTTTGCAAACTTTTAATGGTATTATCGGAATTCTTCATGTAAGTTAGAAAATCATTATTGAACTTGACTTGATGAATTGTTGTCTGATTTGGGTGATAAACTTGAGGTGGAGGAGCTTGGTAGTTTTGATTACCATGATTAAGATTAGCTCCTCGGTTTTGATTGTAAGATTGGTTTTGATAACGATTTTGATTATGGTTTTGGTTTTGTTGAGGAATGGGTGCAAAACCGGGTGGTCCCATTTGGTTGGCACGGTATCCTTGGTTCTGATTTTGAACGGATTAGCGAATCTCTGGAAAGCATTTCAGATCACCATCCGTGGCTTGACAATTATAGTACGGATGAGGACCCACTTAAACACTAACGATTTAAATTACGGCTTTGACTTGTTCGGATTTCAGAATCTTAAATTCTCTCATCATGAATTATAGCATCAGTCATCCCTTTCAACTCACTCTTACGAACGTAGTTATCATGGTAGTAATCTTAGAAACAACCGGTCGGTTTCTAGACGAGACAACTTTTGACTTGTTTTCGATAATCGTTCTAATATCGGGCATCACGACTCAAGATGTTACCCTGCGGCCGGCGTTAAGCGAATCTTGATCGGACGGCGTTAAAGCATTGTAGAACGTATCAATTTGATGTAGATCGGTAAAACCGTGATTTGGGCATTTACGTAAAAGTTCCTTAAATCTATCCCATGCTTCTCCAAAACTTTCATCCAATTTTTGTTGAAAATTAATGATTTGATTTCGTAACATTGTAATTTTCGAAGGAGGAAAGAATTGATTCACAAACTTCTTAGAAAGATCGGCCCATGTTGTAATCGAATGAGGGGGTTCTTTTTCGAGCCAAGTCCGGGCTGCCCCTCAAGGGAAAATGGAAATAATCTCAATTTAAGCGACTCATGAGTGGCGCAGAAGTTTATGTAGAAGCAACTTGACTAAACCAACGGAGGTGTGCGTGGGGCTCCTCATGATCCAAACCACAAAAATATTTATTTGAAACCAATTGAATTAGATTAGTTTTTAGTTCAAATTAGCCGGTATCAGTGGTGGAAAAGCGATAGCATCACCATTAGCCATCTGGGAGCTTGAAGTAACTTCGATCATCGTTCAATTATCGCGCCATGACGCGGGTTCTTCAACGATAAATGCGTAACTTCAGTGCGTCTATTCTACGATTACGATTACGTCGTGGCGAGAACGAAGTCGCATGCACTAAAAAATCAAAAAATCAAAAAGTAAAAGGAAAAATAATTTGAGAAAGGAAAATCTTTTTGGTTTTATATTTAGAAAACTTTAACACAATCTTTTGTAACCTTCCGTCCAGCGGTGCTCGGTAGCTCCCAAAGTGTACGCAGTATATGGCGAGGAGCGAGTGGATCGTTCTTGATCACGCAATTTAATGTCAAACTTCCGTTTACCGTGTATAGGTTGTACTTACGGTGAGCGGCGTAACAATTGGCGTTGGGTTTGTTTTGTTGGTTCTTTAATTTTTATGGTTTTGTAAACACTCTAGGAAAAATGTTTTGGTTTTTAGATGTTTTGGGTTTTGAAAAGATATATTTACAAAAACAACTGATAACTTCACTTTCGGGAAGGATCTTCAAATACCGCATGAATCGAGAATGAGGAATCTGAAAACTCACTACAAGCCCTCCCGGCGTAAAAATGATTCGATAAAAATCAATAATAGAAGTTGTGTAGTATGGGTAACTCAAGCGTGTTAGGTTTGAGCAGAATCGTTCAGACGAGGTTGAATGAATTTTCAACTCGTCAGCGATGTCGGGATTTGAATTTGTTAAAAAGGATTTTGAGTTTCTAAACTACGGGCAAGCAATATAATAAAAGGCATATAAATCTACTAATCTAAAGTGCAAACAAGTAATTTCAATTAAGAATGCGTAAATAGAACTAAGGCATAAATTAGTTTATGCCAGAAAAAAGTATTCTAAAATGCAAATTAATCTATTTTAACTCCTAAAAGTGATCTAATATTTCTCTACAACTAAAAATGTGATCTAAAAATTATCTAAAATTTAAAACTAATTTTTTTTTTTGGTTTTTTGATTTTTGATTTTTTGAAAATAGCGAAATATATATATGTTTTTTGACTTTTTAATTTTTTTTAAAGAGATTTTTCTTTTAAAAATTAATATAACTAATTAAAGTTTAAACTAAAATTTAAATGGCAAACTACAACTAGTGACGATGAATATTAAGCTAAGAGAATGATACTAAAAGGACTTAACAAGCATCATACGAAAAAATTAAGCGTAGCGGTAAACTAAGAATCTAAGCTAAAAAAAAGTAAGAGAATAGAACCCGATGATGAAACGAGAGGAATAAAACCAGATCTTTATAAGCACAAATTAATACAAAAGTTTACAACTTTATTAATCTTATCCACTAATTAGTAAGTAAGTTTAAAACTTTATTCACCAACAAACACAAATTACTAAAGCTTCAAACTTTATGTATTAAAAATGTAAGACCCTTAAGCTCCATATGAGGTAGGATCGGATTACACAAACAAAATCAAAACTTTAAGGGTTAGCACAATTATATAAATATAAACTTTTTATAATAAAAGCTAAACTAATAGATAAACTAATCTTAATAAATCAAATCTTAACCACCAAACTCTCTCAAGGAGATATGTTTCCACAAAAACTAATTTGGTTATTAAGGTTAAAATTTAAAATATAATATTTTTTTTTTTATTTTTTATTTTTATTTATTTATTTATTTTTATTTTTTTAATAATAGAAAGGAAATAAATCAAGGAAAAATATCAAATGAACTCCGAAAATTCCAAATATTTTTTAGAAACATTAAGCTGATAGAAGCTCACGAGAAAACTTTTAGAATTTTGAGATTAAATAAGTATTTTTTCGATTTTTTATGTTTAAATAGCAAATAAATCAAAATAAATATTAAACTAGTTCAAAAAATATAGAAAAATTCACACTATCTTAAGAAAACTATGAAAGCTACCGAGAAAATATAAAAAGTATTTTTTGGCGTTTTTTTTCTATTTTTTAAATGAAATTGAAAGCAGGTTTTTGAGAGAAAAGGGCGAAGCTTTGATTTTTGATTTTTAAAAAATACTAAACTGACTCGGAAAATACGAAAATTTTATGACCGAAAATAAAATAGTTTTGGATTTTTTGTAAAAAGGCAAGATTTTTAGAGACGTTTTCTATTTTGGTAAATAAAAAGCAAATAAGCGTAAACTTTAATGAAAATAAACAATAAAAAAATAAACTCTTATAAAAATATAGAATATGATATGTTGGCGTGTGCCTTTTGGCGTATAAAAATACACTCACACAATCTTACTATAACTCAACTCTTCATGGCATATTTTTTTATAAAAGTTTATAAAATAAGGAAATAAAAAGATTAAGAGATGAGAAAATAAAAAATATGCAAAGATAATACATAAGATGAACTAACTTGCAGAAATAAATAAACTTTTATAAAACTAAATAAGCATAAAATTACAAGGTTTGGGTACAAAAAAAATAAATAAAAAAGATGATAAAAAATGAGGTGAGGAGGTGGGTTTTATAGACCCATGAGTTACACTTTATTTTAATAATGTTTCATAATGGCCCATAAACTATTAGAAATTGGTACAAAAATCCCCTACAAAAACTTGCTCCCCAAGTTGATTTCACTTTAAGCATTATAGCAGCAGATTTCATTTGCATTTGGGCTTGAATCATGCGTTTGGGATATGGACTTGGACAAGATTGGGCTTCTTTGGGTTTGATAGGCTGAAAGACTTTGGAGCAAACTGGGTGGATCGTGGGATTGGGCTTGCATGAATGGCGGCTATAGGGATGATTGCAGGTGAGCTTGATCATCGCATTGATATTAAAAATATATCAACAATTTCGTTTTGAACCAGAACCTGTGATAAACATGTCTCCATGGCTGACCAGAGCCTTTTGTGATATATGTTGCATTTATTTTTCCTTTTAAGCTCCTTTTATCTTTGATCCATTTTCCTCTTTTAAGCATCTTAATTAATTGCAATCTTGGTTAGGTCTTTAAAATTTTTCTTCTCTTGCTTGATGCTCCAAATAAAATTATCATTATACGTAACTTAGTTGCTCCTTCCATTCTGGGTGCTCGTTTTTGTCCATTTTACAATATCAAGCTACACGCGCAGACATAAACACAAAAACACAAATATTTATGGCTTTAGGGGTTAGTTTTGGTCTTTTGGTCGATTTGATAAAGAAAAAGATATTTTCACATATACCATTTACACTAAGGAATGGAGGAAGAAGTAGGCAGGGTGTTGTTAGACTCTTCAGCAGCTAAATTTTCAGAATTCATGAGGCGAGAACTTCGGCATTTCCACGCCCCATTTCAATATGCATGGAAATGGTTTTATAAAAAGTAAGGAGACTCACATGCAGCTCTAAAGCTTCGGGAGTTTGGTACAACTAGCGGATCTTATCCATTGTTGTTAGATGCGAGGTTGAATCAACTATGGGTAAAAATTTTGACTAAAATCAACGTTGAGAGATGATGACAAGAATACAAATTGAGCGAGTGACTACAAGTACTTGGTCTCAAGGATATTGAAGACATGTACCTCCTCAAAGTTTAAGAGCTTATGCATCTTCGGCAACTTCTGATATGACATATTCAACTCCATTCTCATTTTATTAGAAGTCACCGTTATAAAGAAAAGTTGAAGATGTTCATCTTAGCGGATTGAAAGTTATCAAAGCATTCGGATCTCATCAAGCGATCTCAAACCCACGACATTTTTTGAAGGCAACCGTTTGTTCACAAGCACACCATTTAGTTAAACTACACTCGGGGAACAAAATCGTCAAGGTCATGGGATTGAAGATATTCTAGGATTCGGCAATGAAATGGTGTTGATAAAGGTTAAGGCGAGCTTGTGAATATTCTCCAAGATCTAAAATTTGGCGAGAGAGAGAAAAATGGTTCGCGGACCATGAAATGAAGAAATGATGTTAAGCAAGCTAAAGTTAGATCAAAGCGCATTGATTCATGACTGAGTTAAGTCCAAATGAAGAGAAGACTTGAAGAATTTGTTAGGAATTAGAATTCCCGGTATTAAAGAGTCGGTCACCTCAAGTATATGTAATCGTTAAAAAGCTCGTAGTCATAGTTATTTTATGTTAAGTAGTATTTAGTTAAGTAACACCGTGGAGGACGGACTGGTCTTTACCCATGTATGCACGATCCACGGCCGTTGTGTGGCGATTGATGTAAGACTATAAATACTCTCTACCTTCCAAGGTAGAGAGTTGGAGCTCATAATAATTTTTTCACTTTCTCTCACTAAGTTCCCTAAACCTCTAACTTTCTCTCTCTAGAACTCACCTTTACTCCTACTTTGTGTTATGGTTTGATGTGTATGTGAAATCCAATATCCTACAATTGGTATCAAGAGCCATGGTTAGATCATATCTTACATATCTTTGGATTTCTAGTGGTTTTAGGTGGTTTTGAGTTTGAAAAAGTTTAGTGGTTTTTGCATCATTTGGTTGATTTCTAGTGTTAAAGTTTGATTTTGGTAGTACTTTTGTGTTTAGAATCATCACAAGTGTTTAGGTTTTGATTTGGAAGGCTTGAATCATCGTGGTTGGGTTGTTTTGGATTGAAAAGTGGTGTTTATGTGTTTTTCATGCTAGCGACTTGAGCTACGGAAAAGTTTTCTTGGTAGCGACTTGCTTTACAATTTGGTAGCGAGTTGTGTTTAAAGTCTTACTTGAGTTGGTTAGCGACTTGCTAGTAGAGACAAGCGTAAAAGTACAAGTAGGGGATTCTCCACTACACGTAGCGACTTGGTGTAAGTTAGCGACTTGTACTTTATATTGTTAGCGACTTGGTGTTAGCGAGTTGGTACCTAGCGAGTTGCTATTTGCGACTTGATTATTTAGCGACTTAGTGCTTAATAATTCTTGTAAAATTTTGCTAGCGACTTGGGTATGCTTGAGTTGTTATATAGCGACTTGAGACTAAGCGAGTTAGCTACTTAGCGACTTGATTTTTGCGAGTTGAGTGTGTTGCATTATTTTTGCTATGAGTTATTATTGTTTAGCGACTTGTTCATTAGACTTTTCTTCTTGATATTTACATTCTTACGGTTTTCTTTTGATTTAGTAAAATCGTGAAAGAATCTATTTCGGTTTAATCATAGAGTTATAAAATCCGTATAATCTTGAAACATGTCTACAAGCGTTCCTACTATCATCTCCACATTTAAGGATGTTCAAGCGGTGGTTGAGATACTCGTCCACCCATGCTTGACGAGGCTGACTACGATTCTTGGGCTCAACGAATCAGTTATGCTTTGCCTTGGAAAGGAATATGGTGTCAACATTCTCAAATCCATTGATGAAGGACCGTATCGAGTTGAGGCGACTAGAGATGTACTTGATACTTTGAAGATGGAACTCGATTTCGGAATGGATGGGACAAGATGTATGATGAGCTTGATGATAAGGAGAAAAAGAGATTCGATCTGCGATATCGGGCTTCTAACATTGTTCTTCAAGGTCTTCCTAAAGACATCTACAAGTCGATCAATCACAACACGAAGCAAAGGCGGTATGGGATAATGTCAAGATGCTTCTCTCGAGGTTCGGTTAACTATGGAAGGAGAATCACAACTCTATGACGAATTTGAACACTTCAAGATGAAACCGGATGAGAGTGTCTATGAGTACTATGTGAGATTTCATAAGTTGGTGAATGACATGAGGAACATCGGAATGACTATGCCTAACATTCAGCTGAACTCAAAATTTGTGAACAACATGAATCGCGAATGGCACAAGTTTGTCACCTCTGTGAAGCTCACTAAAGGATTGAAGAATACAAACTATGAGCAACTCTATGCCTTCCTCCTTGAGAATGAGAGACATGCTATGTTTGAAAAATTGGTTCTTAATCGGTTCAAAACCAACCGAGGAGAGACAAGCTCGTCTAATGACTCAACTACCTTCTACTCAAACATCGGAATCACAACCAAAGCTTCACAAGTCATACCCATGGGAATGGTAATCACAAACTCATTCTGATCCTATGTTCAAACAAGTCGATCTTTGATGCACATGGGTAATTTCATTATTCAACTAGCTCTTCTGATTAGTCAAAACATGAATTCTCTCCCACAAACCAACAACAACCTCGTGACATCTAACCCACAATCAAGCTCTTTGTTAAAGATGGGAGGATCGGTGGTGCAACGATTCAGGAAAGCGGTATGATGGGGAAGAGGTGGGTGGGTAGAGGTTATGTTGGTATTCAGAATCGAGGAAGGAATGGTAATCAAGGTCAAGCTAAGCTGATCAAATGTTATAATTGTGGTGGTGAGGGACACATTGCAAGAACGCACATCTCCAAAGCGTCCACAGAATCTTGATTACCGAGAGATAAGATCTTGCTTGTGCAAGCTCGGGATAATGGTGCTTGCTTTGGATGAAGAATTGTTGTTTCTTGTGAGGGCAATGCCAAGACCTATGATGCGAGATGTGGATGAGCGGCCTATTAGGGAGATAGTCACAATCATCGAGAATGCCTTTCAAGTCGTGATTGTGATGCATACGACTTCGATGTGGATGATGGACCTCACGCACACACACAATCTTTATGGCTAGCATTTCTCCAATGATTTCTCCCAAGGTCTCCTCTTCACCACAGCGGCCCATCCAAAGACAAACTCATCGAGAGGTACTAAAACTATCGATGATCTTGATGTGCAAAAGATGTATGACAAAGTACAATCAACTGAAACTTTTGAATCAAATATTGAAAATATGGGTAATATCAATGTTGTCCCATATGATCAATATGTGAAACAAAGTGAAAGTGAAGTTGTACCGAGTGATGCATCTCCTGCGATCAACAATGACTATATTTTTGATGAATACTTGCATGTACTGATGATTCTGTAATCTACGAACTTAATGCCTATAAAGAACGTGTTGCTATTTATGAACAACATGTTAAATTTGAGTTGACCACTGCGTGGCAGAAATGGATGACCAAATGCGTACAACTATTAGAAAAAGTAATTTTTGAGAAGAAGTATTAAAACAAGAGTTAAATTCCTTGCAAGAAAAGCTTTCTAAAAGTGCTAAGCAAAAACAAGAACTTCAAGAAAATGTGAAAATGCTTAAGCAAGAATTTAATGCAAAGGAATCAAAACTTTTGAAATTTTTCTAATCTAAAAGAAAAACAAACTTGAAACAAGTTGTACATACAAGGAACACCATTGAATTTGCTCACATGATCACTAAGCATAGAGTCTTAAGCGATAAGCATAGCATTCCCTTATTGAGGAACCAAATCTAGAGGTCATTAAAAAGGCTAGAAATGCTCATAAGGTTCTTTAT
This sequence comes from Chrysanthemum makinoi, assembly GCA_910596185.1. NCBI lineage: Eukaryota > Viridiplantae > Streptophyta > Magnoliopsida > Asterales > Asteraceae > Chrysanthemum > Chrysanthemum makinoi. Next base: position 78,896,204 of record OU343218.1, on the reverse strand, counting down.
GATGGCAATGAAATCCTTAAACCTAGACGAAACCTAGTTTAGTGAGTGCAGAGGAAGATAAGAAATCAGATGAAGTCACTAGGAAAAGATGAACAAGAAACTAGATGATCCTAAATGTAAAGAAAGTAATTATCACACCCCATGATTACAAGAAGGAAAATTGGATTTCCTTAAACATGTTTAAACCTCAGACATTGTTGACTCCCGAACAAGTTTTCAGGAAAATGGATTTAGATAAGCAGAAAGTTGAAAATATTGTTGAAACAAACCCTCCTCTTTGGAAAATGCCTAGAAGCGTTGTATCCTCCTAATACACCAATTCATCTTGTTCCTAGAACAATTGCCACTAAAAGCAAGACCTTAATTAGCCAATATGTTATACTTCAACTATTTGTTGATTTTGAGAAAACTTGCAAGAAAAGGATCACACCCATTTGGTATTACAAGGAGAAAGGGGTTTAGAGCAAATGAAAGAATGTTATTTAACTGAGGTCATGCCTTTCTTTAAACTTCTAAAAGATCACTTTGAGAGTCTTAAAAGGGGATAGAAACTGATATTAAGGGAATGGAAAAGGAATTTGATGCAATGATAGTTGAAGTTAGTGACTATGAGCGAGCACTAAAATATAATGAGATTGAGAGGAAGAACTTGCATACATTAAATGAGAACCTGATTTATGAATGTATTGCTCAAGATGTGTTTTTCATTGCTACAAATTGTTCCATTAATGCTTCCAAATTTCATGAATTATCGGTTGCTCTGAAAGTCTCCCATGATCGTGTCATTGAGCTTGAAAAAACTAATTAAACTAAGCGAGAAAATTGAACTGGATGATCACGACAATTTGGTTAAACATTTTTCTAAACTAGAAGTTGAGCATTTTAATTTACAACTAAAATATCAACATCTTAAAGAAAATGTCAAAACTTCAAATATCAAGACATCCTCGGATGCTCCGAGTTTGATCACGATTTTCAAATTAACAAGCGTGATGAACGATTCAAGCTCATTGCAACGATCGAGAAAGTTGAAAGCCCAAATCTCTCAATTAAAGGGTCAAGCGAACAATATGACAGGCTCCCAAATGCCTCCTCCTTTAGATTCTCAGAATTCTCAAACTTTTCATCTTCAAAACTTAGTTGATGCCTTACAAAAGGAAAGCGAGAGTTTTCTAGAAGAAAATGAAAAAGTTAAGCGACATTTTAAAGAGTTATATGATTCAATAAAAGTCACCCGTGACCAAAACAACGAAAAATAACGTCTTTACAAAAGGAAATTGAGAATCACGAAGTCGAGGAAATGGGAAAGCGCCACTTGTTTTCAATAAGAATGTTGTCTCAAAGTCACCCTTAGATTGCAAATACCTTTGTGACGATTAAATATATTCCTCCTCATCTTAGGAATAATGAACATGCTTTTCATGAATATTGCTCACCTTAAGGATTGCCTAGAATGTCTCCGTGAGATTGTCGAAGAGGATTTCATTAACAAACCTCTTGATAGTGAAATTAGGTTTGCTTGCCTCCGGCCAAGCGATCTCAAGAGTTGCTAGAATGTGTAATTGCAACATGTCCCAAATCCTTAACCTTAGGTGCAAAGGCAAAGCTGTGATGCCTTGTTCTATGCCTAGTGCCAAGCAGGAAATCCGTTCTATGAGTCTTAAGAGGAAACAAATGTGCCTTCAAGTAGTTCGATTCGGATATGTTAGTGCTAAGAAAGTGAACTTTAGTGTGCACTAAAAAGCTCAAATCCGTCTTAAGAAAGTATACACTAATGTGCCTTCTAGTACTTGAGATCCTTGCATCAAGTTAGGGAATGCAAAATTAGATCAACCAACTAATGTTCCCATTCCTCTACAGGAGTAATCAGTGACATTAAAGCGGCAGGTCAAAGTCTCAAGACAATACAAGGAATGATAGGACCTTGCAAGCTAAGAATGTGCATTGGAAGAGAGTAGAAGACCAATCTAGGAACTTTAAGCTTGAGTTGAATAAAAGGAATCGTGTTGATTCTAGTATTAGCCTTAGGCGTCTTTAATTAATTAAATTCGATACTATTTGCAAACCTTGTAATGATATGCGCTTGAATTACATTTTAATCATGAATGTGGTGTGAATGCTTTGTCTAATCTTTGTCAAATGCCAGTTAAAATTGTTAATGCTAATAATCGTGCAAATAAGGCAAAAAGGCAAAAGCGAAAGATTGTTAGAAAACAGTGGAAACCACAGGAAGAACTTTTATAAAGATAGGTTATTATTGGATACCTTTTGGCCATAAGAATAATAGGTTTGTTCTCAACTGCTAAGATTATTCCCACTAGAAAATGGATGCCTATTGGTAGAACTATTCCCTTAAGAAGTGAACATACTTTGAATAGGTCAAATACGACACCCGGCATTGCATCTCCCAATGATTCCATTGCTTCTACTTCGATATGGATGTTTCTATTTCGATGTGGGTGTTCCAATTCATTACTAACCAAGTGGAACCCATTCTTGCATGGGGATCCCAATTATCGATTATCCATTCTTGTGCGTGTTCAACTGCAGATCGTTCAAATCGTTATGGTAATTTTTCAGTCGAATTTGTTCATATATGGCGGAGACGGTCGCGGCTCATGAACCGTGAGCAAATTCATGGAACGATTAGATTCGGTAATGAACATTTCGGTGCAATTATGGGTTATGGTGATTATGTTGTTGGTGATAGTGTTATCTATAGAGTATACTATGTGGAAGGTCTTGGTCATAATCTATTCTCTGTCGGTCAATTCTGTGACTCTGATCTAGAAGTAGCCTTGAGAAAACATACTTGTTTTGTTAGAGAACTTGATGGTAAGGAACTTTTAAGAGGAACTTGTGGTTCAAATCTTTACACCATCTCTATAGAAGATATGATGAAGTCTTCTCCAATTTGCTTGTTGTCAAAGGCTTCAAAACCAAAGTCATGGTTATGGCATCCAATCACTGAACTTGACACCATCAATGATCTATCCAAAAAGGACTTAGTTGTAGGTTTACCTCGACTAAAGTATGAAAAGGATCATCTTTGTTCACCATGTCAATTGGGAAAAAGCAAGAAGTATGCCCATAAACCCAAACCTACTAACTCACATCACGAAGTTCTTCATACAATTCATATGGATTTATGTGGACCAATGAGAGTGCGGAATATCTTTGGGAAGAAATATGTGTTAGTTGTGGTTGATGATTACTCTAGATTCACAGGGTCAAGTTCTTAAGGACAAAGGATGAAACTCGATATCATCATCAAACTCATCAAGCAGTTGCGGAGTTCGACTTAACAAAACCGTCGGAATTATCCGAACGAGACAATGGGCTGAGTTTGTTAACAAACAACTTAGTGAATTTTGAAAGCATTGGAATCACCATCAAAGAAGTGTTCCACGAACTCCTCAACGAGCGGTGTAGTTGAAGGCGAAATCGAACTCTTGTAGAAGCCGCTAGAACAATCTTGATTTACTCAAAGTTCCAATGTTTCTCTGGGTGAAGCTATTGCCACTGCATGCTACACACAAAATCGTTCCCTGATTCACAATGTTCATGGAAAGACACCATATGAACTTGTCCACAACTGAAAACCTAATCTCTCTTTCCTTCGTGTGTTTGGTGCATTGTGCTATCCAACTAATGAGGGTCAAGACTTAGGCAAACTTAGAGCTAAAGAAGACATTGGAGTATTTGTAGGGTATGCACCAAACAAAAAGGGATACCGAATCTACAACAAAAGAACCGGAAACATCATGGAAACAATTCACGTTACGTTTGATGAGTGACGGTCAAATGGCTCTGGAACAATCGAGTTCGGACCCGCACTTCAAAACAGTACAATTGGTTCATCCCTTGTTCCAAACTCTTCTCAAGAAACTCCATATGTACCTCCATCGGAAGATGATTTAAAGAAATTGTTTGATCCTATGTTTGATGAACTTTATGATCCAAGTACTAATGAGGTGTTGATCCCTACAAGGAGTACGCTCATATTCCATTGAATGAAGTCAATCCCTCGATCTCAATATCTTTAAGTCAAGAAGCACCTGCTGCTGATCCGATCTCATCAACAAATCATCATTCTTCAAATGTACATCATGGAACTGTTTACGGCATCAATGATGAAGTTAATCCCTTTGCTACTCCCGAAGATGCTCCATTTGAAAACATATTTGCTCCTGATCTTCATCGGAACCATCTTCTTCGGGGAGACATCGACTCTGCTACTTAGGTCCCTCAACAACTACCACATGAACACCTGAGAAAATGGACTCACGATCATCCATTAGACAACATCATTGGAAATCCCTCTCGTCCAGTATCCACGTGGAAACAACTTGCAACCGATGCCTTATGGTGCTTCTTCAACTCCGTACTCTCTAAGATCGAACCAAAGATGTTAAAACCGCGAATGAATAATTTGGTTCAATGCTATGCAAGATGAAATTCATGAGTTTGATCGAATTGATGTATGGGAGTTAGTACTGCTCCAGTGTGCTATGATTATTACTCTTAAGTGGATCTTCAAAGTGAAACTTGATGAGCATGGTGATGTGTTGAAAAACAAGGCTCGATTAGTTGCTAAAGGATACCGTCAAGAGGAGGGTATAGACTTTGAAGAATCTTTTGCTCCGGTTGCTCGATCGAGGCAATTAGAATCTTCGGCTAATGCGCTAGTAAGAACATGGTAGTCTATCGATGGATGTGAAGCGGCATTTCACGAACGGAGATCTTAAAGAAGTCGTCTCGTCGACCAACCCGAGAAGGATTTGTAAATCTAGAGCATCCTACTCACGTTTATCGTTTGAAGAAGGCCCTTTACGGTTTAAAGCAAGCTCCAAGGGCATGGTATGATACGCTGTCAAAGTTTCTTCTATCAACGGATTTAGGGAAGCGATTGATCCACATTGTTCACAGGAAGTCAGGCAAACATTTAATTCACGTTCAAATATATGTTGATGATATTATTTTTCGGCCGACCCAATGGAATGTGATCGTTTTTCTAATGAAATGAGTTCAAAATTTCAAATGTCAATGATGGGACAAATGTCATTTTCTTGGGATTACAAATTTCAAAGTCAGGAGGCATTTTCATAATTCAATCTAAATATGCAACTGAGATCTTAAAGAAATTTGGATTTGATTCAAGTGACCTGTTGACACTCCCATGATTGATCGAACCAAACTAGATGAGGACCACTCGGGGATCATGATTGACCAAACAAAATATCGTAGTATGATTGGATCACGATGTACCTCACGGCTAGTAGACCAGACATCTTGTTCGCTGTTTGCATGTGTGCTAGATACAGGCTAAGCCTACTAAAAAGCACCTTGAAGCGGTTAAGCGGGGTCTTCGGTATCTCCAAGGAACCATCAATATGGGACTTTGGTACGAGGACCGGTATGTCACTAACGACCTATCAGGATCTGATCATGCGAGTGTCAAGATACTCGTCGAAGTACATGCGGAGGTGCTCGATTTTTGGGTGATAATCTTGTGAGCTGGTCTTCAAAGAAGCAAATGAGTACTTCTATTTCCTCTACAGGGCTGAATACATAGCCATGTCATCTTGTTGTGCTCAAGTCTTATGGATGAGATCTCAATTATCGGACTATGGCTTTGAATTCAACAAAATCCCTCATCTTGTGATGAAATAAAAAGTGCTATTGCTCACTCATGCAACAACGTTCAACACTCAAGAGCAAAGCATATCGACATTCGACATCATTTCATCGGGGAACAAGTGGAAAAAGGTGTGGTGGAACTCTATTTTGTGAGGTGAATATCGGTTAGAGACATCTTCACCAAAGCTCTTCCAAGAAACGTTTGAGTTTATTCTTCCGTCTTGGCTTGAAAAGTCTTCAAGCGAAACACTCAAACGTCTTGGGGAGGAAGGCGAGGAGTAAAGGTCTATCTTCATCTATCTCTTGTATATATCTATTATTCGAAAAACAAAATACAAAATTATAAAACCTTCAAAAACCATAAAATCTAAAAATTGAAAAATCTTCAAAAATATTGTCAATTTGTCATGCTTTTCTCGGTTCGTAATATCTACGGTCTTTGTCTTGTCATTCAAAGAATGACGGGACTTTAGATGTTGTTGAATTCTTAAAAAAAAAAAATTAAAAAATATTTTGGGAGAAAAGAAAAGGTTATATTGTCATTTCGGCAGTAACCGCTTTCAAAGAAAGAAAAGAGCCATACTTTATCATGTTTTCAAAATTCCATGCTCTGATTCTTTAAACATTTATCTGTGAAAACTAACGCTTTGAAAAATAACTCAGTCTCTATTTTTGATAATCATCTAAACTTATTTGTCAAAATATCAATCTCTCAATCAACAACCTATGTCATTGATTGAGGGGAGAATGATTTCAATTAAATTAAAAAGTTATTTGGCATTAAATTGTTTTCAAAAGATATTCATGCATGTTTTATCAATGGAGTTTAAAGTCTTAAAATCCGATCATTATCAGTTAAAGCGCTTTCATAATCAAGTCACAATTCTCCTTAAAAGCTTTCAAAATCAATTTAAATCTATAAGAGATCACAAATCTCAAATGATTTGATAATTGTGATCGGGGAGAATGTGTGATTTAAATTGGATTTAAACTGATAATTCGGTAAATGGTTTTATAAGGATGTACAAGCTCTCCTTCCCACATGTGACAAAGGATTTTAAATTTTCCATGCACATGTTGAGGGGGAGCATCTATCTTAAACCTATGATTTGAAAGGTGATAACTTATCTCAAGGAGCAGGTTCCCTCTAGTATGTGCAAAACTCTTTTCAAATCTCGAGGCACATATTGAGGCAAAATCATGAAAACCTCATCCTTCTCCAAAATGCTTTATCTACTTGATTCGATTAGGAAGTGATGTTGATATCTTTTTGAAAATGGTAATCAAAGAAGTTAATTCTTTCTCTTGCCTCCGTGTGGAAAACTATTTCAAATACTTGATTCACATGTTGAGGGGAGTTCTTCTTCTAAAAATATCAAAAACAATTCAGGTACAAAATGCTTTGATAAAATATCATAAGTATGTGGATTGATTTTCAAATGGTTTTCAATTGGTTCCTATGGCAGATGAACAATACCAAAAGACCGACCAACTTTACATTATGTATGGTGATATAAGGACGATAAGGTTAGGTATGTGTTCCCATGATCCGCCGAGAACGAGGAGGATCTACCCGGGGACTATCCACTAGTTAGTGTAGAGTTCTTAGGTATGATGATAAAAGGAGAAAAATGAGATATGGAAGAGTGCGGACTGAGGCGAGCTAGTACTTGAATAAACCCAACAAGGTTCTAGCTATGAAGTCTCGGTAAGCACTGAAGGGGTTGAAGAATTAAAAAAAATTGAATGAGAAAAGGGTGAAAACAAATAGCCCTCCATTTATTCAACCTTAGGGCGGAAACCGGGTTCAATTCATATGCTACTGATGGTAACATCGGTATTGAAGACAAGGCGTCATGGACCCGGTGGACTTCAACTTCCCAAAACCACTCAAGTTCCTCTTAAAAGGACTTGTTTCATTCTCACGGGGAACCGACATTATCTATCGACTTTCTCTTAGAGATTGTTGATATTGAAGGAGGAGACCTCTCCCTAGTCTCCGATATAGGATCCAAATATGCACAAATTGAGTCTAGTGCCACGAGATCATCAATAAATCTCATTAGGACACTTTCAATGAAGACTCTCTGTTTCACACAATGTGGAAAGAGAGATTATATCTTGAGTCCTACGCATTATCCTTGTGGTATTGCGGAACATCCGAGTGATGTGTTTACATATTCACAATGCGGAAGATGGAAAGCCTTACGGAGCCAACATCTAACAAGCTCCCCGGTAGGTGGCATGTGAGATCTATTATAGATCAACCATGTGACAACTGAACAGAAACAATGGGGCGATTCAATCTTTTGAATCAATCACGGTTCAGGTTATGGATTGACGGATACCTTTGAAAAACGGTCTTTGTGCTTTAAAACTCTTTTCATTAGCACGTCGACCGTGTACTAATTTTCAAATCAAAAGGTGTTTTATGATTGATAATTGATTTTCATTAAAACCTTCAATATATTGCAAAAACAATTTCTATTGAGCAATACACGATTGTTTTTCAAATCTCTTTTCATCAATCGTGGACGTAAATTATTTGGTTCACTCACCCTGTTGTCTTCTTTGAGGCGTTCGGTTTGAGAACGTAGGCTAGAGCAACCGCTTCGAAACCTGTCATCAAAGGAAATTCTTGAATTATACGATCACAGCAAAGACGTACTTATGCGATCAGCGAGGAACCGCGGTGGGCGTGTACCTCAATTCAACGACAGTGATCAAAGACACTTTCGTGCACTTTATTGCTAACTGTCTTATGCGTGTACACCCCGCGCTTGCGTACCGATCGAATGGAGCAAGTCAATCCATAGCCGTATACTCACACAACACATTCATATCAAAAGATATCATGATTGGTGCATCAATGACTCGGATATTCTAACTCCATGCTTCTCGCTACGCCGCCGCCAATATCATGAATCAACGAATGCTTCCGCTACTGGATGAGAAGATATCATGATCCGAATGTGAGCATGTCGGTATGAAAGTCACAACATCACATAATACCAACACCACAATGGATGTATCAGAGATTTTCTATTAGCTGATGATCTCAAAAGTGGCTCAACATTATTATCAACGTGGATCGAAAAGACCTCCACTTGGATTAACCAAACATGCAATGAGTGGAATCAATGACTATGAGCTTCGGAGCAAAGTACTACATCAAGAATGCAAGATCAATTGTTAATTTAATATCTAATTGTATTCAATGTCATTTTGGTATATGTTTGAGGTGACCTCCCTTAGGGGGAGATTGTTAGGAATTAGAAATTCCAGGTATTAAAGAGTCGGTCACCTCAAGTATATGTAATCGTTAGAAAGCTCGTAGTCATAGTTATTTTATGTTAAGTAGTATTTTGTTAAGTAACACCGTGGAGGACGGACGGGTCTTTACCTAATGTATGCCTGATCCACAGCCCGTTGTGTGGCGTTTTATGTAAGACTATAAATACTCTCTACCTTCCAAGGTAGAGAGTTGGAGCTCATAATAAGATTTATCTTTCTCTCACTAAGTTCCCTAAACCTCTAACTTTCTCTCTCTAGAACTCACCTTTATACGCCCACTTTGAGTTATGGTTTGATGTGTATGTGAAATCCAATATCCTACAGTTTCTTTCAGTTGTCCATTGAGAAAAGCAGTTTTGACATCCATCTGAAAGACCGTGATGTTCATGTGAGCCGCAAATGTCAAAAAATCCAAAAAAACCTTTCAAGACGAGCAACTGTGAGCTTTAATGATTCTTCAAAGTCAATAACCCTCTTCCCTCTATAACCCTTAGCCACTAGACGTGACTTGTTTCTAATTACGGTTCCTTCAGCATCCAATTTGTTTTCCAAATCCATTTTAGACCAATGACTAAGACCCCTGCTGGTCTTTCAACTAGTTCCCATACTTCAAGACGTTTGAATTGGTTGAGTTCTTCTTGCATGGATTCAATCCGCTTGTCTTTTGTCATTAGCGTCTTTAATGTTTTAGCTCGATTGGCAGACAGTGCATAAATGCAATGTTCACCATCGTGTGAAGACGCTTTGTCTCGTTATGACCGTTGATTCGGGTTACCATTAATATTCTCAAGAGGATGGTCTTTTGTCCAACGATGTGTAGAGGGTTGATGTTGGTATACATTGTGCAGATTTTGAGGATTCAAATGGCTTGTAGATGATTCCGCAATATCGTGCGCAGCTTTCATTAGCAAACGGGTTAAAGAACGATTTGGATCAAAATCTGCAGTGGGGGTACTTCATTAAGAATATCATCACCGTTCGGCCATTGGAAGCGTTTGTTCAACTGCTGTTGTAGAGTCAACTGGGGTGCTTCAACCGTAGTTGTTGTGGCAGTGTGTATGTGTATAAGAGTAGTATCGTTGAGCAATGAAACATCAATACACCGAGCACGCTCATCAATGTCATCACTAAACAAATGGAGCAAATAGCTTTTCCATTTGTTGACGAGTAAGCCGGGGCTTGATTCAACTGATGATGGGGTTTGGGGGAAGTTTAAGCGGTTGTGACCGGGTTCCAAGCGTATGCTCGAAGCCATCTCTGTAAGTTCATCAAAATTAGCATGAATCGCTTCCATAACCTCGCTTTGTTCGACGATTCCAGATCCGGTATCCTTTAGAATTTTCACAGTATCCAATGAAGACTCCAATGTCAGCTTTGGCTTTAAGCTTTCCAAAGTCATCACGATCATTATTTGGGTAGCAAAGAGATCCAAATACATGAAAGTGTTTGAGATTCGGTTTTCTATTGTGGATAAGCTCAAACGGTGTTTTGTTGTGGCGTTTTGTAATCATTGAGCGATTCTGAGTGTAGCATGCAGTTGAGACAGCTTCATCCCATAAGTAATCTGGAAGTTTAGCATTGATTAACATCGTTCTTGCAGCTTCCACTAACGTACTATTTCGTCTTTCGACAACTCCGTTTTGTTCTGGGGTACGTGCTATGGATGTTTGATGCTCGATTCCCACTTTCTCATAATATTCCTGAAGAGTTTGATTCACAAATTCAGTTCCTTTGTCCGTTCGAATTTGTCCGACGTTCGAGTTTGAATTTGAATTTTCGTGAGAAAGGTGATGATCATCCGCGAGCTTGGTCTTTACTTTGAAGAAAATAAACCCAAGTCCATCTTGAGTAGTCATCAACAATTACTAAGATGTAGCGCTTGCCATTAATTGTTTGACGCCGATCGGGCCACACAAATCCTTGTGAAGAAGATGAAGCACATGCCGAGAGCTGTGTTCCACCTTTGAGGGAAAATGAGCACGAGTGCTTTTCCCTTGTTCACAAGCTGAGCAAAGGTGATCTTTGGAATACTGGAATCTCGGGAGACCTTCAACAAGTTTGTGTCGAGCAAGGTTGGTGATGGTTTGAAAGTTTAGATGTGAGAGACGAGCGGTGCCATAGCCGGATTTTGTTGATGTAACCTTTGAGAGTAGACAGATGGGAGATGAAGCAACCATGTCTTGCATTGAGATAGTGTAAGACTAGAATTGCAGAGCCGTACATAAGATCGCTTCCTTGTAGATCGCGAATGAAGCAAGTTTTTTCCCAAAAGCAACTTCCAAGTCTCCATCACGAATTGACCGATCAAAAAGAGATTGTGACTGAGACCTTCCACATAATAAACCCTGCTAATTTCAATATTGCCATTGATATAATCTCCGTAGCCCATGATGGCTGCCAAGTGATCATTCCCGAACTGACAGCAATGAACTTTGCAATAAAGTTTGATAACAGTTTAAGGTTGTCTGTCATGTGTCGAGAACATCCGCTATCAACAATCCAAGGATGATCAGTATCACCGTGCATTACACACGCATCGATAAGATGGAATAGAAGTAGATGTGGAACCCGATGAGTTAGAGGGTTCCTCAGCAGCTATAGTAGAAATACACACATCAATGATTTTAGGCATCCATTTAAATCCTAGTGTATTATGTATCCATTTCCGCCATCTCCAACTAGTCTTAGCTTTAGTCTTAGTGAATGCACTAGGTGGTACTACAGTCCTTGGAGGTGATATCGAACTACAGGACATCAATGCATTTCTTAGAATCTAAGGAGGCGGTTTACCAAGCACAGACTTAGAAGCATTAGTGGGCCTAGAGGTATTCCGATTCTTAGGATTCCTTAAACGAGACAAGATAGCTCTAGCAACACATTTGTCATGACAATCATAAAGCATACTTTTACGAAAAATAACACAAAGCATCGACTTAATATCAAAAGTATTTAAAGGTTTAGCATTCGTTACAACACTTTTTCCATTACATTTGTCAGACACAATATCTAAAGTAGGTGCAACGTGAGTCTTATTCAAAGTCCTAGGGTGTTCTTCTACTCCAAAGATTCCTTATTATTCTTTTCTTAGGTCGCAACTTCCTATTCTTCCTTGTATTGCTCCTAGGTGGAAGTGCGGACGCTTGGAAAAGAAGCAACTAGTCCTGCTGAAGTAGAGGAAGCACATTAGTAACTTGTGATTTGTCAAGAGGCAATCTGGGTTCACGTTTGCTAAGTGTTACAGGTGCAATTTTCTTAATGATGTTAGGCTAAACTTGTTCATACTTTCCTAACGTTTCCCTTAACTTAATGATAGTGTGCACCAAATCTTGATTTTCAATCAAGATTTCCAAAGAAAATTCATGACTTTTAGTATGTGCAAGATAATGATCAAGTTCGTTTGATGCTTCATCACGAGTCTGTTTAAGTAAATCAAATATGACACCATATTCCTGTTTAACTTTTGAAATTTCATGTTCATATTTTGAGATTTGACACTTAAAAGACACGTTTTGATCATCCAGTTGCTTAAGTTTTGGATTAAGATTTTTTCATGCAACTTGGCGATTTTGTTTTGAAAAACAAGTTGTTGATCGTGAATATCTTTTTGACACCAATTAAGACGTCGTTTTGCATTTGAAAGTTCGCTTAGCAGTCATTCGCTTTTCAACTTTTAAAGACTCGATCCGATGCATCAAGATTATTCACAACAATATCAACAGTAATCAACAAAATCAAAGAGATATGATCGATGCATATGCAACTGATTGTAATAACACAAGATTATGGATATCAGACGATAACATCTTCCAAGAGTCGATCAACATCTTTTCAGTTTCTTTTTACGCTTAGTATTTGAAATCGATGTTTCGCTTTCTAAAACTGCTTTCATGAGACCAAGTTCCTTGTGAAAATCCCTTTCCCAATATAGTGCACAAGTTTTCAAATTTTGACATTTTGGTATATGTAAAAACATATACCTTTTCGTTATCAAAACCGGACCAAAAGACCAAAAACTAATCCCTAAAGCCATAAATATTTATGTTTTGTGTTTATGTATGTGCAGGTAATCTGGATATTGTAAATGGACAAAAAGAAGAAAAGTGGACAAAAACGAGCACGAGAAGGGAAGGAGCACGAAGTTACGGGACCAATGATAATTTTATTTGAAGCATCGAGACAAGAGAAGAAAAATTTAAAGACCAAACGAAGAATTAAATAATTAAGAAGAAAAAGAAATAGAAGAAAAAGAAAAATAGAAGAAAAGAAAAGAAAATTTCAACTTGGGGACCAAGTTTTGAGGGTTTTATTTGTGCCAAGATCTAAATAGTTTAGAGACTTTAATGAAACATTATCAGGGGTCAAATTGTAACTAGTGAGTCTCTAAATACCCACATCCCTCACCTCATTTTATCATATTTATTTGTATTTTGTACCCAAACTCTTGTATTTTATTTTTATGCTTTTTAGTTTTATAAAAGTTTTATTTATTTCTTGCATCTCTATATTCTTCTCATCTCTCAATCCTTTTTATTTCATTTTATTTTTATAAAACTTTTTATAAAAATATGCCATGAAGAGTTGTGTTATAGTAAGATTGTGTGAGTGTATTTTATACGCTCCGTGCACACGCTCAACATATCATATTTATATTTTTATAAAAGTTTAGTTTTTTTTTTTGTTTTTTTTTTATTAAAGCTCACGTTTTTATTGTTTTATTTAGCTTAAAAAATAGTAAAAAGTCTCTAAAAATCTTGTCCTTTTCAAAAAAAATCCAAAAATATATTTTATTTTTGTCATAAAATTTTCGTAATTTTCCGAAATTGCTTTAGTATTTTAAAAAAATCAAAACTGTTTCTGTCCTTTTTCTCTAAAAAACTGTTTCGAATTTTATTTTTAAAAAATAGTAAAAAAACATAAAAAAATATTTTAAATTTTCTGGTAGCTTCTCATAGTTTTCTTAAGATAGTGTGAATTTTTCATATTTTTTTGAACTAGTTTACTATTTATTTTGATTTATTTGCTATTTTAAACATAAAAATCGAAAAAACAATACTTTTTTAATTCCGAAAATTCTCAAAAGTTTTCTGTGAGCTTCTATCAGTTTTCTAATGTTTCTAAAAAATATTTGAAATTTTCGGAGTTCATTTGATATTTTTCCTTGATTTATTTCCTTTCGATTATAAAAAAAAAAAAAAAAATCTTGTATTTTAAATCTTAACCTTAATAACCAAATTAGTTTTTGTGGAAACATATCTCCTTGAGAGAGTTTGGTGGTTAAGATTTGTTTTATTAAGATTAGTTTATCTTTTATTTTAGCTTTTTATTATAAAAATCTTATATTTATATATTTGTGCTAACCCTTAAAGTTTTGATTTTGTTTGTGTAATCCCATCCTACCTCATAAGGCGTGGAGCTTAAGGGTCTTTAAGCATTTTTAATACATAAAGTTTGAAGCTTTAGTAATTTTTAAGCTTGTTGGTGAATAAAGTTTTAAACTTTACTTACTAATTAGTGGATAAGATTAATAAAGTTGTAAACTTTTGTATTAATTTGTGCTTATAAGATCGGGTGGTTTTATTCCTCTCGTTTCATCACCGGGTTTTATTCTCTTAACTTTTTATCATTTTTAGCTTAATATTCATCGTCACTAGTTGTAGTTTGTCATTTAAATTTTAGTTTAAACTTTAATTAGTTAAATTAGTTTTTAAAAGAAAAATCTCTTAAAAAAAATTAAAAAGTAAAAAAAAAAATATATTCCGTTTTTTCAAAAATCAAAAAATAAATAAAAAATAAAAATTAGTTTTAAATTTTAGATAATTTTTAGATCACATTTTTAGTTGTAGAGAAATATTAGATAACTTTTAGGGGTTAAAATAGATTAATTTGCATTTTAGAATACGTTTTTTTTGGCATAAAGTAATTTCCGTCTTTAGTTTAATTTATGCATTTACTTGAGATTACTTGTTTGCACCTTAGGATTAGTCGATTTATATGCCTTTTATTATTATTGCTTGCCCCGTAGTTTAGAAATCCTCAAAATCCTTTTTAACACATTCAAACCCCGATAATCGCGACGTGAGTTGGAAATTCCATTCAACCCTCGCTCGGAACGATCTCGGTGCTCAAACCTAACACGTTTGAGTTACCCGTAATACTACACTTCTATATTATTGATTTTTATCGAATCAATTTTTGCGCCGCTTGCAGGCTTGTAGCGAGTTTTAGTATTTCCGTCTCGAATCGCGTGCATTTGAAGATCCTTCCCCGAGTGAAGTTACCGTCATTTTTGTATATATATCTTTTTCAAAAAACCAAAAAAAAAATCTAAAAAACCAAAACATTCTTCCTAGAGTGTTTACAAAACCATAAAAATTAAAAAC
The DNA here is from genome assembly GCA_910596185.1 of Chrysanthemum makinoi. Lineage (NCBI taxonomy): Eukaryota > Viridiplantae > Streptophyta > Magnoliopsida > Asterales > Asteraceae > Chrysanthemum > Chrysanthemum makinoi. Next base: position 78,880,890 of record OU343218.1, on the reverse strand, counting down.
CAACAAAACAAACCCGAACGTTAATTGTTACGCCGGCTCACCTCGTAAGTACAACCTATACACTGAGTATAAGGAAAGTCTTGACATTAAATTGCGATCAAGAACGATCCACTCTTCGTTCTCCGCCACGCGAGTACTTTTGGGAGCTACCGAGCACCGGTTGACGTGAAGGTTACAAAATATTGTGTTTTCAAAGTTTTCTAAATATAAAAACTTAAAAGATTTTCCTTTTTCAAAATTGTTTTTCACTTTTTGATTTTGATTTTTGTGCATGCGCACTAGTTCTCAAATCCCACGTAATCGCATCGTAGAATAGACGCACTGAAGTTACGCATTATCGCTGAAGAACCCGTCGTTATGGCGATACTCGAACGATGATCGAAGTTACTTCAAGCTCCCATAGACGGCACGGTGATGCTATCGTTGTACCACCACTTGATACCGAGAATTTTGAACTAAAAACGAACTTAATTCAATTGGTTTCAAATAAACCTTTTGTGGTTTAGATCATGAGGAGCCCCACGCACACCTCCGCTGGTTTAATCAAGTTGCTTCTACGATAAACTTTCGGCGCCACTCATGAGTCAGTTAAATTGTGATTGTTTCCGCTTTCTCTTGAGGCAGCCCTGACTTGGCTCGAAAAGAACCCTCAATCTATTACAACATGGGCCGATCTTTCTAAGAAGTTTGTGAATCAATTCTTTCCTCCTTCGAAAATTACAATGTTACTTAAATCAAATCATTAATTGTCAACAAAAATTCGATGAAAGTTTTGGAGAAGCATGGGATAGATTCAAGGAACTTTTACGTAAATGCCCAAATCACGGTTTTACCGATCTTCATCAAATTGATACGTTCTACAATGCTTTAACGCCGTCCGATCAAGATTCGCTAACGCCGGCGGTGGTAACATCTTGAGTCGTATGCCCACCGATATTAGAACGATCATCGAAAATAAGTCAAAAGTTGTCTCGCCTAGAAACCGACCGTTGTTTCTAAGATTGCTACTAATGATAACTATGTTCGTGAGGAGTGAGTTGAGTGGGTTGACTGATGCTATTAATTCTATGATGAGAGTTTAAGATCTGTAAATCCAACCGTCAAAGCCGCTACGAAACATGTGTTATTCGCGGTGGTCCTCATCCGTACTATAATTGTCAAGCCACCGATGGCGATCTCAGAAATGCTTCCCGTAGCATCCGCTAACCGCTCAAAATCAGAACCAAGGATACCGTGCCAACCAAATGGGACCACCCGGTTTTGCACCCATTCCACAACAAAACCAAAACCGTTATCAAAACCAATCTTACAATCAAAACCGAGGAGCTAATGTTAATCATGGTAATCAAAACTACCAAGCTCCTCCACCTCAAGTTTATCAACAACCTCCTCAACAACAATATCAAGCACCTCATCAAGCTGCTCCAACAACGAAGTTTCTAACTTACATGAAGAACTTCGATAACACCATTAAAAGTTTGCAAACTCAAATCACCAGCATGAGGAATGATTTCAAAAGGGAAATGGAAGCTACGAGTAACAAGCAAATGAGTGAAATGAGGAATATGATGGCTAGTTTCTTTCAAGCCAATCAAGCTTCTACTTCTTATTCTAAACCATCGGGTTCTAGTACTCTTCCGAGTAATACGATTCCAAACCCGAGAGGTGACATGAAAGCGATCACTACCAAGTGGTGTTGTTACGATGGACCCACGGCTCCTACCATTATTTCTTCTTCTCCGCCTCGTGGTAGACCGTGAGACCGGGGTGACAAAGGACCCGGTGCTTCCTACTAATAAGGGAGTACGAGAATGTCCAACCCACCGGTTGTCCCGACGTCTGAGCCTAAGGATGCTCCGTTAGTGTGAAAAGACTAACCCAAAACAACACTTCCGCATCCATCAAGGATGAATGATCAAAAGCAACGTGAACAAGCAAATCTTCAAATGAAAAAATTCTTTCAAATATTTCAAGATCTTCACTTCGAAATTAGCTTCATGATGCTCTTCTTCTCATGCCTAAGTTTGTTTCGACACTAAAAGGATTATTAAGTAACAAAGAGAAAATTGTGGATTTGGCAAAACGTCTTTGAATGAGAATTGTTCGGCGGTTATTCTCAAGAAACTTCCCAAAAGTTAGGTGACCCCCAAGTTTCTCATTCCATGCCATTTTCATGGAATTATTCAGGTTCGCTTTGGCCGATCTTGGCGCGAGTATTAATTTGATGCCGAAATAAATTTATGAAAAGCTTTCATTGCCCCCACTTACCCCAACGTGTATGACCCTCGAGCTAGCCGATCGTACTACGACAAAACCAATCGGTATAGCCGAGGATGTTTTTGTTAAAGTGGGGAAGTTCGATTTCCCCGCCGATTTTGTTGTAGTTGATTTCGATGCTGATCCTCGAGTACCCCTCATTCTCGAAGGAGTTTCTAAGGACGGGCCATGCGTTGATTGATGTGTATGAAGGAGAGATCAATTTACGAGTAGGAAATGAAGCCGTCACGTTCAATGTTAACCATACTTCCAAATCTCTAACCAACCAATATGATGTGGCCAAAATTAATGACACCGAGGTGACAAAGGACCCGGAATTCCTACTAATAACGGAAGTACCAAACGCCCAACCTCCGGTGGTTCAAAAAGTTGGGCCTAAGACATCGATAATTGATCCGAGCCTTTCACGTTTTACGGTTAAGAGTTTATCAACGATACATGTCGAGCAAAAGAAGAAATTAGAAAAGGAGACTACAACGGTTGTGGTGGAAAATGCTATCTCTAAGAGCACACCACTTGTCCCACCTCCCGCTTCGCTTGTTGTGTTGAACTTAAGAACGCCGAGTTTTCTTTGAGTGGCAATCCCACTCCTTCTTCTGAAAATATTGAACTTTCTTCTAAACAAATCATTTCTGATTCTTCCTCTTCCCTCACTAAATTTGAGGAGGATGATTCTATCATGGAAGAAATCGAGGCTTATTTGAAAAGTGATTCAGTCTCACCGAAAATTGATAATGCCGACATCGACATCGAGGGAGATATTCGTTTAATTGAAGAAATGCTCTTTTCACTCTCTCCGAAAGAAAATGAAATTAAGCCATCTACTAATCCTTCAGAGCCCGAGCTCAAGGATTCTTCTATTGATTTACTTCTCGAGGAGTTCGCCGATGAACTTGCTCGCATGGATCCTCTTCCACCGGGAAGTGAGGACGACTTCTTTGATTTTAGAGCCGACTTACGCGAAATTGAATATTTGTTATAACAAGATCCGTCGATTTACTTCGAGAAGTTCATCGATGGACTTGCTCCCACCGACTCGATTCTTTCCGAGATTAAAGAAAACGAATACGATGATCCATTTTACCCAAAGAAAGAAAAGGAAGTGAAGATTTCGACTGATGAGCTTATTGATACTGAGGTCCCACACTATTTTTTATCCGAGAGTGATTCCTCTTCTCGTGAGGATTTTCACGTAGATGATACGTTGATTTCGCCCCTCTCCGAGGACAAGATTTTTAACCTTGGGATACTCATCGAAGAAGACATTCATAAAACAAAAGTTTTCCGAAAAAAGGATCCTCTCTTGGATGCCTTCATGTTTGAGCCTTTAAGAAACACCTCTCTTTACCATGGACTCCCTTCTTCTATGGAGTTGTTTCTCTTTGATCTGTCATCGCGACGTCCGCCCGCAAAACCACCGGATGATGGATCACTCTTTCTTGATATACCTTTTGTGAGTTTGGGAGGAGTTAACCCTTATGTGCTTGAGCCCGACATTTTCTTTCCCTCCCAATCCACCCATTCTCTTTCCCTCCGGAGTGAGGATACCATCTTTGATCCGGGTATCCCTTCCGCTTGTTTCCCCAAGGACAAATGAATTCGGGACGAGTCAGGCTAGCGACTCGGTGACCAAAAACAGTAGCGCTTCGTGGGAGGCACCCCATGCTTATCCTTTTATCTTATTTATGTTTTCTAATAAGTGACGCGAGGAGGTTCGCCTCTTCCATTTCTCGTGTTTCGTGTTGTTGTTGTTTATGTTCCAGATTTTTCTCGATACATGAAGACTCTCGTGCTCGAAGCTTTGTCTTTTCTCCGCCGAAGTTTCATGATCGACGCTCTGATGGAAATCCGATATCCAAATCTTTATCGATTATCGTTTATCTATTAGCATAACTAACCAATGGCTTTAGATTTACGTTGAGAACCCTTACCTTTAAACATTGAGGAAAATGTTTGATTTTAGTCTGGGGTGGGTAATCTTCGATTTGATTTGACCGCACTTGCTTGTTTTTTGCCGTGTACTCGTGCAACTCCGTTTTTCCTTAAAAAAAAAAGGTTAAAAATTGTGCAAAAATTGTGAAAAATTTAAAAATTTTGAAGCTTTTGTTAAGTCTTTTTGATTGAAAAGTTTGCTAGTCTCTTAGACAAATATTTATGGCTTTATGGGTTAGTTTTTGGTCTTTTTGGTCCGGTTTTGATAACGAAAAGGTATATGTTTTCACATATACCAAAATACCCCAGACGAGAATATTGCCGTGTCCTCACGCAATGTAATCAACTCACGCTTCTAAAAACAAAGATTTCAATCTCTTTCTACTAAACCTATGAAAAGTAGCAAAGATTCCTCAAAAGAGATTAAGAAACCCTTATTTCTAAAAACGCCCGTTTACCTTTTAATTCACATATAGATATTACGGTTAAGCACATTCCAATTATGAGTGACGGTTTGTTGAACTTTCATGTCGATCAATAACTCCAACATTTTCAAACGACACGTTAGGATCACTAAGTAGGAAACACAACACAGCGTGAAGTGACCATATGGATAGAATACATCGTCCCTGATTTTTCACAAGTTCCCAAACTAAGCGTAAAATCGAAATCATTGTTAAATATGACTTTAGATGCTAACACTACCCATGGAAGTTACTTGTGTAATTACCTTTTGCTCCCATTTTCCTATTTTCCTCTATTTATTTTATTTTTGTGAGAAATGAATTTCTTCAAATTTCTCGTTTCGATAAGAATTAATCCGATAAAGATATGAAGCCAAATCGATAATTAGTTATCCATCTTCCCTCGAAAACCGTTGCACACAAGAATGAGGTCCACATCAAGGTCCTAATTTCACACGATTTAGGGAGAATATCCTTTTTATGGCGACTGAGACAACTCATCTACGAGTCCAGAGACAAAAGCTTTATTTAGACATCTCCCGGATCCAAAGTTTGGCTTAACACTATTTCAGCACATTTGCATTTTTGCAATTTAGGCCCTTGGTCTTTTCAACCACTAACTCAACGGGATTACCGTTTTATCATAAGTCTTATTATGACTTAAGATTTTCCTCAACCTTTTTAGAAGTCCATGACAACGGGGGTACCGTTGGACATAGAAAACTTTTATGGCTTTCGATTTTTCAACTTTAATACATTTGGGCTTTAATTCATGTTAATTTTTGTGACAAACTCCGAATCCTACGGCTTTTATAACAATAGAAACAATAGCAAAGCAAACTATCGGAATCAGCTTGTTTATTACACCGCAACACCGATGTTACCTTGATGTGTACTCAACTCTCATGGGCAAGGATTCTCTAAAGAAGAATAAAGAACTAACTATCGCCATAAACTCAATATCTCTAATTATTTAATCACAAATATGGGGTGAAACAATTTTGTGGGAACAAAAAGCCATAAGTATCTTCGATGGGCTCTAAAGAGAACCATCTACTCCACGCTTAGCATCTAAACTCATAAGTAACTCTATCATTCCTCGATCTCCGCAAATTTAAAATCCCAAATAATGAGATCCGCGGATGCTTAGCCGATAATTTTTAGATTATCTATGGTTAAGGGAACAAGCTAGGCTCAACACGCCAAGTCGTAATTCTATTCCTACCTCACCGGAAAGTCAACAAGGTGTCAAAACATATATTAATTAGCAAATGCTTCGTCTAATGAAATTAAGTCATGCATATTTAAAGTCACTCAGTGAAACTTGCAAATTCTTGGCCTTGTGAGCCATAAATATTTATGGCTTTAGGGGTTAGTTTTGGTCTTTTGGTCCGTTTTGATAGAAAAAGGTATATGTTTTTACATATACCAAAAATACCCCAGACGAGAATATTGCCGTGTCCTCACGCAATGTAATCAACTCACGCTTCTAAAACTAAGGATTTCAACCTCTTTCTACTAAACCTATGAAAAGTAGCAAAGATTCCTCAAAAGAGATTAAGGAACCCTTATTTCTAAAAACGCCTCGTTTACCTTTTAATTCACATATAGATATTACGTTTAAGCACATTCCAATTATGAGTGACGGTTTGTTGAACTTTCATTTCGATCAATAACTCCAACATTTTTCAAACGACGCTAGGATCACTAAGTAGGAAACACAACACAACGTGAAGTGACCATACGGATAGAATACATCGTCCCTGATTTTTCACAAGTCCCCAAACAAAGCGTAAAATCGAAATCATTGTTAAATATGACTTTAGATGCTAACACTACCCATGGAAGTTACTTGTGTAATTACCGTTTGCTCCCATTTTCCTATTTTCCTCCATTTATTTTATTTTTGTGAGAAATGAATTTCTTCAAATTTCTCGTTTCGATAGGTTTTATTCCGATAAAGATATGAAGCTAAGTCGATAATTAGTTATCCATCTTCCCTCGAAAACCGTTGCACACAAGAATGAGGTCCACATCAAGGTCCTAATTTCACACGATTTAGGGAGAATATCCTTTTTATGGCGACCAAGACAACTCATCTACGAGTCCGAGACGAAGCTTTATTTAGACATCTCCGGATCCAAAGTTTGGCTTAACACTATTTCACACATTTGCATTTTTGCAATTTAGGCCCTTGGTCTTTTCAACCACTAACTCAACGGGATTACCGCTTTATCGTAAGTCTTATTATAACTTTAGATTTTCCTCAACCTTTTTAGAAGTCCATGACAACGGGGTACCGTCGGACATAGAAAACTTTTATGGCTTTGGATTTTTCAACTTTAATACATTTGGGCTTTATTTCATGTTAATTTTTGTGCCAAACTCCGAATCCTACGGCTTTTATAACAATAGAAACAATAGCAAAGAAACTATCGTGAATCGCTTGTCTATTACACCGCAACACCGACAGTACCTTGATGTGTACCCAACTCTCATGGGCAAGGATTCTCTAAAGAAGAATAAAGAACTAACTATCGCCAAAAACTCAACATCTCTAATTATTTATTCACATATATGGGGTGAAACAATTTTGTGGGAACAAAAAGCCATAAGTACCTTTGATGGGCTCTAAAGAGAACCATCTACTCCATGCTTAGCATCTAAACTCATAAGTAACTCTATCATTCCTCGATCTCCGCAAATTTAAAATCCCAAATAATGAGATTCGCGGATGCTTAGCCGATAATTTTTAGATTATCTATGGTTAAGGGAACAAGCTAGGGCTCAACACGCCCGGTCAAGTCAGAATTCTATTCCTACCCTCACCAGCGGAAAGTCAACAAGGTGTCAAAACATATATTAATTAGCAAATGCTTCGTCTAATGAAATTAAGTCATGCATATTTAAAGTCACTCAGGGAAACTTGCAAATTCTTGGCCTTGTGAGCCATAAATATTTATGGCTTTAGGGGTTAGTTTTTGGTCTTTTTGGTCCGGTTTTGATAAAGAAAAAGGTATATGTTTTCACATATACCAAAATACCCCAGACGAGAATATTGCCGTGTCCTCACGCAATGTAATCAACTCACGCTTCTAAAAACAAAGATTTCAATCTCTTTCTACTAAACCTATGAAAAGTAGCAAAGATTCCTCAAAAGAGATTAAGAAACCCTTATTTCTAAAAACGCCCCGTTTACCTTTTAATTCACATATAGATATTACGTTTAAGCACATTCCAATTATGAGTGACGGTTTGTTGAACTTTCATTTCGATCAATAACTCCAACATTTTTCAAACGACACGTTAGGATCACTAAGTAGGAAACACAACACAGTGTGAAGTGACCATACGGATAGAATACATCGTCCCTGATTTTTCACAAGTCCCCAAACAAAGCGTAAAATCGAAATCATTGTTAAATATGACTTTAGATGCTAACACTACCCATGGAAGTTACTTGTGTAATTACCGTTTGCTCCCATTTTCCTATTTTCCTCCATTTATTTTATTTTTGTGAGAAATGAATTTCTTCAAATTTCGCTTCGATAGGTTTTATTTCGATAAAGATATGAAGCTAAGTCGATAATTAGTTATCCATCTTCCCTCGAAAACCGTTGCACACAAGAATGAGGTCCACATCAAGGTCCTAATTTCACACGATTTAGGGAGAATATCCTTTTATGGCGACCGAGACAACTCATCTACGAGTCCGAGAGACGAAGCTTTATTTAGACATCTCCCGATCCAAAGTTTGGCTTAACACTATTTCACACATTTGCATTTTTGCAATTTAGGCCCTTGGTCTTTTCAACCACTAACTCAACGGATTACCGCTTTATCAAGTCTTATTATAACTTTAGATTTTCCTCAACCTTTTTAGAAGTCCATGACAACGGGGTACCGTCGGACATAGAAAACTTTTATGGCTTTGGATTTTTCAACTTTAATACATTTGGGCTTTATTTCATGTTAATTTTTGTGCCAAACTCCTAATCCTACGGCTTTTATAACAATAGAAACAATAGCAGAAACTATCGTGAATCAGCTTGTCTATTACACCGCAACACCGACAAGACCTTGATGTGTACCCAAATCTCATGGGCAAGGATTCTCTAAAGAAGAATAAAGAACTAACTATCGTCAAAAACTCAACATCTCTAATTATTTATTCACATATATGGGGTGAAACAATTTTGGGAACAAAAGCCATAAGTACCTTCGATGGGCTCTAAAGAGAACCATCTACTCCATGCTTAGCATCTAAACTCATAAGTAACTCTATCATTCCTCGATCTCCGCAAATTTAAAATCCCAAATAATGAGATTCAAGGATGCTTAGCCGATATTTTTTAGATTATCTATGGTTAAGGGAACAAGCTAGGGCTCAACACGCCCGGTCAAGTCAGAATTCTATTCCTACCCTCACCAGCGGAAAGTCAACAAGGTGTCAAAACATATATTAATTAGCAAATGCTTCGTCTAATGAAATTAAGTCATGCATATTTAAAGTCACTCAGGGAAACTTGCAAATTCTTGGCCTTGTGAGCCATAAATATTTATGGCTTTAGGGGTTAGTTTTTGGTCTTTTTGGTCCGGTTTTGATAAAGAAAAGGTATATGTTTTCACATATACCAAAATACCCCAGACGAGAATATTGCCGTGTCCTCACGCAATGTAATCAACTCACGCTTCTAAAAACAAAGATTTCAATCTCTTTCTACTAAACCTATGAAAAGTAGCAAAGATTCCTCAAAAGAGATTAAGAAACCCTTATTTCTAAAACGCCTACCTTTTAATTCACATTAAGATATTACGTTTAAGCACATTCCAATTATGAGTGACGGTTTGTTGAACTTTCATTTCGATCAATAACTCCAACATTTTTCAAACGACACGTTAGGATCACTAAGTAGGAAACACAACACAGCGTGAAGTGACCATACGGATAGAATACATCGTCCCTGATTTTTCACAAGTCCCCAAACAAAGCGTAAAATCGAAATCATTGTTAAATATGACTTTAGATGCTAACACTACCCATGGAAGTTACTTGTGTAATTACCGTTTGCTCCCATTTTCCTATTTTCCTCCATTTATTTTATTTTTGTGAGAAATGAATTTCTTCAAATTTCTCGTTTCGATAGGTTTTATTCCGATAAAGATATGAAGCTAAGTCGATAATTAGTTATCCATCTTCCCTCGAAAACCGTTGCACACAAGAATGAGGTCCACATCAAGGTCCTAATTTCACACGATTTAGGGAGAATATCCTTTTTATGGCGACCAAGACAACTCATCTACGAGTCCGCAGACGAAGCTTTATTTAGACATCTCCGATCCAAAGTTTGGCTTAACACTATTTCAAAGACATTTGCATTTTTGCAATTTAGGCCCTTGGTCTTTTCAACTACTAACTCAACGGGATTACCGCTTTATCAGAAGTCTTATTATGACTTTAGATTTTCCTCAACCTTTTAAGAAGTCCATGACAACGGGTACCGTGGACATAGAAAACTTTATGGCTTTGGATTTTTCAACTTTAATACATTTGGGCTTTATTTCATGTTAATTTTTGTGCCAAACTCAATCCTACGGCTTTTATAACAATAGAAACAATAGCAAAACTATCGTGAATCAGTTGTCTATTACACCAACACCGACAAGACTTTGATGTGTACCCAACACTCATGGGCAAGGATTCTCTAAAGAAGAATAAAGAACTAACTATCGTCAAAAACTCAACATCTCTAATTATTTATTCACATATATGGGGTGAAACAATTTTGTGGGAACAAAAAGCCATAAGTACCTTTGATGGGCTCTAAAGAGAACCATCTACTCCATGCTTAGCATCTAAACTCATAAGTAACTCTATCATTCTCGATCTCCGCAAATTTAAAATCCCAAATAATGAGATCCTCGGATGCTTAGCCGATAATTTTTAGATTATCTATGGTTAAGGGAACAAGCTAGGGCTCAACACGCCGGTCAAGTCGAATTCTATTCCTACCCCTCACCGAAAGTCAACAAGGTGTCAAAACATATATTAATTAGCAAATGCTTCGTCTAATGAAATTAAGTCATGCATATTTAAAGTCACTCAGGAAAACTTGCAAATTCTTGGCCTTGTGAGCCATAAATATTTATGGCTTTAGGGGTTAGTTTTTGGTCTTTTTGGTCCGGTTTTGATAAAGAAAAGGTATATGTTTTCACATATACCAAAATACCCCAGACGAGAATATTGCCGTGTCCTCACGCAATGTAATCAACTCACGCTTCTAAAAACAAAGATTTCAATCTCTTTCTACTAAACCTATGAAAAGTAGCAAAGATTCCTCAAAAGAGATTAAGAAACCCTTATTTCTAAAAACGCCCGTTTACCTTTTAATTCACATATAGATATTACGGTTAAGCACATTCCAATTATGAGTGACGGTTTGTTGAACTTTCATTTCGATCAATAACTCCAACATTTTTCAAACGACACGTTAGGATCACTAAGTAGGAAACACAACACAACGTGAAGTGACCATACGGATAGAATACATCGTCCCTGATTTTTCACAAGTCCCCAAACAAAGCGTAAAATCGAAATCATTGTTAAATATGACTTTAGATGCTAACACTACCCATGGAAGTTACTTGTGTAATTACCGTTTGCTCCCATTTTCCTATTTTCCTCCATTTATTTTATTTTTGTGAGAAATGAATTTCTTCAAATTTCTCGTTTCGATAGGTTTTATTCCGATAAAGATATGAAGCTAAGTCGATAATTAGTTATCCATCTTCCTAAAACCGTTGTACACAAGAATGAGGTCCACATCAAGGTCCTAATTTCACACGATTTAGGGAGAATATCCTTTTTATGGCGACCAAGACAACTCATCTACGAGTCCAGAGACAGAAGCTTTATTTAGACATCTCCCGGATCCAAAGTTTGGCTTAACACTATTTCAAAGACATTTGCATTTTTGCAATTCAGGCACTTGGTCTTTTCAACCACTAACTCAACGGGATTACCGCTTTTATCAAGTCTTATTATAACTTTAGATTTTCCTCAACCTTTTTAGAAGTCCATGACAACGGGGTACCGTCGGACATAGAAAACTTTTATGGCTTTGGATTTTTCAACTTTAATACATTTGGGCTTTATTTCATGTTAATTTTTGTGCTAAACTCCGAATCCTACGGCTTTTATAACAATAGAAACAATAGCAGAAACTATCGTGAATCATTGTCTATTACACCGCAACACCGACAAGACCTTGATGTGTACCCAAATCTCATGGGCAAGGATTCTCTAAAGAAGAATAAAGAACTAACTATCGTCAAAAACTCAACATCTCTAATTATTTATTCACATATATGGGGTGAAACAATTTTGTGGGAACAAAAAGCCATAAGTACCTTTGATGGGCTCTAAAGAGAACCATCTACTCCATGCTTAGCATCTAAACTCATAAGTAACTCTATCATTCCTCGATCTCCATAAATTTAAAATCCCAAATAATGAGATTCGCGGATGCTTAGCCGATAATTTTTAGATTATCTATGGTTAAGGGAACAAGCTAGGGCTCAACACGCCCAAGTCAAGTCGAATTCTATTCCTACCCTCACCGTGAAAGTCAACAAGGTGTCAAAACATATATTAATTAGCAAATGCTTCGTCTAATGAAATTAAGTCATGCATATTTAAAGTCACTCAGGAAACTTGCAAATTCTTGCCTTGTGAGCCATAAATATTTATGGCTTTAGGGGTTAGTTTTTGGTCTTTTTGGTCCAGTTTCGATAAAGAAAAAGGTATATGTTTTCACATATACCAAAATACCCCGTGACGAGAATATTGCCGTGTCCTCACGCAATGTAATCAACTCACGCTTCTAAAAACAAAGATTTCAATCTCTTTCTACTAAACCTATGAAAAGTAGCAAAGATTCCTCAAAAGAGATTAAGAAACCCTTATTTCTAAAAACGCTCTTACCTTTTTAATTCACATATAGATATTACGTTTAAGCACATTCCAATTATGAGTGACGGTTTGTTGAACTTTCATTTCGATCAATAACTCCAACATTTTTCAAACGACACGTTAGGATCACTAAGTAGGAAACACAACACAGCGTGACCATACGGATAGAATACATCGTCCCTGATTTTTCACAAGTCCCCAAACAAAGCGTAAAATCGAAATCATTGTTAAATATGACTTTAGATGCTAACACTACCCATGGAAGTTACTTGTGTAATTACCGTTTGCTCCCATTTTCCTATTTTCCTCCATTTATTTTATTTTTGTGAGAAATGAATTTCTTCAAATTTCTCGTTTCGATAGGTTTTATTCCGATAAAGATATGAAGCTAAGTCGATAATTAGTTATCCATCTTCCCTCGAAAACCGTTGTACACAAGAATGAGGTCCACATCAAGGTCCTAATTTCACACGATTTAGGGAGAATATCCTTTTATGGCTTACCAAGACAACTCATCTACGAGTCCAGAGACGAAGCTTTATTTAGACATCTCCGGATCCAAAGTTTGGCTTAACACTATTTCAAAGACATTTGCATTTTTGCAATTTAGGCCCTTGGTCTTTTCAACCACTAACTCAACGGGATTACCGCTTTATCAGAAGTCTTATTATGACTTTAGATTTTCCTCAACCTTTTTAGAAGTCCATGACAACGGGGGTACCGTCGGACATAGAAAACTTTTATGGCTTTGGATTTTTCAACTTTAATACATTTGGGCTTTATTTCATGTTAATTTTGTGCCAAACTCCAATCCTACGGCTTTTATAACAATAGAAACAATAGCAAAAACTATCGTGAATCGCTTGTCTATTACACCGCAACACCGACAGTACCTTGATGTGTACCCAACTCTCATGGGCAAGGATTCTCTAAAGAAGAATAAAGAACTAACTATCGCAAAAACTCAACATCTCTAATTATTTATTCACATATATGGGGTGAAACAATTTTGTGGGAACAAAAAGCCATAAGTACCTTTGATGGGCTCTAAAGAGAACCATCTACTCCATGCTTAGCATCTAAACTCATAAGTAACTCTATCATTCCTCGATCTCCGAAAATTTAAAATCCCAAATAATGAGATTCGCAGATGCTTAGCCGATAATTTTTAGATTATCTATGGTTAAGGAACAAGCTTAGGCTCAACACGCGGTCAAGTCGAATTCTATTCCTACCCTCACCAGCGGAAAGTCAACAAGGTGTCAAAACATATATTAATTAGCAAATGCTTCGTCTAATGAAATTAAGTCATGCATATTTAAAGTCACTCAGGGAAACTTGCAAATTCTTGGCCTTGTGAGCCATAAATATTTATGGCTTTAGGGGTTAGTTTTTGGTCTTTTTGGTCCGGTTTTGATAAAGAAAAAGGTATATGTTTTCACATATACCAAAATACCCCTGCACGAGAATATTGCCCGGTCCTCACGCAATGTAGTCAACTCACGCTTCTAAAAACAAAGATTTCAATCTCTTTCTACTAAACCTATGAAAAGTAGCAAAGATTCCTCAAAAGAGATTAAGAAACCCTTATTTCTAAAAACGCTCCGTTTACCTTTTAATTCACATATAGATATTACGGTTAAGCACATTCCAATTATGAGTGACGGTTTGTTGAACTTTCATTTCGATCAATAACTCCAACATTTTTCAAACGACACGTTAGGATCACTAAGTAGGAAACACAACACAGCGTGAAGTGACCATACGGATAGAATACATCGTCCCGGATTTTTCACAAGTCCCCAAACAAAGCGTAAAATCGAAATCATTGTTAAATATGACTTTAGATGCTAACACTACCCATGGAAGTTACTTGTGTAATTACCGTTTGCTCCCATTTTCCTATTTTCCTCCATTTATTTTATTTTTGTGAGAAATGAATTTCTTCAAATTTCTCGTTTCGATAGGTTTTATTCCGATAAAGATATGAAGCTAAGTCGATAATTAGTTATCCATCTTCCCTCAAAACCGCTGCACACAAGAATGAGGTCCACATCAAGGTCCTAATTTCACACGATTTAGGGAGAATATCCTTTTATGGCGACCGAGACAACTCATCTACGAGTCCAGAGACAGAAGCTTTATTTAGACATCTCCCGGATCCAAAGTTTGGCTTAACACTATTTCAGTACATTTGCATTTTTGCAATTTAGGCCCTTGGTCTTTTCAACCACTAACTCAACGGGATTACCGTTTTATCGAAGTCTTATTATAACTTTAGATTTTCCTCAACCTTTTAGAAGTCCATGACAACGGGGTACCGCTCGACATAGAAAACTTTTTTGGTTTTGGATTTTTCAACTTTAATACATTTGGGCTTTATTTCATGTTAATTTTGTGCCAAACTCCGAATCCTACGGCTTTTATAACAATAGAAACAATAGCAAAGAACTATCGTGAATCAGCTTGTCTATTACATCGCAACACCGACAAGACCTTGATGTGTACCCAAATCTCATGGGCAAGGATTCTCTAAAGAAGAATAAAGAACTAACTATCGCCAAAAACTCAACATCTCTAATTATTTATTCACATATATGGGGTGAAACAATTTTGTGGGAACAAAAAGCCATAAGTACCTTTGATGGGCTCTAAAGAGAACCATCTACTCCATGCTTAGCATCTAAACTCATAAGTAACTCTATCATTCCTCGATCTCCGCAAATTTAAAATCCCAAATAATGAGATTCGCGGATGCTTAGCCGATAATTTTTAGATTATCTATGGTTAAGGGAACAAGCTAGGGCTCAACACGCCCGTCAAGTCAGAATTCTATTCCTACCCTCACTAGCGGAAAGTCAACAAGGTGTCAAAACATATATTAATTTAGCAAATGCTTCGTCTAATGAAATTAAGTCATGCATATTTAAAGTCACTCAGGGAAACTTGCAAATTCTTGGCCTTGTGAGCTAGAATTCGCATTTTATAGCTTCTTGTCTAAGAGACTAGCAAACTTTTCAATCAAAAAGACTTAACAAAAGCTTCAAAATTTTTAAATTTTTCACAATTTTTGCACAATTTTTAACCTTTTTTAAGGAAAACGGAGTTGCACGAGTACACGGCAAAGTGCTAGGCAAAAATCTAATCGAAAGATTACCCACCCCAGACTAAAATCAAACATTGTCCTCAATGTTTAAAGGTAAGGGTTCTTAACGCAAATCTAAAGCCATTGGTTAGTTATGCTAATAGATAAACGATAATCGATAAAGATTTTGGATATCAGATTTCCATAAGAGCGGCAAAACATGAAACTCGAAAGTGGAGAAAGACAAAACTTCGAGCACGAGAGTCTTTATTTTCGAAGAAAATCCTGGACATAAACAACAACAACACGAAACACGAGAAATGGAAGAGGCGAACCTCCTCACGCCACTTATTAGAAAATATAAATAAGATAAAAGGATAAGCATGGGGTGCCTCCCACGAAGCGCCATCGTTTTTGGTAAACGAGTCGCTAGCCCGACTCGCCCCGAATTCATTTGTCCTTGGGGAAACAAGCGGAAGGGATACCCGGATCAAAGATGGTATCCTCACTCCGAGGGAAAGAGAAAGGGTAGGTTGGAAGGGAAAGAAAGTGTCGGGCTCAAGCACATACGGGATAACATCTCCCAAACTCACATAAGGTGTATCAAGAAAGAATGATCCATCATCCGCGATTTTATGGGCGGACGCCGGGATGACGGATCAAAGAGAAACAACTCCATAGAAGAAGGGAGTCCATGGTAAAGAGAGGTGTTTCTTAAAGGCTCAAACATGAAGGCATCCAAGAGAGGATCCTTTTTCTGAAGACTTTTGTTTTATGAATGTCTTCTTCGATGAGTATCCTGTGGTTAAAAATCTTGTCCTCGAAAGGGACTAAATCAACGTATCATCTACGTGAAAATCCTCACGAGAAGAGGAATCACTCGATAAAAATAGTGTGGGACCTCAATATCAATAAGCTCATCAGTCGAAATCTTCACTTCCTTTTCTTTCTTTGGGTAAAATGGATCATCGTATTCGTTTACTTTAATCTCGGAAAGAATCGAGTCGGTGGGAGCAAGTCCATCGGTGAACTTCTCGAAGTAAATCGACGGATCTTGATATAACAAATATTCAATTTCGCGTAAGTCGGCTCTAAAATCAAAGACGTCATCCTCACTTCCCGATGGAAGAGGATCCATGCGAGCGAGTTCATCGGCGAACTCCTCGAGAAGTAAATCAATAGAAGAATCCTTGAGCTTGGGCTCCGGCGATTAGTAGATGGCTTAATTTCATTTTCTTTCAGAGAGAGTGAAGAGAGCATTTCTTCAATTAAACGAATATCTCCCTCGATGTCGATGTCGGCATTATCAATTTCCGTGAAATCAATCACTTTTCAAATAAGCCTCGATTTCTTCCATGATAGAATCATCCTCCTCAAATTTAGTGAGGGAAGAGGAAGAATCAGAAATGATTTGTTTAGAAGAAAGTTCAATATTTTCAGAAGAAGGAGTGGGATTGCCACTCAAAGAAAACTCGACGTTCTTAAGTTCAACACAACAAACAGAAAGCAGAGGTGGGACAAGTGGTGTGCTCTTAGAGCTAGCATTTTCCACCACAACCAATTTATTAAAATAAATAAATATTATCATGGAGGGTAAAATTCTTTTCTGAAGAATATCTCTTTGTTCTCGCGCCATTGGCGATTGAAAATGTTGAACTTTTATTTCAGAATGAAATTCAATCTCACGCTCCAAAATTTTGAGGTCAGATAAGAAAGTGTCAAAATATTTGATAACGCGACAACTTTCGACTTTAGCTGTTACTTCACTAAGTGAAGGTAAAGGACCATTAATTTGTGCACCATTGTGTTGGGGACTAACTTTAAACTCGGTGTGATAACCAAAGGTTTGTTAGAAGTATCTTGTTTTGTGACAAAAGTTACGGCTTTTGAATAGTTAAATAGTTTGTTATAAACAACATTTTCCATTTTGACCAACTCGTCATCAGATCTAATTCCTCCATGTGATTATATTCAACAACACTCATAATGGAATCATCAATTCTATGTTCTCCATTGTAAACTTCGGATTTGGTTTGAATGGTCTATGTGAAAACTTAGGTTTGTAATCAGCAAGATTCGGTCCATATCCATTTGAATTTGGTTTGAAAGTAAACTTTTGAATCGTTGTGATTGATTCACCATGTTTATAAACAACATTTCAAAACTCTTTAATTTTGGTTTGTAAGTCGACAATTTCTTTAAGATAGTTATCTATTCGTTTCGTGGAATGCTTTTTGTACTCAGAGAATTTTTTTTGACAAGTTAAAAACTCAGCCTTGGCTTTTTGAGTTTCCAAAGTAAGAGCGTTAATTTGTTGTTTATGATCATGTTTCAGTTGTTCTATTTGAGACAACAAAGCATTCTTGGAAGCGGCTAGATCAACGATCTGTCGTTCTAATGATTGTTCGCTTTTGATGAGATTTAGTAAAAGCGACTTCAAAACCTTTTTCACGGTTTTCTTGAGTTTTGAAAAAATTGAGTTGCCGTTGTAAGCATTCAAGATCCCCGTTAACAGTGCATTTTTACTTTTTAAGGACAGATTTAATGCATGACATTCTTCCGTTCGGGATTGTTGGTCTTTGTAACAGATCAATATCGAGTAGGCAATGGTTCAAGATGTTCAACGTGAGTCACAACATGATCATTATTCAGATCCTCAAGTATGACCACGGAGTCAATTTGAGTATCAAAGGAAACCATAAGGTCATCTTGATCATCCAATGTAACTACGGGGTCTAGTTGAAAATCGCCGAATGAGATGTGGATGACTCATTTTGAACATCCAGCCTTGCCGGATTCAGATATTGGCGAGATATTATCAGAGATAAATATGGTTTGTTCGGGTACTGAGACAAGCCATCGCTGTCATACACTGGCCTGTGTCACTCATGTGTAGCTCATGCATATTAGCCATCAACATAACAGCTGCATTGGCCTGCAAGTCCTCCATATCATCATCTGAATCTGATCCGCCATAAAGCTCGTTTTTGTCGCTGAGAGTTCCACCAGCTTCATCTTTAAGAGCCATAAGTAAAGCCTCCTTGTGATAAGCACTGCCCCTAGTCCTCGGCTTTGGGCATGCATTAGCCAGGTGTCCTTTCTCATTACAGTTGTAGCATCGAAGACCATTCAACCCATTCTAAGCATTCCCCTGTTCAACCACTTGAGCTCTGTTGTTATTCCTACCCATAGCATTAAACCCTTGACCACCGCCCATCCGACGACCATAACCACGATTCTGAACTTCAACTCGTCCATTGTTCACAACAAACCATTCCTTGTGTTTGATGAGGAACGAATGCGATTGTTGGATTTGTTTGTATAACGGCCAAAATCTTTAGCAATCATAACAAATCCTTATTGTAATGAATCGAACGGATCAGAGTCCTCATTAGCTTCACTGACAAATGCCTGATCATTGTTGTTGTTGTATGAAACCAATTGAGTTTGTTGAGATTGTTGCTGTGATGGATCATATGGTGTGATTGTGACAGTTTGGTTGAGGAGCTGGTTGAGGAGGATGACTAGTTTGAGCCCACAAAGCAAGTTGTTGATTATCCGGAAGTGAAGGTGAAATGGTTTGACCATGGATAATCCTTTCCTTATCAACTTCTTTTTGATGAGGCTTCAAGTAATCGTACAACAGTCCGTATGTAGCATGATGAAGATTTTTAGCTTGACGGAGAAAAATAACATACTTCTCCCATTCCGGACCAAGACTACTTAGGAACTTTTTGTTGACAAAGAATTGGGCATGATGATGTTGTGTTTGTCCAAATCATTTATGATGTCCAAAATCGATGATGATATGACTCTAATGTCTCTCCTGGTTCAATCATGAAGTGTCATAAGCCAAGTAGATTTTGGATTCCATATCTTCCTCGATTGAGTCGTGCCTTCCATTAGAAGATGAATATGTTCCCACATTGCTTTACCGCCGTTTTTGAGCATCAACACTTCAAAGGATCGGATTGGGTAGTCCCAAAAGGATGTATTGCATTGCTAGTTCATCGGCTTCAAAATATAGAAGTTCATCACCAGTGAGTTGGGAGACAGTTGCAATGTTGGTGACATCATCTCTTGGTGGATTGGCATCTGGATCTGCGGGTGTGACAATAGTAGGCATCTGAAATGGACCTTCCATAATGACCTTCTTTAAGAACTTTCCATGTGGCTTCTTTAGATCACAAAACCTAAAGAACCTTATCACCTATTGATCATAATTACCGGGAGTGAGCATTGGAAGTCTATCAAGTGAGCCAGCTTCATGAATTGATTGTTGGCTACTTAAGGCTTCACACATCTTGCTAAACCATGACGGTTCCTTCATAGTACTCATGGATGGATGTTGATTGTAGAAGTTTGTGTAAGGTTGTACTTGAATACTTGGTGGTGGTTGAACCATTTGAGGTTGTGGAATTGCTGCAAGTTGTGGAGTATGTTGTTGATTAAATTGTTGTTGATAAATTTGTTGTTGATGATTAAATTGTTGATGTTGTGGACTTGGTTGTTGTTGTTGTTGTTGATTATAAGTGTAAGGAAAATAGCTAGAGTATGGTGGTTGTGACATGTTGAAAACTTGTGTTGTTAAATGGATCTTTGTAGTCGAATGAACCTTTGTTGATGAAGTATCCTTAGGCGTAGAAATCGCAGAAAAGCCAAGTACCACTTATGCGTAAAAACACCAAAGATACGCGTAACAGCAATAGTTACGCGTAGGATTAGCTTACGCGTAAGTAATGAGAAAGCACTAAAGTTATGCGTAAACAAGAAGTTAAGCGTAGAAAAGCTTAGGCGTAGGATTAACTTATGCGTAAGACACAACTTAGGCGTAAGATGAATCTTATGCGTAATGAGTTCTACGCGTAAGCTTATGCTTATGCGTAAATTTAGGGTTTTGCCCAAATGATCTTTTACACTATCACAGTGCAAAAGATATCCAAAGTCGAAGTGTTTTCAGGCTTATCCAAGCAAGAAAAACACTGAGTAATCCAAAAAGCTGAAGATCAAACCAAGGAACAGTTACGCGTAAGTTTAGGGTTTTACTTACGCGTAGAAGTTAGCCAAAAATGATTTCTGCCAACTGATGTTTCCAAACCAGATTTTTGTGATGAAATAGCTTCAATATCACCAAAATAACACAAAAGTGTGAAACTTGATGATCCAAAGCTTATAAACCCGTTATGCGTAGAACAATACACTCGTAAGAAACCTAGCTTAAAAACAATGATCCACACGTAAAGTTTGAAACTTTTTGCCAAAAACAGTTATTTTAACACCTTAAAACGTTGGAAGTACAAGAATCTTGGATTGAAAAGTGTAAAAAATAAGTTTTTAAGCGAACCAAAGTATCAACTGTTGCTACGCGTAAGACCGAAACTCACATAAACAACAAAAACGATTCACCCAACTATTTGGCGAATGATACCACTGTTAGGTTCCCATATTAGTAACACAAGCATCAATATGAAGAAGTAGAGAAGAGGATAGATCGGATGAACAACTAACCAAATACACACACACGTATAAGTATTGAAAGGTTATGCGTAGAGTGCAAGTGAAAGGTAAAATTGAACAACCAACCTTCAAGAGAAGGTTTACAAGAGTATTTATAGGAGAGGGAGCTAGGGCAACACTCCTAGTCCCTTCCTTTCCTTATTGGACTTGGGCCAAGGCTCATGGGCTTTCTACATAAGCCTTGGCATGATTACAAACATAAAAGCCATATTAAGCTAACTATTACATATGAATCACTAACACTTGAATTAATGTTTAGGAGTGATTCCAACATACTTCATTAATTCAAGTATGTCTTCAATTAATTGTGTGTATGCTTGCATGTTTTCCATGTCCGGCTAATTTACTTGTGTGTTTACTTAGGGAATATGAAACTTAATTATTGAATAAAGAATTGGTTGTCTCTTATCTTAATTGTTAATGATCTAGTATTGCGATAGGTCATCCGTTGTGTAGTTAATGCTTGATTAATCTTTATGAACCTTAGCTTATAGTACCTAGAGTCATTGTAGGCTAAACCATCCGAAGAGTACCTTAGTGTTAAGTTTATAAATCCTAGAGATTTTGTAGGCAATAAACTTTGGTAGTTTCAAAGAGTTAGGGATAAACGCATACCCTACGACCTTAGGCACACAACGCGATTAAGAATAAGGACGTGACAATTCAACCATCAATAGGAGATAATTAAGGGGTAATAAAACCTAAGTAAACACATCTTTAAATCATCATACGAGCACACAATAATTAGACATAGACTACCCACTAGATTAGATAATTAGATAAGTAAAGTAATCGGTAGAAATACCAACCCCCCAAATCTAAACCCCGAGATTCGTACCTTTCTATTTCCTAAAAAAAACATAAAAAGATAAAAAATAATCTTCCTCAACCCCAACCTTAGCGTAGTAACTTCTCACTAGCATTCCTATTCCCCTAGAGAACGATATCAATTCCCGTGGCTTACCCTAATACTACACTACAACGATTAGGTTCACTGCCTAGGGTGTTGAAAACCTTGGTCGACGAAAAGGAAGTTCCTTTGACCCC
>OU343218.1:78722095-78858496 GCA_910596185.1 Chrysanthemum makinoi | reverse complement strand
AGGAATTAGAAATTCAAATTATTAAAGTCGGTCACCTCCAGTATATGTAATCGTTAGAAAGCCCGTAGTCATAGTAATATTTAGTTAAGTAGTATTTAGTTAAGTAACACCGTGGAGGACGGACTGGTCTTTACCCATTGTATGCACGATCCACGGCCGATGTGTGGCGATTTATGTAAGACTATAAATACTCTCTACCTCCCAAGGTAGTGAGTTGGAGCTCATAATAATATCTTTCACTTTCTCTCACTAAGTTCCTAAACCTCTAACTTTCTCTCTCTAGAATTCCATCTATATGCTACCTTGTGTTAATGTTATGATGTGTATGTGAAAAATTATATCTTACAATTGGTATCAAGAGCCATGGTTAGATCATATCTTGCACATCTTTGGATTTCTAGTGGTTTTAGGTGGTTTTGAGTTTGAAAAAGTTTAGTGGTTTTTGCATCATTTGATTGATTTCTAGTGTTAAAGTTTGGATTTTGGTAGTACTTTTGTGTTTAGAATCATCAAAAGTGTTTAGGTTTTCATTTGGTAAGCTTGAATCATCTTGGTTGGGTTGTTTTGGATTGAAAAGTGAGGTTTATATGGTTTTTTCAAGCTAGCGACTTGCTCCGGAATATTTTCTTGGTAGCGACTTGCTTCACATTTTTGTAGCGACTTACGGTGTTGGAGCTAGCGAGTTAGATCTAGCGAGTTAAAGTACAAGTAGTGGATTCTCCACTACGGGTAGCGACTTTAATGGTAGCGACTGTGTGTGAGTTGCTCTTTAGCGACTTGTGTCTCTAGCGACTTATGTAGTTCTTTGCAAAATTTGATTAGCGACTTGAGTCGTAGCGAGTTACTACTTAGCGACTTGCTTTATTGTTAGCGACTTGGGACTCTAGCGACTTAGGGGTGTAGCGAATTAGGGGTTAGCGACTTAGTGCATTAATTTCTAGCGACTTAGTGCATTAATTTCTAGCGACTTAGTGCATTATCTTCTAGCGATTTAGTATTTTATCATCTAGAGTCTTGAGTGATTGTTTACGGTTTTCTCTTGATTAGTAAAATCCGTGAAAGAATCCATTTCGGTTTAATCATAGAGTATAAAATCGTATAATCTGTTAACATGTCTACCAACGTTCCTTTGTTATCTCCATTGCCCAGAAGATGTTCAAGCGTGCTATTATAAATCGCCCATGCTTGACGAGCCGACTTCGACTCTTGGGCTCAACGAATTAGACTGTATTGCCTTGGATAGGAAAATGGTGTCAACATTCTCAAATCCATTGATGAAGGACCATATCGAGTTGAGCCGACTAGAGACATACTTGATACTAATAGGATGGTACTCTGTTTCTGGAATGGCAGACCTAAGATGTATGATGAGCTTGATGATAAGGATAAAAGAGATTTGATCAGATATCGGGGCTTCAAACATTGTTCTTCAAGGTCTTCCTAAAGACATCTACAAGCTGATCAATCATAACACAGATGCTAAGGCGGTTTGGGACAATGTTAAGATGCTTCTCTCGAGGTTCGAATTAACTATGGAAGACAGAATCCCAACTCTATGGCCAATTTGAGCATTCAAGATGAAACGGATGAGAGTGTCTATTAGTACTATGTGAGATTTCATAAGTTAGTTAATGACATGAGGAACATCAGAATGACTATGCCTAACATTCAGTTGAACTCAAAATTTGTGAACAACATGAATCCCGATTGGCACAAGTTTGTTACCTCTGTGAAGCTAACTAAAGGATTGAAGAATACAAACTATGAGCAACTCTATGCCTTCCTCCTTGAGAATGAGAGACATGCTATGTTTGAAAAATTAATTCTCAATCAGTTCAAAACCAACGAGGGAGAGACAAGCTCGTCTAATGACTCTGACTTTCTACTCAAACATTGGAATCACAACCAAAGCATCACAAGTCATACCCTTGGGTAATGGTAATCACAAACTCATTCGATCCTATGTACAAACAAGGCGATCTTGATACTCCGCGTGGGTAGCTTCATTAATCAACTAGCTCTTCTCATCAGTAAAAACATGAATACTCTCCCACAAACAACAACAACCTCGGAACGCATCTAACCCACACAATCAAGCCCTATTAAAGATGGAAGGATCGTGGTGCAACCAGATTCAGGAAAGACGGTATGATCGGGGCGAGGTGGAGGGAGAGGTTATGTTGGAAACGAGAATCGAGGAAGGAATGGTAACCAAGGTCAAACTAAGCTCATCAAATGTTATAAGTGTGGTGGAGAGGGACACATTGCAAGAGGCTGTACATCTCCAGCGCCCACGAGAATCTTGATTACCGAGAGAAGATGCTGGCGGCTCAAGCTCGGGACAATGGTGCTACTTTGGAATGAAGAGGAATTGGTTTCTTCTTGAGGGGCAATGCCAAGACCTATGATGCAGATGTGGATGAGCAGCCTATTGAGGAGATAGGTCACAATCATCAGAATGCCTTTCAAGTCGTGACGTGATGCATCGACTTCGATGTGGATGATGGACCTACGACACACACAATTTTATGGCTAGCATTTCTCCAATGGTTTCTCCCAAGGTCTCTTCTTCATCACTAGCAGGGCCATCCCATGACAAGCTCATCTCAGAGGTATTAAAACTATCACGATGATGTGATGTGCACGGATGCATGACAAAGTTCCATCAACTGAAACTATTGAATCAAATATTGAAAATATGGGTAATATCAATATTGTCCCATATGATCAATACGTGAAACAAAGTGAAAGTGAAGTTGTACCAAGTGATGCATCTTCTCTGATCAACAATGACTATGTTTTTGATGAATACCTTGCATGTGCCCTGATGATTCCATTATTTCAGAACTAAATGCCTATAAAGAACGTGTTGCTATTTATGAACAACGTGCTAAGTTTGAGTTGACCACTGGTGAGCGGGAAATGGATAACCAAGTAATACATTAATTAGAAAAAGTAAGTTTAGAAGAAGTATTGAAACAAGAATTAAATTCCTTGCAAGAAAAACTCTATAAAACATCTAAACAAAAACAAGAACTTCAAGAAAATGTGAAAATGCTTGAGCAAGAATTTAATGCAAAGGAATCAAAACTCTTGAGAGATTTTTCTAATCGGAAAACTTTGAAAAACAAACTTGAGAACAAGTTGTACATACAAGGAAACACCATTCAATTTTCACATGGTCACTAAACATGAGTCTTAAGCGATAAGCATAGCATTCCCCTTGTTGAGAACCGAATCCGAGGTAATTAAAAAGGCTAGAAATGCTCATAAGGTACTTTATGATGGCAATGAAATTCTTAAACCTAGCAGAAACCTAGTTGCTTGAGTGCGAGGAAGATAAGAAATCAGACGAAGTCACTAGGGTAAGGATGAACAAAAAACTAGATGACCCGAAATGCAAAGAGAAAAAGATTATTATCACTCCCCATGACTACAAGAAGGAAAACTGGATTTCCTTGAACATGTTTAAGCCTCAAACATTGTTGACCCCGAACAAGTGTTCGGAAAAAGGATATGGACTTGCAAAAAGTTGAAAATCTTGTTGAAAAGAATCCCCTTGAGGAAATTCCCTAGCGTGTGTATCCTCAAATACACCAATGAATTTAGTTCCTAGAACTATTGCCACTAAAAGCAAGACCTTAATCAGTCAATATGTTATTCTTCAACTATTTGTTGATTTTGAGAAAACTTGTAAGAAAAGGATCACACCATTCGGATAACGAAGGGGAAAGGGGTATTGAGCAAATGAAAGAATGTTATTTAACTGAGGTCATGCCTTTCTTTAAACAACTAAAAGATCATTTTGAGAGTCTTAAAAAGACAGAAAGAGATATTAAAGAAATGGAAAAAGAATTTGATGCAATGGTAGTTGAAGTTAGTGATTATGAGCGTGCACTAAAATATAATGAGATTGAGAGGAAGAACTTGCATACCTTAAATGAGACTCTTATTCCTGAATGTGTTGCTCAAGATCTTTTCCTTGCTTCAAATTCTCTAATGCTTCCAAATTTCATGAACTATCTGTGGCCCCGAAAGTCTCCCATGATCGTGTCATTGAGCTTGAAAAAACTAATTCTAAACTAAGCGAGAAAATTGAACTGGATGATCACAACAATTTGGTTAAACATTTTTCTAAACTGGAAGTTGAGCATTTTAATTTACAACTAAAATATCAACATCTTAAAGAAAATGTTAAAACTTCAAATATCAAGACATCGTCGGATGCTCGAGTTTGATGCGAGTTTTCAAATTAACAAACGTGATGAACAGATTCAAGCTCGGTGCAACACGATCAGAAAGTTGAAAGCCCAAATCTCTCAATTAAAGGGTCAAACGAACAATATGACAGGCTCCCAAATCCCTCCTCCTTTAGATTCTCGGAATTCTCAAACTTTTCATCTTCAAAACTTAGTTGATGCCTTACAAAAGGAAAGCGAGAGTTTTCTAGAAGAAAATGAAAAAGTTAAACGACATTTTAAAGAGTTATATGATTCAATGAAAGTCACCGGTGACCAAAACAACGAAAAAATAACGTCTTTACAAAATTGAGAATCTAAGAAGTAGGGAAATGGGAAACTACAACTTGTTTTCAATAAGAATGTTGTCTCAAAGTCACCCTTAGATTGCAAATACACTGTGACGGTTAAATATATTCCTCCTCATCTTAGGAATAATGAACATGCTTTTCATGAATCCTGTGCTCACCTTAAGGATAGTCTAGAATGTCTCAGTGAGATTGTCGAAGAGGATTTCATTAACAAACCTCTTGATAGTGAAATTAGGTTTGCTTGCCTCCGGGCCAAACGATCTCAAGAGTTGCTAGAATGTGTAATTGCCACATGTCCCAAAACCTTAACCTTAGGTGCAAAAGGCAAAGCTGTGATGCCTTGTTCTATGCCTAGTGCCAAGCAGAAATCCGTTCTATGCTTGATCTTAAAGGAAACACTAATGTGCCTTCAAGTAGTTCGATTCAGATATGTTAGTGCTAAGGAAGTGAACTTTAGTGTGCCTACAAAAAGCTCAAATCACAGTCTTAAAGTATACACTAATGTGCCTTCTAGTACTTGGATCCTTGCATCAATTGAGGGATGCAAAATTAGATCAACCAACTAATGTTCCCATTCCCTCTGAGAGTAATCAGGTGACTTTAAAGGCGGGTCAAAGTCTCAAGAATATACAAGGAATGATAGGACCTTGCAAGCTAAGAATGTGCATTGGAAGAGAGTAGAAGACCAATCTAGGAACTTTAGGCTTGAGTTGAATAAACCGAATCGTGTTGATTCTAGTATTAGCCTTAGGTCTTGTAATTATTGAATTACGATACTATGCAAAACCTTGTATCTTTGCATGCTTGAATTCGTTGCTAATCATGAATGTGGTGTGAATGCTTTGTCTAATCTTTGTCAAATGCCCGTTAAAATTGCTAATGCTAATAATGTGCAAATAAGGCAAAAGGCAAAAGCGAAAGATTAGAAAACAGTGGAAACCCACAGGAAGAACTTTATAAAGATAGGTTATTATTGGATACCTTTTGGCCATAAGAATAATCAGTTTGTTCTCAAACTGCTAAGATTATGCCCACTAGAAAATGGATGCCTACTGGTAGAACTATTCCCAAGTAAACATACTTTGAATAGGGCAATCTGAGACACCGACATTGCATCTATTCCCAATGATTCCATTGCTTCTACTTCCGATATGGATGTTTCGTTTACGATGTGGGTGTTCAATTCTGTACACTAACCAAGTGGAACCCATTCTTGCATGGGGATCCCAATTGATTATCCATTTTTATGCGTGTTCAACTGCAGTCGTTCAAATCGATTACGTGGTACCGGACTCAGTACATTCCAAGCATATGACGGAGACCGGTCGCTGCTCATGAACTTCGTGAGCAAGTTCATCGGACAATTAGATGGTAATGATCATTTGGTGCTATTATGGGTTATGGAGATTATGTTGTTGGTGATAGTGTCATCTCAAGAGTCTACTATGTTGAAGGGTTGGGTCATAATCTGTTCTCTGTTGGTCAATTCGTGACTTCGATCTAGAAGTTGCCTTAGAAAACATACACCTTTGTTAGAAATCTTAATGGTAAGGAACTGTTAAAAGGAACTCGTGGGTCAAACATTTACACCATCTCTATCGATGACATGATGAGGGCTTCTCCAATCTGCTTGTTATCAAAGGCTTCAAAAACAAAGTCATGGTTATGGCACGGTCGTCAATCACTTGAACCGGCACCATCAACGATCTTTCGAGAAAGGACCTAGTTGTAGGTTTACCTAGACTAAAGTATGAAAAGGATCATCTTTGTTCAGCATGTCAATTGGGAAAAGCAAGAAATATGCCCATAAACCCAAACCTACTAACTTTCATGTGAAGTTCTTCATATGATTCATATGGATTTATGTGGACCAATGAGTGAGAATATCTTTGGGAAGAAATATGTGTTAGTTGTGGTTGATGATTACTCTAGATTCAACTGGGTCAAGTTCTTAAGGACAAAGGATGAAACTCCTGATATCATCATCAAACTCATCAAGCATGCGGGTTCGACTTAACAAAACGTCGGAATTGTCGGAGCGGACAATGGGCGAGTTTGTCAACAAAAAACTTAATGAATTCTATGAAAGCGTTGGAATCAGTCATCAAAGAAGTGTTTCCACGAACTCCTCAACGAGCGGTGTAGTTGAAAGGCGAAATCGGACTCGTTGAAGCCGCTAGAACAATGTTGATTTACTGGTTCCAATGTTTCCTGGTCGAAGCAATACTTTGCATGCTATACACAAAATCGTTCTCTAATCCACTCCGTACATGGAAAAACTCCATATGAACTTGTCCACAACAGAAAACCTAATCTCTCTTTCCTTCGTGTGTTTGGTGCATTGTGCTATCCAACTAATGAGGGTCAAGACTTAGGAAACTTAGGGCTAAAACATTGGAGTATTTGTAGGATCGCACCAAACAAGGGATACGAATCTATAACAAAAGAACCGAAAATATCATGGAAACCATTCACGTTACGTTTGATGGTGACCGGTCAAATGGCTCTGGACAATCCATTTCGGGACCGCTTCAAAGGCAGTCCCATTGGTTCATCTCTTGTTCCAAACTCTACTCAAGAAACTCCATATGTACCTCCATCGGAAGATGATTTAAAGAAATTGTTTGATCCTATGTTTGATGAACTGTATGATTAAAACACTAATGAGGTGATGATTCCTAGCGAGGATGCTCATATTCTGTGAATGAAGTCAATCCTTCATCTCAATATCTTTAAGTCAAGAAGCACCTCTGATCCGCCGATCTCATCAACAAATCATCATTCTTCAAATGTACATCATGGAAATGTTTCGGGCATCAATGATGAAGTTAATCCCTTTGCTCACGAGGATGCTCCATTTGAAAACATATTTGCTACTCGAATCATCATCGAGAACCATCTTCTTAGGAGACATCGACTCAGCTACCTCGGTTCCTCAACAACTGCCACATGAACACCTTAGAAAATGGACTCACGATCATCCATTAGACAACATCATTGGAAATCCCTCTCGTCTGTATCAACAGGGAAACACTTGCAGATGCCTTATGGTGCTTCTTCAACTCCGTATTCTCTAAGATCGAACCAAAAGATGTTAAAACCGCCATGAATGAAGACAGTTGGTTCAATGCCATGCAAGATGAAATTCATGAGTTTGATCGACTTGATGTATGGGAGTTAGTACCGCTCCAGATGTGCTATGATTATAACTCTCAAATGGATCTTCAAAGTAAAACTTGATGAGCATGGTGATGTGTTGAAGAACAAGGCTCGTTTAGTTGCTAAAGGATATCGTCAAGAGGAGTGTATAGACTTTGAAGAATCTTTTGCTCCTTTGCTCGAATCGGCAATCGAGAATCTTTCGGCTATGCCGCTAGTAAGAACATGGTAGTGTATCGGATGGATGTGAAGACGGCATTTCGAGCGGAGATCTTAAAGAAGTCGTCTCACGTCGCCAACTGAAGGATTTGTGAATCAAGAGCATCCTACTCACGTTTATCGTCAGAAGAGGCTCTCTACGGGTTTAAAGCAAGCTCCAAGGGCATGGTATGATACTGTCAAAGTTTCTTCTATCATCGGATTGATAAGGAGCGATTGATCCTACATTGTTCACCAGGAAGTCGGGCAAACATTTAACTCATGTTCAAATTTATGTTGATGATATTATTTTTGCCTACGACCCAATGGAATGTGATCAATTTTCTAATGAAATGAGTTCTAAGTTTCAAATGTCAATGATGGGACAAATGTCATTTTTCTTGGGATTACAAATTTCACAAAGTCCGGAGGCATTTTCATTAATCAATCTAAATATGCAAATGAGATTTTAAAGAAATTTGGATTTGATTCATGTGACCACATTGACACCCCATGATTGATCGAACCAAACTAGATGAGGACCACTCGGGGATCATGATTGACCAAACGAAATATCGTAGTATGATTGGATCCACGATGTACCTCACACTAGTAGACCGGACATCTTGTTCATTTGCATGTGTGCTAGATACCGAGCTAAGCCTACTAAAAAGCACCTTGAGCGTAGTTAAAGGTCTTCGGTATCTCCAAGGAACCATCAATATGGGACTATGGTACCCGAAGGACAGCGGTATGTCACTAACGGCCTATCGCGATGCGATCATGCGGGTTGTCAAGATACGTCGAAGTACATCGGAGGTGCTCGGTTTTGGGTGATAAGCTTGTGAGTGGTCTTCAAAGCAAATGAGTACTTCTATTTCCTCTTAAAAGGCTGAATACATAGCCATGTCATCTTGTTGTGCTCAAATCCTTTGGATGAGATCTCAATTATCTGACTATGGCTTTGAATTCAACAAAATCCTCATCTTGTGATAATAAAAGTACTATTTCTCTCTCATGCAACAACGTTCAACACTCAAGAGCAAAGCATATCGACATTCGACATCATTTCATCGGGGAACAAGTGGAAAAAGGTGTGGTGGAACTATATTTTGTGAGGCGAATATCGGTTAGCGGACATCTTCACCAAAGCTCTTCCAAGAGAACGTTTTGAGTTTATTCTTCCACGTCTTGGCTTGAAAAGCCTTCAACAGAATACTCTCAAACGTCTTGAGGAAGGCGAGTAAAGGTCTATCTTCATCTATCTCTTGTAAATACTTATTTGAAAAACAAAATACAAAATTATAAAACCTTATAAAACCAAATAGAAAAATATAAAACTTTCAAAAATCCATAAAATCGAAAAACGAAAATCTTCAAAAATATTGTCTTTTATGTCATGTTTTTTTCCGGTTCGAAAATATCTACGGTCTTTGTGATTCTAAAGAATGACACGGGACTTTAGATGTTGTTCAATTCTTAAAAAAAAAAAAAAAAAAAATATATTTTTGAGAGAAAAGAAAACAATGGTTTATTGTCATTTTCGGCAATAACCCGTTTTAAAAGAAACGAGCCATGTTTTACCATGTTTTCAAATTCCATGCTCGATTCTATAACATTTATATGCTGAAAACTAAATGCTTTGAAAAATAACTCGGTCTCTATTTTTGATAATCATCGGGACTTATTATGTCAAAATCTCATCGCTCAATCAACAACTTATGTCATTGATTGAGGGGGAGAATGATTTCAATTAAATTAAAAGTTATTTGGCATTAAATTGTTTTCAAAAGATGTACATGCATGTTTAACCAATGGAGTTTAAAATCTCAACATCGAGATCCTTATCGGTTAAAACGCTTTCATAATCAAGTCACAATTCTCCTTAAAAGCTTTCAAAATCAATTTAAATCTGAAGAGATCAAATCTCAAATGTTTTAATATTGTGATCGGGGAGAAGTTGTGATTTAAATAGGATTTAAGATAATTCGATAAATGGTTTCTAAGTGATTAGCATGTTTGCCTCCCAGTAGGTGACAAAGCGATTTCAAATTTTCCATGCACACATCGAGGGGGAGCATCTATAATTTGAAACGTGATCATTAATCTCAATGTGCAGGTTCCCTCTAGTATGTGTAAAACTCCTTTCAAACCTAGAAGCACATATTGAGGGCAAAATCATGAAAATCTCATCCTTACCCAAAATGCTTTATCTACTTGATTCGATTTGGGAAGTGATGTTGATATCTTTTAGAAAATGGTAATCAAAGAAGTTAATTCTTTCTCTTGCCTCCGTGTGCAAAACATTTTCAAATACTTGATGCACATGTTGAGGGGAGTTCTCGTTCTAAAAATATCAAAAACAATTCAGGTACAAAATGCTTTGATAATATATCACAAGTATCTGATTGATTTTCAAATGGTTTTCAATTGGTTCCAATGGGAGATGAACAATACCAAATAGACCGACCAACTTTACGTTATTTATGGTGATATAAGGATGATAAGGTTAGGTATTTGTTCCCATGATCCGCCAGAACCGGAGGATCTACCGGGAACTATCCACTAGTTAGTGTAGAGTTCTTAGGTATGATAAAAAGGAGAAAATGAGAATGGGAAGAGTCGGTGAGACTGAGCTAGTACTGGAATAAACCCAACAAGGTTCTAGCTATGAAGTCTCGGTAGCTTAGCAAGGGGTTGAAGAATTAAAAAGAATTGAATGAGAAAAGGGTGAAAACAAATAGCCCTCCATTTATTCAACCTTAGGGCGGAAAACGGGTTCAATTCATATGCTACTGATGGTAACATCGGTATTGAAGACAAGGCGTCATGGACCCAGGTGACGCCTGCACTTCAACTTTCAAAACCGCTCAAGTTCCTCTTAAAAGGACTTGTTTCATTCTCACGGGGAAGAGCATTATCTATCGACTTTCTCTTAGAGATTGTTGATATTGAAGAAGGAGACCCCTCCCTAGTCTCCGATATAGGATCCAAATATGCACAAATTGAGTCTAGAGCCACGAGATCATCAATAAATCTCATTAGGACACTTTCAATGAAGACTCTCTATTTCACACAATGTGGAAAGAGATTATATCTTATGAGTCCTACGCATTATCCTTGTGGTATTGCCGAACATCGAGTGATATGCAAACATACTCCAATGAAGATGGAAAGCCTACGGAGCCAACATCTAACAAGCTTCTGGTAGGTGGCATGTGAGACCTATTATACAGATCAACCATGTGACAAGCGAGCAAACAATGGGGCGATTCAATCTTTTGAATCAATCACAGTTCGAGGTTATGGATTGACGTATACCTTTGAAAAACCGGTCTTTGTGCTTTAAAAACTCTTTTCATTAGCACGTCGACCGTGTACTAATTTTCAAATCAAAAGGTGTTTTATGATTGATAATTGATTTTCATTAAAACCTTCGTTATATTGCAAAAACAATTTCTATTGAGCAATACGATTGTTTTCAAATCTCTTTTCATCAATCGGTGGACGAAAATTACATTTCACTCACTCCGTGTTGTCTTCTTTGAGACGTTCGGTTTGAAACGACTAAAGCAGCTGCGAAACCTGTCAAGAAATTCTTCGAATTACGATCCACGAGCGTACTTATAACGATCAGCGAGAACCGTGGGCGTGTACCTCAATTCATCGAGTGTGAAAGACACTTTCGTGCGCTTTATTGCTAACTGTCTTATGCGAGTACACCCCGACGTTGCGGTGATCCGAATGAAGCGGTCAATCCATAGCCGCATGCTCACTTAACACATTCATCTCAAAATAAATCATGATTAGTGCATCAATGACTCGATATTTTACTCCATGCTTTCTGGCTGCGCCAATATCATGAATCAACAAATGCTTCCGCTACTCGATGAGAAGATATCATGATCGGAATGTGAGCATGTCGGTTCGAATGTCACAACATCACATAATACCAACACCACAATGGATGTATCAGAGATTTTCTACTAGTGATGATCTCAAAATAACATTATTATCACGTGGATCATTAAAGACCTCCACTGGATTAACCAAACATGCAATGAGTGAATCAATGACTACGAGCTTGAGACAAAGTACTACATCATGAATGCAAGATCAATTGTTAATGTAATATCTGATTGTATTCAATGTCATTTTAGTATATGTTTGAGGTGACCTCCCAGGGGAGATTGTTAGGAATTAGAAATTCCGGTATTAAAGAGTCGGTCACCTCAAGTATATGTAATCGTTAGAAAGCTCGTAGTCATAGTAATATTTAGTTAAGTAGTATTTAGTTAAGTAACACCGTGGAGGGCCGGACGGTCTTTACCCATTGTATGCCGATCCACAGCCGTGTGTGGCGATTTATGTAAGACTATAAATACTCTCTACCTCCCAAGGTAGAGTTGGAGCTCATAATAATATCTTTCACTTTCTCTCACTAAGTTCCCTAAACCTCTAACTTTCTCTCTCTAGAATTCCATCTATATGCTACCTTGTGTTAATGTTATGATGTGTATGTGAAAAGTTATATCTTACAAAAAGCAAGAGTGAAATAGAAAGAGAACAACCAACCCTGGTAGGATTTATTACAAGGTATTTGGAGGAGGAAGCTAGGGCAACATACAGGTTTCATCTTTTCACTTATTGGACTAGGCCCCTGAGCTTATG
The DNA here is from genome assembly GCA_910596185.1 of Chrysanthemum makinoi. Lineage (NCBI taxonomy): Eukaryota > Viridiplantae > Streptophyta > Magnoliopsida > Asterales > Asteraceae > Chrysanthemum > Chrysanthemum makinoi. The sequence continues at coordinate 78,845,919 of OU343218.1, read as the reverse complement.
GGCGTTCATAGCTTTGAGGCTAATTACTAACATAAGGCCATATTAAGCATAACTTCAACATGCTGCAGATACTAACACTTGATTTAGGTTTAGGAGTGATTCCAACAAGAAACATCTTAATGTTCCCCCTCAATTTATGAGGGAGATTGTTAGTGTCAGGTATGATAGTTTTGAGAAATCTTTAAGTACAAGAAAATTTTCATTTTGAAAGATCTTTGAATATAACGAAAGATCATACCCTGACACATAACACCAACACTTTATTCACCACTTATTAAAGTACAAATGAACTCATTTGATTATATATCATTTGAAAATATGAAATTTGAAAGTCATCGATTAAGTGATAAATGATTATGAAAAATTGAGTCCGATTGATTTTCAAAAATTTGAGTCCTATTCATTTTTAAACAATGTTACCACCGTGTTTAATACAAATATTTTCCTCAAGAATCTTAGAATGAAAAATATTTGTATAGGAACAACCGTCTTTTTGGCGACGTGCTTTCCTCATTTTGTTTTACAACCGTGCTTTACTCATTTTTACAACCGTCTCTTGTTGCTTGTAAGTTAATGTGTTGATCAAGTGGATCAAGTCTAGATCGTGGTGATCTAGTAGTTCGTGTGATTAGCAAGGATCGGGTAGATTGTGAGTGAGATTGGTACTAGCTAGATTAGTACTCGATATTTATCTTAGTGTCGGAAATTGTGAAAAGCGACGTTGTACGGTTTTCTCCGCTTCAAAGGAGTTTGTTGACATAGTGCTTAGAACTCAAGTTGGGTACTCGAGGTGGGTAGAGAACAGTGGCCGACTACTATAAATCTCCTGTCTTGGTTTGATATTTCCATCTCTTACTCTTTACTTTTATTACTTACTTTCTGTTGTTGTAGTGTATCTATTATAATCGTGTTGAGTAAGATTCATATTGTTGTCGTTTGATTTCACAAAGGACTCAATCGAAGTTTTTCATAAGTAAACTTTGAAAACTAAATTAAAAAGCGGTAAACTATTCAACTCCTTCTAGTTTTCCAAAAGAAGTTGATAATTATTAACTAATAAATATATTCTAAAAAATTCAATAAAAAAACAAAACTTCCGCTTATTAATAGAGAATTGATACCTACATCACATCTTTTGATGCATGTACCACAATTTATACATTACAATTTGTTTCGTACAATACTGTAATGCACAAATTATGATGCATGCATAAAAAAAATATGAAGTGAATATCACCCTCCTTATTAATAACATTAAATAAATATTATGTTAATAACTATCTGAATATTTGAGATCCGTGAAAATCATATATTATCTAAAGAACAATTCACCAAATCCCAGCCCTCCATTTTGCTTTCATCGGTAAGATGAAAGAAGATAATAACAAACAAGGGCAAAAAGGTCATTCCATCTCCTTCAATAAAAGAAAAATGTCTTATTAAATCTCATTTAATACTACATTAATCTTCAAATTCTCTCATCAAAAATTCCGGTTAACGGAGACCTTCTACATCAGGAAAACTTCGATTAACCTTCAAATCACCAAAATACCGTTTAACCTTAAAACATACAAAAATCACAACAAAAACACGCACACACATCCCTCCGAAGCATAGAATGCGTGAGTCTCATTTTATTGTTTATGGTATGTAACGACCATAAGCAAGTTACATGGTGGTCTGTCAGTGTAGTGTAGAATGATAGCTAAAGGTTAAAAGGGAAGTAAACATTGATCTTTGCTTTAAACAAGACAACATAGATACTACGGAAAGGAGTGAAGTGCGACTTTGTGAGGACACGATCACTTGTGCGAATCCAACATACCAATATGTTTGTTTTTTTATGAAATGGTAGGGGATTTGTGTTTTGGTTAGGTTTTATGGATATAGCTATGCCGCACATTTGATGAAATGCCTAAGTTGTTTGGTTGGTTAAATTGATGTAGTTATGGTTGTCTTGCGGAGTTTACTAAAATGGTTGTCTTGCTTTCGACCCGGCACTATGTTGAGCCAACAGATACTATGGAAAAGTGAAGTGCGACTTTTGTGAGGACACGATCACTTGTTTGAATCTAAAATATTGTTGTGCATTGTTTTGAGGTGTGATGGACTATCTTCATCAGATTAATGGTAATCAGTTGAGAGTCTATATAGCGACTTAATTGGCAAATGCAACTGATTTGGTGCGAAGTTTAGTTTTGGTTGTGGTTTTACGATATATGCATTTGTTTAATATATTGGCCTTTAAAAAAATTGATGGTCTTGTATCTTCTCTGGTGATGTTTCCATCTTCACGGATGGGTTACCAACATTCATACAATTGTTTTAAAACTATGTTGTTAGATGATGAGTGTTGTGTAGTAACATAATGATTCATTTATGAATGATAGTCTCAAAAACAAGCTGGTGATTGTTAAAAAGTAGTATGTTGTTAATTTTTTTTTTCCTTTTCATTATAAAAGTGTTTGTTTTTTAGAAAAAGAAAACTTAATAAAATGAAGAAATGTAAAACACAAGTATAATTATAACAAGATATCGAATCTAAAAAATTTGTAAACATCACATGTGATTTTGTGTATAAATCACATGTGATTTTGTGTATAAATCACATGTGATGTTGTTAAATCACATGTGATTCAAAAGAATATATTTTGATATCTATGATGTTTATGCAGTTTAAGCATAGGTTTAGATATGATTCAAAGTGAATCAATGTGATTCATTGTATCTACATATGATTCATTGTGAATCACATGTGATTTCAAAACTTTACTTATCTTTGTACAACATGTTGAAGCCTTAGGTATTTAACATCAAATTAAGTCTTATCCTTCACAACATTACCAGTTTGAATCTTGTAACGGTTTTTGTTGTTTTTCTTGTAGAATTTTAATAATTATATTTTACGTTCATATATAGGTGGATGTTATTAGGTTTAGTTGAATATAAATCATGCAAAATCATGTGATTAGTTTGTAAATCACATGTGATTCACATTAAAAATAATATGAGGTAAAATCACATATGGCTCGAGGTAAATCACATATGGCTCGAGGTAAATCACATGTGATTCGAGGTAAATCACATGTGATTTGCATATCAACCTACGTTAAAATACAACAAACAAAGCAACAAAGAAGACTTATGATTTGAACTTGTCTTTTTTCATTTATGATTTTTTTTAGAAAAAACAGAAGCACCTAAAATCAACATCTTCATATCAATCAATAATCATTACTCATACGTACATAAAGTACCTAAAACCTGATCATACAATAATATTCGGTGATAATGACTTAACAAGTTGAATATCCTAACACATAAAGAACCTAAAACATAATCATCTTCCTCTTGAATTTCTTTGACACTTTCATACGTATCACTTTTAAAAATCTTAAGTGAATCTAATAACTTCCTTTTTCTCTGAATAGGCTTAGACTTAGCCTTCGGCTTAGGCTTTTCTTCAACTTTTTTTTAACAACACCTGTAGTTAGCAACATACAAATATGTAGTTAGTAACATGTAATTTTAAATGATTTTCCGGTTATACTAAAATCACATGTGATTCAAACAAATCACATGTGATTTGTTCAAAATTTACATGAGACTGATTCTGAAAAATCACATGTGATTCTAAATAAATCACATGTGATTTGTCAAAAATGCCTAATAAAGAAAATTAGTGAGACAGCCATATAAATGCACTTGCAGACTGAATTTGTTGAAAATGAACCTCCAGCTGAATATGCAAAGCTATGTTCTTACCTCAAGCAAATTTAGTCCCATAATGGCAGCCTTGAAGCGACCAATGGTAAAACCACCTTTTACTTGTCCTTATGCTTTTCGGCAAAATGAGGCTCGTACACAGTAAAACTAGCGTAGCAATTGATGCAAAATGCAATAGAGTCACCTACAATCTACATAAAGCGATTTTATAAGTGAGCTTCAAATAAAGACCAATTATGAACTTAAACAGTAAACATTTAATATTCTTACAAGTTCAGTCATCTTTTACTACAAAAACGAAAATGAATGAACATAATAACGTGTTGAGACCAAACATAGAAAATAGATCAAAATACTTCAAAATAATCCCATGCGATAAAAATTTCTATCCTATATGTTAATACTCACCGAATAATGGAAGGGTTGCACGGTAGCCGTAGATGACTACTTTAATGATATTGAAAACGAATCACCAAGCTCCCAACTCCACTTAGTTGATGAGGACAACGAAATATGCAATAAAGTAACATGGTCAAATGATACTTGTCCTTGACTGCAATTTTGGGCATTATACTGTCCAATGATCAAGCGAATAAGAACAGGTTTGGATATATAAGCGAGGTGAAATAACTTTCAGATGAGCAAGAAAAAAAAAACATTATAATTTGTCTTGAAGAAGCTAAGGAAACACGATAGATTCAGTGACTGAAAGTCTCTCTTTGGACACAACAAGCACTTGGCATGCCTCACAACATAAAACAGCGGTGAAAATTTTACACAGACAAGAAATATGATCCCAGTAGTATTACTATAAATAGCATCGTCATGCATACAAAATGTTAATAAACCAAGCAGCGAGGCCCATAACAAATGTTAATGTCCTATATTTTTGATAGCGGGTTAGCCCAATAAGAACAACAAGCTATTAGAATGTACTATCATCTACATTTTTTAATTTCACTTGATGCTTTCATATACATCACATATATGAAACATGCAAAATAAAATATTCTCTAATGATCACATGGTAACTGCTCTTTTTTTTACAACTTCAACATGTGTATATCACTTGTTGGTGCTTTATGCTCTTTAAAGTGTACCCGCTGTCATCTACATTTCTTCCAAGCTCCACAAAGTACTTATCAAAACCCCATAAATAAGCTTATAAGCCTAAGGTTATAACTTATCAAACACTAAGATGAGCTTATAATTGCTATATAAGCTAAGTTAGCTAGCTAACTAGTAAGCTGAAAAGATAAACTATAACAAACAACCCCTTATATTATATCCAAATCAACTTCTAGAATCATATCCAAAATAAGAAAATAAGTGCAAAAAGCCTAAAAACCTAAAAACCTAAATAAGCAACTTCTACTTCTAATATCCAAAATAAGAAACAAAATAAGCAACATCTACTGATTATATACCAAAATAATATGAAGAAAAAATCAAATATACGAACACATGTGAAGCTTATTACGTCGAAAATTGGCGTGAAGACGATTGGGCCAACAAATCACCTTTATACATTGATATTTCGTCTTCTATGTCCATTTAATAGCATTGATTTTAATCAATTTGGCATGGATATCGGTTAATGTTTGATATGGTGGTTTGGGGTAGTTGGTGTGTGAAAGTAGTGTGTGTGTCTGGTGATAAATGAATTATACGACACATGATTGAGTTAGTAAGAAAATATAATTACAAAATGCCCCATCGTAAATAATTAAATTAAAAGGCCATTAATCTAATTGGATTGAAGTTGGATGGGCGGTTGAGATTAAGTGGTTTGATCTTTAGATAAAATGTGTTCTGCATTGAACTTTTGTCATATAACTATTCTAAGCTTAAATATACAATAACAAACATATATTCACATATAAATATCATACAATAATACATTTAAAACCAAAATATATATTCTTATAATTTAAGTAAAATAACCAATATCCCGACATATATTGCATTTTACACAAGCTAAAAATATATACTTAATAATAATCTTAACCAATTAGAATAAGAACAAAACTCTCACGTCCACCTGTACAGTAAAGATCACAATATTAAAATATTCGATAATAATTACCATAAAACAAATAAATAAATAAAATAAACATAAAATTTCAGTTAACATATTGATCATATGTATTGATATAATTTTTACTTCCTTAATACTGTAGTAATTACTGACTATTGTGATTTCAAATCATTTTTTATATCGATTCATGTGTTACATTATGTAACTAAATCGAAACTAGCAATCCATAGGCTGGGCATTACATACAATATCTATATTTATCAAGAAAAATTGCATTTTGGAATTAGTTGTTCCAAACGCTGCAGTTTAATTTATATTTCAATTATAAATATTTTATCATTTATTTATTTATTTTTTGTTCGTGGACAATTTTTCTGTTATGGATAAAATAATTCATTTTAAAACCTTTTATAACATACTAATAATTTTTATTTTAAAAACGTTTGTCATGATGGCAAAAGTTCAATATAGAACCAAAATTTCACAATAGATTGTCAATGAATAATAATTAAATTCATTTTTTATTATGATAAGTTTCAATCTTTTTAAAAAAATTAAATATCTCGCAAACCGTTAATCGTTACGCGATAAAAATTATCCATCGTGGCCGAGAATTAAATTATCTTTCTATAGATATGCACTACTATATATTTTTAACTTTACTTTTTTCAAAAAATTTGGTCAACAAAAATCATATATGATTTGTGAAAATCATATATGATTCGATTTTACGAATCACATATGATTTTTGAGAATCATATATGATTGTAAAAATCATATATGTTCGTAAAAATCATGATTTTAAAATCATATATGATTAGTAAAATCATATATGATTTTTAGGACGAATTTTTGAAAAAAATGTTTGTCGAAAATATGTAAAAGTCGTATATCATAGAAAGATTTAATTCTCTGAAATGAAATATTCTTATATATTTTAGATTTACGTTTGTAAGATATGTTGTTTTAAAAAAAAAGTGGAAAATGATTTTGTATTAATTTAGATAAAAAATGAAGGGTTATGATTGGTTCATTTATTCTATGACAAATATGAGTTCTATATTGATCTCAATCTGTCTGAATAATGTAGTCATTGGCATATTTTAAATTCAATAACTTTTTTATACCTACAAACAAAAACCAAAGTTTGTCGACCACTAGACGAGTAAAAACTAACGCTAGTCGCTTAACGGGCAAGCCTTGCATCTAATATATATACATAACAAGCATAACTGAATCAGGGGATCAAGCCCCAAAACACATATTATAAACATGGCCCAATATATGTAGGACTAATATAGAAATATAGTGTACCCGCTCCCTAATATATAAAAGCTTGGTTCATCAGGCTGGGCGTAATAGGAGGCCTTGACTCGGTCATTCTCCAAGACCCGACCTGCTCGCCCATATTACTTTTGTGGTACACGACTCGGTTTCCTAGGGAAAAAAAAAGAAGAAGTGGGTCGTGTATATGACTTACTTGTGTGTTCATTTATATGTGTAAGTATTTAATAAAAAAATATTTTTATGGGTATGTATTTTGTAGTGTGAGTCATCTTATTACACAGAGTTAGTTAAGAAGTTGTTTATAAGAGTTAAGCGAAACAGCGGGGAGATGAAGATCATCTAAAGATCTTATTACTAGAGGTGGCAATTTTGACACGACATGATAAACTATACGAACCCAACATGAATTTAATAGGTTTGCGTTGAGAGTAAACAAGTTTGGGTAAAAAAAAATGTCAACTCGTCTAACTTGTTTAATAAACGAGTTGTGTTTGGGTTTATTACGTATTAAACATGTCAACTCGTTTAAGTATATAACCCTCTAAAAATAACATATATAACTTGGTTTTTATGTTGGATTTGGATTGACTTTATTTTGTTATGTACTTGATTGAGTGAATTACGATTATGACTCACATATAATTGAACTTGTCGTATAGTTATTTTTATCATTTTTTAGATCTTTATATCATTTTTTCATTTAAACTAATTAAATCGACAAACCAACAATCTTATTCACCGCTTGAAATATTTTATTAAACATGTGTTATGCAGGTCTGGGTTATGGTTGAGTTTCTTGACACGAATAATAAATGAGTCGTATTTGGTTAAAATTATTCTTCCTCCATCTCAAAATTATTGTTATTAGAAAGAAATCACCAATTTTAATAAAAATAAAACCACTATAAATCTCAACCACTAAAAGAGAATATTCTTCTAATATATTTTTTATTTTTACTAAAAATGGAAAATAAATAATCTTTTTGAGACATCTTAAAATAAAAATATGAACAATTACATTGAGACAGAAAAAGTACTAACTCGCTAACCTGCGAACCCAAATAAATTAACATACGATTCTATTAACCCCCGACTTTTTACGCACAGTCTCATACATACAATTATTATACAAGTAGATTGGATGACACACGGCTGTGTGTGGATTGGCTGGTTAATTGACCATTTAAACGCCACATAGGACCCAATGGACCCACACTTCACTCGTGGATTAAAATCTTACACGGCTTATATTTATAGATTAGTATTTGTTCATTTAAAAGATTAGAGAAAAAGGGCAATTGAATGATCGAGTGGGTGTGTGTGACCCCCACTTTGGGGGGCGATTTTTGCAAAATACAACAATTATATACCCAAAATAGTTTAGATTATCTCTTTTGTTACTACTTCCAGAAAAAATACGTCTTAAAATGAACGTTACGTTCATGTTTTCATTTTTATATATTTTAAAAATAGATAGGCATTTTGCATCTTAATAAATGAAAGAAAATTTAGTGGATGAAATATATTTTATTGATAAGGAGTCAAGTTAATAAGAAATCTTAAATTTTTTATAAAATTCTACAAAGCGGAAATTTAATATTAGAACAGAAGTATAAACTTACTGTTATTTCCCATAAGAAGAAGTAAATGTATTCGTAATAATTGTAAAAGGATATGATGTCTTTTTGTGTCTGATTGTGTTTGTGTAATTCGATATCGACCTGATCGTATTAATTAATTGTACTAAAAAGTTTGATCATAATATGGATACATGTAATTCAAACATATAAGCTAACCCTCCCAGCAAAACAAATGGTACAAATTATTTAAGATGTTCTTACTACTTAATGACTCTTTAGAAGCGAAGCTTGTTTATAATATTTCATTTTCTACCTCTGTATTTGTTAAATTGTGTTTGTTAATCACCCGACTTAATGGGTCTTTCAGGATGGTTTGTGGAGTTCGAGATAATATCTACATGTTACCTTTGTTGATTCGGTTTGGATTTCCCTTGTACCAATAGAAAAATGTGTTTATTAAGAAAGAAATATCAAGCACATAAGTATTAAAATTCAAATTGAAATAACAAAGAAACTATGATAAAATGTCTGTAACAAAAATAGGTGTTTTGGGTCTTCCGATATCTAACAAGCAGCAGTGATAAAAGAGAATGGCTTCCCAAAGCAAAATTTAAAAGTAATCCTTGAACTAATAACACATAACATGGAACACAACATGGTGAGGCAAAGCGGCTAAGGGAAGTGACGATTAGATTGATGCGTAGTTATGGTGGCATGTACCTGTGACACAAAAGCTAAACCAAACAACATTGTTAGACTGCTCCCAGCGCAAGGATGGCAAGCATCGGCAAGCATCGGCAAGCCCACCACTCACACGTCAAGGAAGTGGGTGTGTTTGCTTCATGCAGGAAACAACACAAAATGTTCATGAACGGTCAACATTGTTGGTTTGTGGGAGTTAAAACCACACGTAAACGACTAGAAGTCTGTGAGCCTATGGGGGCACACACGTTAAACACTTGAGTCTGCGCGTCGAGCGTTTATTATTTGAATCACGTTATACCCATAATATGCCATGTACTTGAACCGATCTGTACCACGACCCATGGGCGGTTTGATGTTGGAATTGGGTCGGTTTGGGAGTGCCTTCTAAACGATCGGGCAAAAGGGATGTTGGGTTTGTTGCTTTTCGCTCAAGATAAAGCCCAAGCTATGGGTCGGTTGTGACACTATATAAACAAACACACCCTCTCATGCATTGTACGACATATACTATCCCTAAAAACCTAAAACAATAATCGATCTATCAAGTGAATTCAATTGGATATCCAATATCCGATTAGGGTTCATACTAAACCCTAAAACCTTGCAATCGAATCTTCCAAGTGGTTTTATAGTTTGGTGTGTTGATCTCCTTGTTCTAAGTTTCCTAGTTGAATCGGTTTAGAAGCAAGTTTTTGGGTTTTTATGTGTTCGTGAATCTCGGACAGCAAAGAAAAGTAATCGAGCTTCATTTTTCAATATCGGGTAAAGAATCAAAAAGCGCTTCTCGAGCTGTTGATCTCATGAGAAAAGGAGAAGGTGTTCTTGGGTTTTCTAGTTCGTGGTATTCAAGTGATTCAAGGGGTTGATTGTTTAAACATTCTCGACTAGCGCTAATTGAACGTACTTGATTTAAGTGTTTGTGTGTGATACTCGTAGAGGTATCTATTTTAGATACTTGGGTTTCTTTGGTTTCTTTGTTCGTTTAATAGCGTGCAATTGTCGCCAAAGGTTAGTTTTCTATTTACCTTTTATTATTAATTGTTTATTAAATACTTGTTTACCTAAATGCAATTACAAGATCCAATTCTGGCTGGCATTACCGTTTGCGTTACTTGGCTAACTAGGTTATAAAATCCCAACGGTGGCATCACGGAGTCAACTTCGTTTTTGCGATTATGGGTTACGTTTCTTTAATAAACATGTTTTAAAAGAACAACTTGAAATCTAAGCAGTTATTCGTTTTATTTTTGTTTTGACAACTATATGCAATACTTGTCAATTATTAATAAAAAATAATAAGACACACACAAATTAAATTAAAGTGTTAATTAGAATTAATTTGTTAATTGGAATTAAATTGCTTAATTAGAATTATAATGATAATTAGAATTACATATTGTTTATTAAATACATAAAATAGCGTAATTAATTGTTAATTAAGTTTGTCATGCTTTTTATGTGTTTCGATACAAGACCCACTCAATTACTTTTTGTGATGTATGGGGTAGATCTAGGTTTAATTAACTAGTGACGATCTTATGGTTCTCCTTTTGGGGAAAACTCGCGAGAGAACTCGGAACAATATGTGTTTATATATTGATGTTTATGTTTATATGTTTGTGATTCCTTATATGCATTATTGTTACTTTTTTTTTGACACCTAATTATATGCAATATGGAATAATACATATCGTAACCATAACAATTTTCTTTATTTACGAAAAATCATGCTCATTGTGACACAACTATTTGATTAATTGAAAAATTGTTTTGTAAAATAAATTGACTTAAACTATTGAAACAAGTTTTTCATGAATTTAAAAACTAGACGCTATGGACCTTTGGGGTTGCGGCTCACCCACTAGAATAGACTATAAAGGGGTTAAGGAGGTGCATACGATCACACACAAAAGGATTTTGGTTATTGCCTACTTGTGACTGGTCCTAAAATTCCTAGAGTTCATTGAGCTACCGTGAACCATGATGATCAACGTTCATTACCAAAGTTTTTAAAATAAGTGTTACAAAGTTGTTTTGCATAGCTTCTTTATGCAATTTTATCACTATGTGCAACCTATTTGTTAATTTTAATCTATGCCATCCAACTATGATACGTGCATTTGATTGACTTCTCTAATGAATCAGGGGCCTTTTCCAACCCATGGTGATTATTTCTCTTTAGTCGACCTTTGGTTTATTTTTGCAAGAGTTCATACTTGAATTGACTTATTTGAGTTGGCTTGGTGGACCTTGAACAGGGCATAAGATAGAACTAAACATGCTTTTGATATTATTACTTGATACTAATGCCTTAATCTTATAAAGGGGCATTATGCATATTGCGGCTAAAAATGCACCTTTGTCCTACTTATTACTCATTGGTGGAACCTAAGGCATAAATAAATGGGAGTGCAAGATGGATCTTAGTCTTATTAGTACTTGTAATTATCAAAAATACTAATTATTTGAACTTTTAAAATTGTAGATGACTACTTCAATCGAAATAGTTGATACTGGGAGGCTTTGAGAAACAAAAACTCACCGGACCTAAGTTAATTGATTGGTATCGCCAAGATTATACTGTCATCGGTGAAGATAAGGAAACTTATTTGGAGCATCCTATACCTCTGCACTGTTGCAACTCACCGGCCACCCTATCCCTCCCGAGGCTCTTGTAGCTCACTAATCGCTTGGGTCAAAGGCTCAAAGGATATAATTTGCTGCTTCATGCTCATGACCATGGAGTTATAGATCCAACGAAATCTAACTCATCTTGGTGCTATGACATGCTTCAGGAGCTGAATTCTATGTTCTCCCAACAGGCAGAACAAGAGCTTCTACAAACTGCACGTGAATTTCATGCTTGCCAATAGGAAGAGGGTCAATTGGTTAGCTCATATGCTCTAAAGATGAAGAGCTACATTGGCAATTTGGAACATCTTGGTCACCCAGTTACTCTGAACTATGGAGCTAGTTTGATCCTAATCGGTCTCTCTAAAGAGTACATTTCGTTTGAGCAGAACTTTAATATGCACAACATAGGGAAGACTGTAAATGAATTACATGCTATGCTTAAGCAACATGAGCAGACGTTGCCACAGAAAGATGTTGCACCTGCAATTCATAACATACGTGCGGGGAAGGTCCAGAAAAACCAAAAGAAGAATAAATCGTTCAAGGTTGTGATGCAGGTTTTACTTACAAGGTTTTAATATTTACATTGTCTCGTTATACCTATGCTCTACCCTAATGCACTAACAGGAAGTGTACCCGGTCGTGTGTAGTGTAGTATTTAGGTAAAACCGAGGTCGTCCCAAGAGCTATGTGTGAGGATTTTAACTAAGTCTAGGTGTCACAAATTTTAATTGGTTTTGAGGTCGAAATGATTAATTAATAACTCAAGACAAGAACATAAAAGAAAGCAAACAAAGGCGAGGGTTGTGATCAATAGAGGAGAAGTGTGCTAACCTAGTTACTCATCGTATCAAGTTAAGTTCATGTTTAATTACGTCCAATTGCTTCAAGTGGGGGTAAAAGTCGCTAGGACAAGACATTTGGTGAGTTCGTCTAACCTATCAGCAAAGGCCTTCCACCGGAGAACAAGCTACTACCCTTGTAAGTCCAGTTGTTTTTAGTCCCCTAAGCTGAGTCATTAAGTTACGCTACATGCAAGATTCATAACAATGAGTACCCGGGCGCTAGCATCTTAAACAATCATCCCTAACTTCTTAAGTTCATCCAAACGGTAGGTGATCAGTTGGTCAAATCGCACAAGTGAAGAAGGGTCTTCAGTTGGTCAATTCTTACCCTTCCCATTCAGTCTACATACTTAGGGTCAGTTGGTCATATCTCCTAAGTAACTAGCCACTACCGACATTCAAAACTACCGAAACAAGGGTAGCTACCTACAAACTATACATGCATACACTATAAATAATTATACAGAAGCAATGTAAACATAAATATAACAATTAAGGAATCATAACTAGGCTAGCACCAGAAGTGCTTTGCCGCTCATATTAACTAAAACAATCGATTCAATGTTTAACATATCGAAATACACGAATTGAAAGTAAAGAAATGATAAATTGCTAAAGGTTATCGTAGGGGAGTGATTTCTCCCTTGGAGATGGCTCCGTATGCTCCTGAATATCTGCCTTCAACCTTCTACCCACGTTCTCTGATTTGGTGTGTGAAGTGAATGAATAGAAATCCTGGAATTTGGGCGGTATTTATAGGCGGATCGGTTACTGGTAACTCAAGTTGAGAGTTACGCCTTAACATCCAATTCTTCGTATTTTGCTCTGGAAAAGCTGGTTATGGCGTAACATCAGGAATGAGTTACGCCGTATCTTTAATAAATCATGGTTACGCCGTATTTGTGGAATTAGTTACGGCGTAGCTTGTAGCGACGCGGAACATCATTTGACCTAATTAGTTAGGACGTGATCCTAGGAGGGAGTTACGCCGTAATCTTCAGTTTAGTTGGTTTTCTGAGTCACGCTTCTGTTACGGCGTAATGTGAGAGGAAAGTTACACCGTAACATCTTCAAAATGAGCATACTATCATATATCTTCAATAAACTCTCCAAATCCGTGTCTCATTAGATCTAATGCTCGTAATTTACCTGAAATTGAAATATAGAGGAAAACAAGCGTAAATCCATATAAATGATATAAAATATGAGCATTATCGGGGGAAATTGAAAGTTAATATTTAGGATTATTTGATGTTATCAAATATCCCCCCACTTGAACTCTACTTGCCCTCAAGTAGACCTTATTAGATAGATTCCTAAATAGATATCTCCCATTACCTAGAAAATATAAGTTTACAAATTCCTTATGCTAGAATAAAACAAAGCCGAACACCTCACGAAATGGGAACAAAACACTCAAATCTCTCAACTATTATAAGTGTCAATTTCGGGGTGATCACTCAACGTACAGTCATAGCATTTATTCTATCATAAGCTTGGCGGTTACACAAATATCCACCACTAGAGTTGGACTAAACAATTCTTGAAGGCAATATGGGTAGACACGAAAAAGGTTAAGGGTGAGTCATCATTACTAACATGTCACGACGAAGTGGACAAAATCAATGATACATGACCAAATATATGGCCAAGACACCAAAGATTGCTCGTTGCATCACCTAGACACGCTTCATGAATAAAGGGTAGGATAAGACATGGGATAAAATTGGTGTAAAATAAAATCAAGCAAATAGTCTAAATTTATAACCAAGTCATCACCACTTACCGTTCGTCCAAAGTTCAAGTTTCGAAGTTAAAAAACCGGATCATGATAATACCAGGTAGATGTGCCATTAGAGGACGTCATGATGGGCACATTACTAACTCTGTTCTTCAAATGTGACCGAGGTGGCCTCCTCGATACTAAATCTATAATAAGCTCATAACATAGTGCTTATAACTTCTCACTTTACAATCAAATGAATAACAATAACTATTTTTTTTTCGAATCACAACATTTTTTTTTAACTTTGCACTTCCCACTTGAGATGAACAATATGAGAATTTGGGGGGTCTTCAATGATCTTTAAGAATATGTCATCGACGAAAGCGTGATTCCCGAACCTTTCTACTTGAACCTTGAACTTAGGCAAACAATGACTTCCTGTTGGGTTCAGTAAATACCCAAACCCCTTAATCTAGGATTTGAATAGAAAATAACCTAAGTGTTTAGACCGTTAAACACTAACAGGTCACTGAGTGCATAGTCTCTCAGTGAGCCATCTTGAGATACTAAATATGAGAAGAAAAAGTCTCTCCACTTTCGTAAGGTGGAACTTAATGGGTGAAGACCGAGTCAAGAAGAAGATGGTAGATTGGTGAGTGATGACAATAACTCTTGAATCCCTAAGACTCTCGCCAACTACTTTGCGAAGACAAACTAAAGTAGAAGGCTGAAGGATATGAAGACGAAGAATGGCGAGGATAAGGTGGGATAAGTTTGAATCAGATAAGACGAAGTCCTTATCAACTAAAGTCAACTTTCCCTGAATGGCAAACGATCGGGCTCAAGTGTCATCATCGACCTTTAGAAAGATCTTGTCTCTTACCTAAAATAGTCTCAGTAAATAGAGACAAAATACATTAGTATTTTGTCTTCTCAGAGTGTCGGTTGTCACTTAGGATAAAGTTGAAACTCATACTTGTATAAATAGCATAAGAGATGGAGTGAAAGGTTAAGCTTGTGAATTGTAAAACACACACACACAAGCCATCTTTCACTCCTCCAAATACAACTTAATCCCTGAGATAGCTCGGTGGGTACTTGTAGTTGTGCTCAGACTTAGCCTGAGCTTAGTGAGGAGTCACCAACCTTTGTCATTTCAATCCCAAGTACTATTCCGCAAGTACTTGGGTAATGTATTATTGTTTTGATTTATATCTAATAAAGAATATTATGTTGAAAATTAATTAGTGTGTTTTACTTATATCTTTTCAGTCATTGATTCACTATTAACTTGTTTTATATACTTAACTATTTTTAAGATAGTGAATAGGGAACAACAAGTGGTATCGAGGCGGTGACTATAAAACCTTTTTTAAGCCGCTCTAAAGCGTTTTTAAATCAGGATCCTTATGGCTGAAATTGATGTACTCCAACTAGTCGATAAAAGGGTGGAGCTTATTAAATTTGTTGCCCTAGACTTGAAGTTGGTAAATTCAACAAATGGAAAAAGCGTATGCTTTGCTATTTGATTGGGATGAAACCTTATTATATCAAGTGTATAAATGAAGGTCCATTTATCCCAAAAACTGCTGAAGGTTTGCCTAAACACGAGCTCGATGGACTCGGGATGAGAGGAGAATGGTCAACGAGGGACCAAAGACTCAAAAGTATCATCTTATCATGTCTTCCTGATGATATTATGGAGTCGGTTATAAGGCTGTAGTACTGCCAAACAAACTGGGATGACCTAGTTCATAGCCATGAAGGCCTATCGATACCAAGGAAAACAGGATAATGGACACGAAACTTGAGTATAACACCTTGGGGCTAAGGACTCGAAACTCTCTCTCTAAAACTTACACCCAGTAGAAAACTCTTTTAAATGAACTGTCTAATGATGGTGTTAAGTTGTCCAAACATGAAATTAATGTTGGTTTTGTCAATAGTCTCCATGAGAAGTGGCTGAATTTCTCTCAGGGACTTAGGAATGCTAATCATATCCGAATCTTGAACTTCACGAAATTTATGGAAATTTGTCTATGAGGAAAACCTCATTAACAGACGATACCACGACTTAAAGAAGTCTCAGAAGTCAAGAAGTCCACGACCACCACTTCAACACCTATATCAACTGCTTTCTTTTCCAACAATGTGGTTCAAGATTTCCAAAAATTAGGATGATGAGCCCGATGAGAGATCGGTGAGGAGTACCTAAATGACATGAACGTTGAATTTTAGGAAAGGGCACTCCTTGCTAACTCTCGAAGGTTTATAAAAAGAAACAAAGGTTTTCAAATGCTAAAGCAAGTGAGGATCTTGAATGCTTTAAGTGTCACAAAAGGTCATTTTGCAAAAGATTTTTTCAAAAACAATTTGAACCCTCTTATAAACCATCAGGGTCAAATCGGTCCTCGTGCTTTAGCAAATTTCAACCAAAAATCTATCGGTCTCATCAAAATTTTCAAAACAAATCGACCAAAACAAAAGCGTTGATTTTGAAGCTAAGTATAGGAAAGTCAAAGCTAAGCTTGCATTGCTTGAGGCTAGTCCCTTAGAAACAACAAAAAGTGTTCAATCTGTGCAAGGTAAAAACAAAGGTCTTGTTCTTTGAAACCTTCGACTGGGATGAAGAGCCAGTCTCATTTGATGATGAAATGGTGCATGTCAGTGCACTGATGGCCCTCTTAGAGGAAGACAAGCTAGCTATTGGAAAACATCATGCCAGGAATGGAGAATGGGTCAACATCACAATGAAGAAGGTAAATATTCTACTTTCTATGGATGATGACTCTGATTGGCAGTCTTATATGAACTATATCAATCTTGACCTTAAGTTCGTTGAGGAGCAACGATTGAATCTTTTTTCACTGTACAACAAGCTAAGTTTTGAATTAAATAAGTGTAGAGATGAATTACTTTTGTTAAAACAAGCTAAGCTTGAGGATGTCACTTTACAAATTCAAAACACTGAACTAGTCAAAAGAAATCAAGCTCTTCAAGATGAACTAAAAAGGGAAAAAGATATCATTGAAGGTTGGACTGCTAAGAATCCAATGGTCTTTGATCTTGTGGAGCCCGGTAGCAAAAAGAGTCATAGGTGAAACTCGGACCAAAGTCACAAACCATTTATGTGCGGTGGCATGATTACCGTATGTTTACTAGTCCCAAGCCCGGTGATTGGATTAAGCGGGTTAATCACGAGTAAGCTTCCAAACTTTGATTCGGAAGAATTCTAGAGCTTGAAAGTCAAGCTCTAAAGGGCATGCTTGGACTCCTGATGTGCCCAGTAGTCGAACACATCTCACGAGTGCGAAGCTGAATCTCAAGCACCACTTCCACCCCAGAAACTCTTTAGGTGCTGCTCCCACTCTGAGCTTACTCCACTACAATACAATCCACACTCACCAAAAGAAAGGTCTGGACTTGGTAGAACTATCCTGAAAAGACCATCAAAACCAATTCAACAAGAATCTTTCCCAGAGACTTCCACATCCTCTATCCCCATGAGGTGACCAAATTCAGCCGATTGGATGAACTTGTGAGGAAGCTAACTAAAAAGATGGAATACATCGAAAAAGTTCCTGAATCAATCAAGGAGACAAAGTCAGCTTCCTCTAGTTCCTCAAAGTCAAAAGCCACCACCAAAACCAAGCGAAAGTGTGATCTATGCCACTATACGGTCAAACCAGCTGTTATAGAATCCTTTTTGTATGATCGCAAAAGGATGATCACAGAACTTCCGATCACTTACAATATGTAAGTTCTCTCAATAAAGCAAACTATACCAAAGTTGGTCATCAGTATGCTTCAACCTCCAAGTCTGCTCAAAAGTTGAGCAAAGTCTTTTCCTCCTTGCCCTGTGGCTTTAATGATCATCATCCGATGATTGTCTCATGAACAAATCTTTGTGATATTTTCGAAATCCGGTCATAAGACATCCTAGCATGACAGTGTCATTCAAGCAAGGAGATGTTCCAAGCAACCCAAAATCAGCGAGTCATCCTCGGTCTCCAAATTCAAAACACAGTGGTAGCACAATGCACTCAACCACTGACCATGAGTCAATTGCCAAATACAAAGAGACCTTTAAGCCCAAGCCCACTAGTATGTGGGTTAGCAAGAGAAACTAATCCTGTCTACTATTTGTGCAGAGACACGCCAGGGAGCCTATTTGGCATCTAGATAGTGGATGCTCAAGAAGCATGACTGGCGTTAAGGAGTATCTACATAAATATGTAAAGGAACCAGGACCCAAAGTAGTATTTGGTAATAACTCATCATGTCCCACTGAAGGTTATGGTTCAGTATACTGCAATGGAATAGTTTTCTCAAGAATAGCTTATGTCAATGGTCTCAAATACAATCTCATCAGTGTCAGTCAACTATGTGATGCTAAGTACATTATGCAATTCAATGACAAGCAAGGCACCATTTTTAATGCCAACAAAGAAGTTGTGTTGATAGCTCCTAGAAGAGATGATGTTTATGTCTTAGACATGTCAACACTCTCTCAAAATGGAACTTGTCTCTTTGCCAAAGCCCTTTGAAACTATCAATACGGTACGTGGCACAAGAGACTCTCACACTTAAATTTCAAAAACATCAACAACTTGGCTAAACAAAACAAGGTCCTTGGCTTACCATCACTGGTTTTTGCAAAAGATAAACCATGCTCATCATGTGAAAAGGCAAACACCAAGAGCATCTTTCAAAACAAAACAAAATTTCTCAATCAAAAGCCTTCACCTCCGCATATGGATCTCTTTGGACCCGGTCGGTCCTAGATCAATCCAGCATGAGAAGTATACACTTGTCATTGTTGATGAGTTCTCAAGATACACTTGGGTACACTTTCTTTCCAAAAGAGTTAGGCGGTGACACTATAATGTCATTCATCAGGGAACATTGAAAACCGAATGACATTCTTGTTTAACAAATCGGGTGACAATTGCGAGTTCAGAAATGAAGAGCTTGAGAGTTTCTATGATGAAAAGGGAATCTCCCAAAAATTTCATCTCCTTACACCCTTAACAAAATGGGGTAGCTGAAAGGAAAACAGAACTCTCATTGAGGTTGCAAAAACCATGTTAAATGGCTCACTCTATCAAAACATTTACGGGTGAAGCGGTCAAAAGCGACTGTTACACTCAAAACAGCGGTCAATCATTATCAAAAGACATAACAAAAACCCATATGAGATATTCAAGGTAGACTTCACGATATATTACTTTCATGTGTTTGGATGTCCAGTGTTTATTCATAACCACAAGGATCATCTAGGAAAATTTGATGCTAAAGGCGATGATGGATAATTTCTAGGTTACTCACTGATCTCTAAAGGCTTGAGGTATTTAACACAAGGAGACAACAAGTTGAGGAAACCTTTCATGTCACCTTTGATGAGAGTTCGAAAGCATCAGGGTTCACCAACACCTCAGATGGAGGAAATAGGAATTGATAACTCATCAAGATACCCTCGATGAGTATAACACTTAATTCAATTCCTCATACCAAGCGATCTTTGACATCTCATATTACGTCTTGCCTCACAACCTGTCACAACCAACTATCAGTGAATTCATTGATAATCAATCGGTCCCCTTTGGGATAGGTAACATTGAACCAAATGTTAGAGAACGTGATTCATGAACCTCAACTGAACAAGACATCTCAGCAGATGTTCTTAACGATTCTATGGCTCATGCACTGAACTCACTCACGAGTCTCCGGTGACCTCTTCAAGCTCGGATCCTAGACCACAAAGTAAGTGGAAAAAATCTCAGGACATTAAGCTTGTAAACATCATTGGTGAACCCAGCGAGGGCATGCTCACTAGAAGCATGGTTGCTAAGTTAGCTGCGGCACTTGCCAATGAATGTCTATATCTGATAACTCTATCGGATATAGAACCCAAAGTGTCACTAAGGCTCTAAAACACCTAATGCGGGTTCGGGCCATGCAAGAAGAACTTCAACAGTTTGATAAAAACAAGGTCATGACCTTGATCAAATGTCCTCGAGGATGTCATTGTCATAGGAATGAAGTGGGTTTTGAAAACAAAGCCGATGAAAATGACACTATCATTAAAAACAAAGCGCACTTGTAGCCAAAGGTTTCGATCAACAAGAAGGCATTGGCTATGATGAGACATTTGCTCCTGTTGCAAGAATGGAAGCCATCAGGATCTTCCTTGCATATGCTACCTACATGAACTTCAAAGTTTACCAAATGGATGTAAAAGTGCATTCCTGAATGGTGAACTCAAGGAAGATGTGTATGTTAAAGAACCTCCGGCTTTGAGAGTAGTGAATTCGACTATGTGCAGCTTGATAAAGCCCTTTATGGACTAAAGCAAGCTCCTAGGGCATGGTATGAAACTCTCTCAGCCTTTCTGATTCAAAACAAGTTTTTCAGAGGACAGATAGACAACACATTGTTTATCTATAGGACAAAACAAGACGTGATACTAGTCTAAGTATATGTAGATGACATCATCTTTGGCTCAACAAACTACACTCTTTGCAAACAGTTTGAAAAACTGATGACAAAGAAGTTTGAAATGAGCATGATGGGTGAACTCACATACTTCATTGGACTACAAATCGAACAAGTGATAAAGGAATCTCCATCGGTCGAGAAATACACAAGAAATCTCTTGAAGAAATATGAGATATCGTGCCTCGATGAGAAACACCAATGGTCCCTCCTAACAACCTTGGACTGATCTCATTGGCAAATCAGGTCAATCAAACCCATTTCAGGAGGGATTGTTGGCTCGATGTATCTGCGCTTCGGACCACTGGACATACAATTCTCGGTCGTCTAATAGCAAGATATCACTCCAATCCCAAAGAATCCCACCTCATGCCCAAAAGAATACTCGAGGTACACGAGGGAACCCCAAGCCTTGGACTCTATTATCCAAAGTGCTCGGGGTTTGATCTCAAAGGTTACTCGATTCGATTATCTTTGGCTGCAACACGACGAAAAAGTACCTCGAGGTCTGTCAATTTCTTGGAGGAAAACTGGTTTGTTGGAGTGTTAAAAGCAACAATCGGTGGCTATGTCTTCAAAGTTTGAATATGAGGATGCTTTGCGAGGATCTTTGTGCCAATGTTTTATGGATGAAAAGTCAACTCGGTGACTATGACATCCATTACAAAATGGTACCCATCTTACGACAACACCGATTGCCATTGCAATCTCAACAACCCCGTCCTTCATCAAAGAACCAAACATGTTGATATCAGATATCACTTCATCAGGGACCACATAATGAAAGGAGACATATAACTTAACCTCATCCCTATTGAATATCAACTAGCTGATATCTTCACCAAACCCTTGGATGAACCTACCTTCAGGAGACTGAAAGCTGAATTGGGAATGCTTGACATTGAAAGTCGGCTATCTGAAAACCAATCTCGATAAGTTTTCTCGAAATGGTTCCTCCTCCACTGAACGAAACCATAAACAATTCTCTCACTGAATGAATAAGACTCATTCAGGGGACCCGACTCTAGATATTGAGTATTGAATGAGTAACTAAATGCATCAAGTATTAGTTACTTAAATGTCCTAGGTTGGAAATCACACCAATTAAATATAGGAATATGTCTTTGTATCTTACTGTCAAGGGTCCCTCATACTTACCTCATCCTACTTGGCATTAAATGCCTCCTCTCACATAAAATATCTTGTGGATATTTTATTACTGCAAAAGTGCACTTTTACTTGTACACTTCAAGCACCTTGAAAAGCGGATTTTACTTACGGGTAGTGGGTGGTGGCATAAAATGTGGAATTCAAAACGTTTTCAAAAACCGACTTTACAAATCCACATTTGTGCACAAACTACCCCTCTCATCACTCTATAAATACCCCTCACAAAATTCTTAAAAAATACACAAAGTATTTCTGCTAACAAAACTCTGTCAAAATCTCTTTCAAACCCAGAAATCTTTGTGTTCTTCAAATCCTTCTCTGAAAAACCTTCTCTGTAAACCTTTACAAAAGTTTTTCATCATAACTTGAGAGATTCAAAACCCTTTGATTGTTCTTGTCAAAATAATTTTCTCAAAACCCTAAAACTTTTTAATGGAAATGGGAAGAACACAATCTCTTCAGTTTGCATCACAGTGGGTAGGTGATCTCAGTAACATTGAATTTAAAACCAATAATGTCATAGGCAATTTTGAATACCCATAAAATGTCCCAGCCTATAAGGACATAATGAAATTTTTATACAATTTGCCCAGCGGCATTTGTTGATGTCCCTCTATTACGTACCAAAACCTCCTCGGGGAGTTTTGGGCTCACGACCGACCTATGACCCGTCACCCTCAACTAATGAGACAGACCTAAGACCACTCAAGGAGTATCTCATTAAGTTCGATGCACGTTTTAATGGGAAAGATCAGTCCCATGGATTACAAAACTTTTGCACCTCAAGAGGTTAGACTATAATAAGGGATTTTATGTCGCCCATCCACAGACCTTCCACGATGAAGGATGGGTTAAAAAAAATAGTTTTGGATCCAAAATTTTTGGACAAGACCCCAGTCACCAAGAGTTCATTTCCTGTGGCTTGGAGGATCCTATTCACTTTTGTGATTGAGTCCTCGGGGAACCACTCATCCACGAACAAGTTAACTCTATTAGGTTGATGATGGCATACTTGATGAATGGGGTCAATGTCGACATGGGGAGATCATTTACAGATGATCGTAGAACCAAGCTTCGATAAAAACTAGGGCGAAATACGTTTGGTACCCTAGGTTTGTCTCATGTGCTTTACAAGTGTTCTTGGGTTGCAATTATCATCGGGAACAAAAATATTGTGCTTTACGGCATCTGAGTCAATCTAATTTTCAAAGGACCCATACCTTGTCACTAATATGGAATTGGCGGCCCATATGATTCTTTGTAAACAATCGAGAGGATTGATGTCTCCAAACCACTGCTCCTAAAAGAGAAAGGGGAAGTCTGTGGGACTAAGACCAAACCCAAGTCTCGGGGCCCCGAGGCTTCGGAACACCGCTTGGCAAAGGCAAAACCTAAGATTGATACCCACTGTGCCCAATCATCATCCACCCCAATGACAACGAAGGACACGATACATCACAATCGGTGCCCTTGTTCCTAACTACTACTCCCTAAGATCTAGAGGAAACATACAACCCATTTGGTAGGGGCCTTCCACAACACCCAAGGATGACATTAGCAAGTCCTGACAACCTTTGTGCGAGGGCAAAGCTGAATGGTCCCAAAGACTCGAGAGGGACCTAAACAACCCGGTGATAGGGATATAACATCAGCGACTCTACTAAAGGCGAGAAAAACCCATCCGTGTCTCAAGGGTCTCGGGGACAAAGACTGAAGGGAAAGGAACAACCCGCCCACGTCGGAACCCATCACCAATCCCGACTCGGAGAAGACACAGGAAACACCCATGTGTCGAGAGGGTCAAGGGGACAAAATTGAGGATTAATACCACCCACTAATATGGAACCCATCACCCCACTTTGTTAACTATGGTGATGTTTGAGATACTATTTTACGATGAAGAGGATGCTGAAAGTGAAGATGAAATTATATGGCCGAGGGAAGAAGTGGGCCCGATGTTCAACTGAACAAGAGCATCAACGATCGACAAGTGCCTAAAGAGTCACCTTTCCACTGAAGCCAATGACTCGACTCCTCTTCATCCACTTGACTCGATGAATTCAGGCCGTTTGATAATATTCTTCCAATCATTGAAAGGCAGCTAGTTATGTAGATCACCAAAGCTTCAAGAAAGATATATTCTGGGGTCACTGATACACAATGGGATCAACATACTGAAGCTGCTGCAAGTTATGCTGATCTAAAATCCGATGTGCTCACCTTCAATGTTAACACTGATGAGCACAGAGATATTATGTACGAGCAGCTTCATAGATTGGATGATAACCTGGATAAGTTTCTCAAACATCTTCAGGGTTGTGAAACAAAAATTGATGAAATCAGGGACTCGGTCAAAGAAGACCCGACACTCAA
Source organism: Chrysanthemum makinoi (assembly GCA_910596185.1). Taxonomy (NCBI): domain Eukaryota; kingdom Viridiplantae; phylum Streptophyta; class Magnoliopsida; order Asterales; family Asteraceae; genus Chrysanthemum; species Chrysanthemum makinoi. The sequence goes on along the minus strand of OU343218.1, from coordinate 78,821,340 downwards.
CTCAAAACTGCTGGAGGCTACTGAGGCTTACTTGAAGAATTTCTCAGACCTCACTGAACTGATCACTATGCTAAAGTTTGCCAATGTTGAGTCTTCAATCTTCTTTCAGTCTCTTCAGGCAACTTCTGGGCTCTTTGGATACTCAAGTGACCAATTTAGCTAAGGCTTCCTCATCAATGGCTTGGAATCTTGGGCCACGCATGACGCCTTGGAACTTTCTCAAGCTAATCTGGAAACAAAGGTCACCGGTCTTCAAAGGATACATCGACATCAAGGCTATGGTCACCCGAAATCTACGAAGCCTTCAAAGGTCAAGCCACCCAAAATCCCCCAGTGTCAGAGCCAACTCTTGCTCTCACTGACGTTGCCACAACAGTTGAGGGAGAGGACACCGCTGAAGAGACTTCCTATCACATTGAGGGGGAGCCAACACCACAGTCAAGTACCAATTTCATCAATCCCACCCCATCATCAACAACAACAATAGCTATGACGGTTGCACCCATCACAACAACAACACCACCATTGGTAGCATCATCATCTTCCTCGGGCCAGGACAAAGGAAAGGCATAATGCAAACTCAGAGCACGACAAGATTCCTTACAAGATGGCGACACTTTGAATACACACTGCTCACACCACAACAACTAAGTGCCTATCTTGCAAAAGAAGAAAGGAAACGAAAACTAGGGAGGAGGAAAGGAAGAGCAAAGAAGCGATAAAAGTTGTGTGAAGAAGCTGAAAACTTGGGAATTGATCCAAAGAGGCTTCAGAATGGTCAGGCAGGACAAAAGTTTAAGGATGCTCAGGCTGCTAAGATGGCTGAAATGAGAAAACAGTTGGAAGAAAAGAACAAGAAATCTGCAGCCATCAGGAAAGCAAGAATTGACCACTAAAACTGGTCAATGACAAGCATAAGGCTGCCTGAGAAGACCACTGATGTCAGAATCATCCCCAATTCTAAACCACTGGCAATGAACGTCTACAGGGGGGATGATAAAAGACACTTCGAAGTTCATGATCCCCTGAAATTCATTGACTTTGGGGTCACTGAACTCGATGAGCTTGGTCCTATAATTGAAAAGAAGCAAAATACGATGGTTAAGGAGCTGATGAAAATGCTTAGCAAGAGATATGAAAGACTGAGGGATGCACCCAACTGGCGGGAATTCACCAACCTCGATAATCGCACCACAAGGATCTCAACCTCGGTCATCCAAAGGCAAAGAAAGAGGGTTGAGTTCCGGCCTGAGATCAAAGTGCTGGACTTGAATGCAACGAGTCTTTGAAGGTCTAAAGTTCGTGAACTGTCTGGTGATTGAAAAGCCTGAAAGATGGCTATTTTTCATTGATGTCTATAGAAACCCAGCATTCCAAAGGTGGAGTGACTTTGATCTTGCAAGAGTGCCTACAATGGCAAGTTATCTTTTTTGGGTTCAGTAAATACCCAAACCCCTTAATCTAGGATTTGAATAGAAAATAGCCCAAGTGTCTAGTCCATTAAACACTAACAGGTCACTGAGTGCATAGCCTCTCAGTGAGTCATCTTCGGATACTCGATGAAGGCGTAGAAGTCTCTCCACTTAGTAAGGCGGAACTTAAAGGGTGAAGCTGGAGTCAAGAAAAGATGGTGGATTCAGTTAGTGATGACAATAACTCCTTTGAATCCCTAAGACCCCTCTCCAACTACTTACACTGAGACAAAGCTGAAGTAGAAGGCTGAAAGAATGAAAAGTGAAGAAAGCGGGACAAGCGGGATAAGTTTGAATCAGATAAGACAATGTCCTTATCAACCAAAGTCAACTTTCCACGAATGGCAAAAGATCGGCTGCTGTCATCGAACTTAGGAAAGTAGTCTTGTCTCTTACCTAGAATAGTCTTTGTAAGAGAGACAAAATACGTTAGTATTTTGTCTTATGTATGATGTCATGTTGTCACTTAGGAAAAGAGTTAAAACTCATACATGTATAAATAGCATAAGAGATGGAGTGAAAATGTTACGCTTGTGAATTGTAAAAACACACACACGCAAGCCATCTTTTCACTCCTCCAAATTCAACTCAGTTCCTGAGATAGCTCGATGAGCTCTAGGGTTGTGCTCGGACTTAGCCTGAGCTTAGAGAGGAGTCACCAAACTTTGTTATTTCAATCCCAAGTACTATTCCAAGTACTTGGGTACGTGTATTTGTTAATTTATTTCTAATAAGAATATGATGTTGAAAATTTATAAGTGTGTTTTACTTATGTTAATTTCAGTCATTGTTCACTATTAACTTGTTTTTATTCTAAAAGCTGTTTAAGCGATAGTGAACAGGGAACAACAAGTGGTATGAGCTGCAGGCTAATTATAAAACTTCGTTTTTAGGCCGCTCTAAAAGTTTTAAATTAGGATCCTAAATGGCTGAAATTGATGTACCCCAACTAGTCGATAAAAGGGGTGGAGCTTATTAATTTTGTTGCCCTAGACTTGAAGTTGGCAAATTCAACAAATGGAAAAGCGAATGCTTTGCTATTTGATTGGGATGGAACCTTATTATATCAAGTGTATAAATGAAGGTCCATTTGTCCCAAAGGCTGCTGAAGCGTTGCCCAAACACAGAAGCTCGGTGGACCAGGATGAAAGGAGAGTGGTCAACCGGGACCAAAGACTCAAAAGTATCATAATATCTTGTCTTCCTGACGATATTATGGAGTCTGTTATAAGGTGTAGTACAACTAATCAAACCTGGGATGACCTAGTTCATAGACATGAAGGACCATCTGATTCCAAGGAAAACAGGATAAATGACCTGAAACTTGAGCATAACACCTTCAGGGCTAAGGACTCAGAAACTCTCTCTCAAACTTACACCAGGTACAAAACTCTTTTAAATGAACTGTCAAATGATGGTGTTAAGTTGTCCAAACATGAAATCAATGTTGGTTTTGTCAACAGTCTCCTTGAGAAGTGGTTGAATTTCTCTCAAGGACTTAGGAATGCTAATCAAATCCAAAATCTTGAGCTTCCTGAAATTTATGGGAAATTTGTCTATGAGGAAAACCTCATCAACAGACGATACCCTAACTTAAAGAAGTCTCAGGAAGTCAAGAAGTCCACTGACCACCACATCATCACCAATATCAACTGCTTTCTATTCTAACAATGTTGTTCAAGATTTTCAAGGAAAATTAGATGATGAGCGATGAGAGATCAAGTGAGGAGTACCTAAATGACCTGAACACTGAATTCTAGGAAAGGGCACTCCTTGCTAACTCTCGAAGGTTTATAAAAAGAAACAAAGGTTTTCAAATGCCAAAGCAAATGAGGACACTGAATGCTTTAAGTGTCACAAAAGAGGTCATTTGCAAAAGAATGTTTTCAAAAACAATTTCTGAACCCTCACATGTAAACCATCAGGGTCAAATCAGTCCTCGGGCTTTAGCAAATTTCAACCAAAAATCTATCAGTCTCATCAAAACTTTCAAAACAAATCGATCAACACAAATGTTGATTTTGAAGCAAAATATAAGAAAGTCAAAGCTAAGCTTGCATTGCTCGAGGCCAGTCCTCTAGAAAACAACAAAAGTGTTCAATCATGCGGGGTAAAAACAAAGGCCTTGTTCTTTGAGACCTTCGGCCGGGATGAAGAGCAGTGTCATCGATGATGAAATGGTGCATGTCGGTGCAGCTGATGGCCCTCTCGAGAAGAGGACAAGCTGTGTTGGAAAGAATCATGCCATAAATGGAGAATGGGTCAATATCACAATGAAGAAGGTAAATATTTTACTTTCTATGGATGATGACTCTGATTGGCAATCTTACATGAATTATCTGAATGTTGACCTTAAGTTCGTAGAGGAGCAAAGACTTAATCTTTTTTCAAAATACAACAAGCTAAATTTTGAATTAAACAAGTGTAGGGATGAATTGCTTCTTTTAAAACAAGCTAAGCTTGAGGTTGTCACTTTGCAAATTCAAAACAATGAACTAGTTAAAAGAAATCAGGCTCTTCAAGACGAACTTAAAAAGGTTCAAGATATTCTTGATAGTTGGACTGCCAAGAATCCCAGGGTCTTTGATGCTGTGGGAGCCCCCAGTAGTAAGAAGAGAGTCTTAGGTGAAGATCATCTTCCCGACTCTCTCAAAAAAGACCAGGGTCCTAAGCCATTTGTGTTTGGTGGTATGATTACCAACATGTTGACTACTCCCAAACCAAGTGATTGGATTGAAAGGGTCAATCCTGAGAGTAAGCTTTCAAATTTTGATTCTGGAAGGATTCTAGAGCCTGAAAACCAAGCTCGAAAGAGCATGCTTGGACTCCCTGATGTACCCAGTAGTACTGAACACATCTCTGAGTCTGAAGCAGAATCTCAAGCACCGCTTCCACCATGAAACCTCTTGAGGTGTTGCACCAAGCTCTAATCTTACTCCATTACAATTCAATCCTCATTCACCAAAAGAAAGGTTTGGACTTGGTAGAACAATCTGAAAGACCAACAAAACTAACTCAACAAGAGTCTACTCCTACTGAGACTTCAACATCCTCTGTTCCCACTTCCAAGTTGACCAAATTCGGCAACTAAGCTTGTGAAAAAAAGATGGAATCCATCGAAAAAGGTCCTGACTCAATCAAGGATACTAAGTCAGCCTCATCTAGCTCATCAAAGTCAAAATCCACCAACAAACCCAAGAAAAAGTATGACGTGTCATTACACCACCATACCACCAGACAAACTTGCTATAGAATCCTTTTTGCATGATGCATAAAGGATGATCAAGGACTGAGACCACCTACAATATATCAGTCTAAACAAACTATACCAAAGTTGGTCATCGATATGCTTCATCCTCCAAAAAAGCTCCCAAGAATAGAGCAAAACCTTTTCCTCTGTGCCCTCACTGTGGGTTTAATGATCATCATCGGGATGATTGTCTCATGAACACATCTTTGTGATATGTGCGGTAATCCAGCCCATGAGGCATCCCAACATGACAGTGTCATTCATGCAAGGAGAGGTACAAAACAACCCAAAATCACTAAGTCATCCTCAGTCTCTAAATGCAAAACCTGTGGTAGCACAATGCACTCAACCATTGACCATGAGTCAATTACCAAATTCAAAGAGACCTTGAGACCCAAGCCCACTAGTAAGTGGGTTACTAAGAGAAACTAATTCAGTTTACTACTTGTGCAGAGACACGCCAGGGAGCTTATTTGGCATCTAGACAGTGGATGCTCAAGAAGCATGACTGGTGTAAAGGAGTATCTTCACAAGTATATAGAGGAACCAGGACCCAAAGTAGTGTTTGGTGATAACTCATCATGTCCCACTGAAGGTTACGGTTCAGTAAACTGCAATGGAATAGTTTTCTCTAGAATAGCTTATGTCAATGGTCTAAAATACAATCTCATCAATGTCAGTCAACTATGTGATGCTAAGTACATTGTGCAATTCAATGACAAACAAGGTACCATCTTTAATGCCAACAAGGAAGTGGTGTTAATAGCTCTTAGGAGAGATGATGTTTATGTGCTAGACATGTCAACACTCTCCCAAGATGGAACTTGTCTCTTTGCTAAAGCCACTGAAACTATCAATTGACTGTGGCATAAGAGACTCTCACACTTAAACTTCAAAACCTCAACAACTTGGCAAAACAAAACAAGGTCCTTGGCTTACCATCACTGGTTTTTGCAAAGACAAACCATGCTCTACCTGTGAAAAAGGTAAACACCACAGAGCATCATTCAAAACCAAACAAAATTTCTCCATCAAAAGCTGCCTTCACCTCCAGCACATGGATCTCTTTGGACCTGTCAGTCCCAGATCAATCCAGGCATGAGAGTATACACTTGTCATAGTTAATGAGTTCTCAAGATACACTTGGGTATACTTTCTTTCCAAAAAGAGTCAGCGGTGATACGATAATGTCATTCATCGGAAGATTGAAAACGAGAATGACATTACTTGTTAAACAAATCGGAGCTCGACAATGGTATCGAGTTCAGAAATCAAGAGCTTGAGAGTTTCTGTGATGAATAAGGAATTTCTAAAATTTCGTCTCCATATACCCCTGAACAAAATGGGGTTGCTGAAAGGAAAAATAGAACTCTCATTGAGGCTGCTAGAACCATGTTAAATGGCTCAGCCCTCTCAAAGCATTTCTGGACTGAAGCAGTCAAAACTGCCTATTTCACTCAAAACAGGTCAATCATTGTCAAAGGAAATAATAAAACCCCATACGAGATCTTCAAAGGTAGACTTCTTGACATCAGCTATTTGCATGTGTTTGGATGTCCTGTGTTCATTCATAACCACAAGGATCATCTAGGCAAATTTGATGCAAAAGCTGATGATGGATACTTCTTAGGCTACTCACTGATCTCCAAAGCCTTTAGGGTTTTTAGCACAAGGAGACAACAAGTTGAGAAAAACTTTCATGTCACCTTTGATGAAAGTACTGAAAGCATCAGGTTCACCAACACCTCAATGGAGGAAATAGGAATTGATAACTCATCAAGATATCCTCCTGATGAGTACAACACTGAATTAAATTCCTCATATCAAGCGATCTGCTGACATCTCATATTATGTCTTACCTCACAACCTACCCCAACCAACTATCAATGAGTTCATTGATAATCAGGTCATCCCTATTGGGAATAGGAAACGATCCAAATGATCAGGAACTTGTAACTCATGAACCTCACCACTGAACAAGACATCTCTAGATGTTCTAAATGATTATGTGGCTCTTGCACTGAACTCACTTCTCGAACTCCCATGACATCTTCAAGCTCGGATCCCGACCACACAAGAGCGACAAGATCTCAGGACATTGAGCTTGTAAACATCATTGGTGAACCCAGGGCATGCTCACTAGAAGCATGGCTGCTAATTTAACCGCAGCTTCAACCAATGAATGCCTATATCTTGATTACCTATCGGACATAGAACCCAAAAGTGTCACTTGAGGCTCTTAAACACCCAAGCCGGCGTTCAGGCTATGCAAAAAGAACTGCAACAGTTTGATAAAAACAAGGTCATGACCTTGATCAAATGTCCTCAGGATGTAGTAGTCATAGGAATGAAGTGGGTTTTCAGAAACAAAATTGATAAAAACGGCACTGTCATTAAAAACAAAGCCAGACTTGTAGCCAAAGGTTACAATCAACAAGAAGGCATTGACTATGATGAGACATTTGCTCCTGTTGCAAGAATGGAAGCCATTAGGATCTTCCTTGCATATGCAACATACATGAACTAAGGGGTCTACCAAATGGAAGTTAAAAGTGCATTCTTAAATGGTGATCTCAAGGAAGATGTGTATGTTCGAACCCCCAGGCTTTGAGAGTAGTGAATTCCACGACTATGTGCAGCAAGCTTGACAAAGCACTTTATGGACTTAAACAAGCTCCAAGGGCATGGTATGAAACTCTCTCAGCCTTCCTGATACAAAACAAGTTTGTCAGAGGAAAAATAGACAACACACTGTTTGTCTATAGAACTCAACAGGATGTGATACTAGTCCAAGTGTATGTTGATGACATCATCTTTGGCTCAACAAACTACAAACTTTGCTAACACTTTGAAAAACTGATGACAAAGAATTTTGAAATGAGCATGATGGGGGAACTCATATACTTTCTTGGACTACAAATCAGGCAAACTGATAAAGGAATATCCATCAGTCAAGAGAAATACATTAGAAATCTCTTGAAGAAATATGAGATATCTGACTGTGCCTCAGTGAAGACTCCAATGGTCCCACCTAACAACCTTGGACCTGATCTCACTGGAAAATCAGTCAATCAAACTCACTTGGGAGGGATTGTAGGCTCACTGATGTATCTAACTACTTCTAGACCAGAAATCCAATTCTCAGCCAGTCTAATAGCAATATATCAGTCCAATCCTAAAGAATCCCATCTCCTTTTAGCCAAAAGAATACTTAGGTACCTGAAGGGAACCCCAAATCTTGGACTCTATTATCCAAAATGCTCAGGGTTTGATCATAAGGGCAACTCTGATTCTGATTATGCTTGCTGCAACATGGACTGAAAAAGTACCTCAGGGTCCTGTCAACTTTTTGGAGGAAAACTGGTTTGTTAGAGTGCTAAAAAGTAACAATCAGTGGCTATGTCCTCAGCTGAAGCTGAATATGTAGCTACTGGCGAGGATGTTGTGCCAATGTATTATGGATGAAAAGTCAACTCAGTGACTATAACATCTGTGGAAAACTAGAAGGGGGGGGGGGGTTGAATAGTTTTGCCGATTTTAATTTAGTTTCAAAAACTTTTAGATTCGTTAATATGTGAGATCTTATGGATGTAGAGAAAGTATAGATCTAATAATAAAGCAAGTAAATAAAGTAAAGCTAAGGGAAAGAAAAGACACAACCGATGTATAGTGGTTTGGCTACAAGGACACCTTCCTTGCCCTACTCCACTCCCGAGTCACCTACTCGAGAGTTCAAGCACTATGTCAACAAACTCCTTCACTTGGCGGAGAAGCCTTCAGCGTTTCTTACAATTTTTCCGGTACAAAGCTAAATACCGAGTCCGTAGCACGGTGGTCCAAACCAACACGACTATTACACAACAAATATGTGAAATATCAAATACAAGATCTTTGCTCAGAAATCTTGCGGAGAAACAAATCAATCAAGGACCCCTTGCTTGGATGACTTGTAGAATGCTCGTGATCTCGCCTTAGAGAAGGACCTATATAAGGATCACAAATAGAAAGAAGAAGAACAACTCTCTAGATCAAGTGATCTATATGTTAGAAGAGAATGAGAGTGTATGAGAGATTTAGTAAGAAGAGGGTGAGTTAGAATGAAGAAATGGCTCTCTATTTATAGGCAAAATTCTTCACGGTTCCCCGGATCCCACGGATCCCTTCCACTTGGGATCCGTCTAGTGTAATCCTAGGGATCCGTGGGCAGCTCCTCTTGCCCATGGGTTTTTAGGTTATGGGTCATGGGTTATGGGTTGGTCCATGGGTTTTCTTTAGATTCAATGTATCTAAGTATACATTGTATCTAGTCTACTTGGTAATGGGTTAAGATCCATGGGTTATGGTTTTTACCCATCCTAATAAACTATTACAACAAATGCTTAATTATTACATTTTGTATTTAAATGGCTATATGTAAATGCTTTACAAAAATAACATGTATCCTTATAATTATACTTAAGATAACATTATATTTGTTATCAACAAAACACAAAGAGATCGAAAATATTAATAAGCGTTTTACGGTTTATTTGTTTTAACAATCTCCCCTTTTTGTTGATGACAAAACATAATGTTATGATGAGTAAAACTTAAGAATAGATGTAAATTTTGAAAGCCCCTAAGTTTTACTTCTTCTCCCCCTTTTTGTCGAAACTAAAAGTTAACCCTTGGAAGAAATAAACATAAAAGTGTGGAAAAATTAGTCCACGTATTGCTAACTCCCCTTGGTAGCTCCCCTTGTTTGGGGCGTCAAGTGAAGAAAAATAAAATCCTACAAAAAGAAAGGTTAGTAACATGCTTAAATAATCTTGTGAATGCCGAGAATCAAGATTGGGAGCCAAGGTATGTAAACAAGGCCTTGTAATAAAACAACAAAGTGTAGTGGTATTTATGCCAACTACAAGCATGTAAAAATAAGAACAAGACTTGTTCTTGAAAATGACTTCAAAAGAAAAATACAAGAAATAGAAAATAGTAGTAGTGATTCCTTCCATGCTTGCATAAGGTTATGGATGGATGTTTTGATGAGTGATGGTATTGATGCGATCAAGGATGAGGTTGAGTATGAATCGCATTTCTTCCCTAACTTCTATTGCAATTTCCTAATGGATTGGCAATGTTCACAATGTAAGTGATGTGGGTAATGAGTGCGGAAATCTTCCGGTGGTTTTGATTTGTAAGTTGCCGAAGTTGTGGTGGAAAAATAGGAAAATATGAATCAAAGTCCGGAATGTTTGGAAGTGGTGGTGGATAAGAACCTAGATGTTCTTGTAGTTTAATGGGAGCTAAAGGTTGTGATGTTTCGAGATCATTGAATATTGTGTTTGGAGAAGTTGGAGGTGTCAGAAAGGCTAATTCTTTTTGCTTTGGTTGTAGAGATCTTGTTGGAGTCGTAAGGAGTTCCAAAAGAGTGATTTTAGGTGGTGAATGATTTGGTGATGAAGTTGGTGTACTCGTTGGTGATGAGGGAGGTGCTATAATGGAAGCATCTTGTGGTGAGTTAGTTGATGGTGATGAGCCATATGATGGTTTTCCTAAGCAACAAGATCGGATGTTAATCCGTGCGGATATCCTAGAGTTTGATTTTGGTATTTTGGAAGGTGGAAGTACAAAGGTTTGAGTTTCATGGATGTGATTGTTTGTACTAGGTGATTCATCTAAAGAGTTTGTGGATGACATGGTGTATTGTGTTTGTGAGGATGAGATGGATTATGCAAGCACTTTGGGAGTTCTATATATAGAAAAACAAAGCATTGTAATGAATGCTTGACCCAAAATGTGGATTAAAATCTAATGATTAGATATGAATTTAAGGCATGTGATCATGAGAACACAAGCATTAAAGAGCATACTCCCAAAAATAAAACAAATGTGGATTTTCATCCAAAGTAAGAAAAATAGAAGGTAAAAATAGCTTCTGTCTCACGGATCCCACGGATCCTTCCCTTGAGGATCCGTCCGGCATGAAGGAGGTGGGATCCGTGGGTCAGGTGATCAGGCAAAGACACAAAATTTTCCTTTTGAAAATATTTTGCCTAGTGTGTGCCTATATGTAAACTATTTGGAGTTACGGTTATCTCGACTCCTAAAAAGAAAAAGAAAAATAAACTAGAAGTAGAAAAACATCCTATTGAGATAACCTGAAAACACTTATTTAGTACATAAGTACGTAATTTAGTGTTATCAATGCTCCTAATTCATTGTTGCTTAAATGAATGTACCCGAAAACACATATTAGTTATGTGTCCCTTTAGCATTCAAAAGACATGAGATGCAATGAAAACGGGTTTTACTTTGTATTAATAATGAAAAAAGCGATTTGTCCTAGTCGTGAGAAATTGCTTTTGTGAAATTGATACGGGAAGGTATCATCCTTTTAGAAAACTTTTTGAAAAGAGGTTTTCTTTGAAAATGTGTATGTGTGAAAAAAAAATAAGAAAGCTATAAGTGGAAAACTTATCTTGGGTTTTGAAAATTCCCGTATTGTTTATGAGTTGTGCATGAAATAGAAATCCTAGACTCAGAAAGAAGAGGGCTAGTGTTTACATACCTTGTAGAGTCAAATAAATTATGACGTTTGTTCCATTAGACCAAGACCAAGACGAAGTAGATTGAATTGTTCCCTCTTCAACGGTTTGGTGAGGACGTCGGCTATGTTGTCTTCGGATGCTACCTTCTCAATAGAGATGTTCCCCTTTTGAACATTGTCTCTTAGGAAGTGATGACGAATCTCTATATGCTTTGTGCGAGAATGCAATACGGGATTCTTGCTTAAGTCGATGGCACCTTTGTTGTCACATAGGATGGCTATGTCGCTTAGATGAATGTCGTAGTCGACTAGCGCTTGTTTCATCCATAGTGCTTGTTGGCATGCTTTGCGTGGACACGATACTCCCGGTTGTTGATATTGCTAGTTCCGTTTGTTTCTTAGAAAACCAAGATGTTAAACAACATCCCATGAAAGTACATACCCCACTTGTACTTTTTCTATCAACTAATCACTGCATGGTCGAATCTGCATATACAATAATTGTTTCTACTCCCGTGCCCTTAGGATACCATAATCCTAATTGTGTTGTACCCTTAATATATCTAAATATCCTTTTACGGCTTCTAGGTGTGATGTTTTAGGGTCTTCTTGAAACCTAGCACATAAGCAAACACTAAACATGATATCCGACCTACTTGCCATGAGGTAGAGAAGACTACCTATCATGCCACGATATTTAGTATTATCTACGGATTCGCCGTCTTCATCTTTTGTAAGTTTGGTGTCGGATGACATTGGAGTCCTAATTGGCTTCGACTCTTCTATATCGAATTTCTTTAACATCTCCTTGATGTATTTAGATTGATTGAAGAAGATACCATCTTCTACTTGTTTTATTTGTAGACCAAGAAAGAAACTAAGTTCTCCCATCATACTCATCTCGAACTCGTCATGCATGATTTTAGAGAAATCATCACACATGTCTTGACAAGTGGATCCGAATATAATATCATCTACATATATTTTTACTATGATTATATGTGACTCTCTTTTCTTAGTAAAAAGTGTGTTGTCAACTAACCCCATGGTATAGTTGTGTTTAATTAGAAATGACTTAAGTCTATCATACCAAGCTTTTGGAGCTTGTTTAAGACCGTAAAGGGCTTTCTTTAATTTATACACATGTTTGGGTTTTCAAAATCGATGAAGCCCGGAGGTTGAGCTACATATACTTCTTCATTAATGAAACCATTTAGAAAAGCGCTTTTGACATCCATTTGATAAAGCTTTAGATCATTAGCACAAGCATATACAAGAAGTATTCTTATAGACTCTAATCTAGCCACGGGGCGTAGGTCTCATCAAAGTCTATTCCCTCTTGTTGGTTATACCCTTTGAGCCATGAGTCTAGCCTTGTTCCTAGACACTACTCCGTTTGCATCTAATTTGTTTTTATAAACCCATTTGGTTCCTATTATGGTTTGATTACTAGGTGGAGGGACAAGTGTTCAAACATCATTAGAAACAAATTGATTAAGTTCTTCTTGCATAGCCATTACCCAACTCTCATCTTTTATGGCTTCTTGTGTATTCTTAGGTTCTAAGGTTGAAACGAAACAAAACAAGCTACTTTGGTTTTGAACTTGAGACCTTAATGTTCGTTCGTTTAGTTTTCCTATGACTTTATATACGGGGTGATCTTTGGACTCTTTAATGTTTATTATTTCATCACTTGGAGATTCTTTTTCTTCACTTATCTTTTTCTTTATTACTATAGCTTCACTTTCTATAATCTCGTCATCGACAAGAGGTGGAGAGGGTTTGGGTGGACTTTCATCAAATTTTATATTTAATGACTCTTCTACCTTCATTGTTACTTTGTTTAATATGACGTAAGCTTTGCTATTTGGCGAGTAACCTAAAAAGATACCTTCAGTTGATTTAGGATCAAATTTTGTAAGGTAATCTTTAGTGTTAAGAATAAAACATTTACTACCAAAGACTCTAAAGTGATTTAACGTAGGCTTTTTGCCTCGAAGTAACTCATATGGAGTTTTTCCTAGAATTGGTCTAATTAAGACTCGATTGAGTATATACGTTGAAGTATCAACGGCATTACACCAAAACTTTTGAGGTATGGATTGTTCATTAAGCATGGTTCGACTCATTTCTTGTAGGGTTCTATTCTTTCTTTCTACTACCCCATTCGATTGTGGGTCGTGGAGCGAGAAGTTGTGATAATACCATTAGCGTCACAAAAGCTCCAATTGCACTTCATTATCGAATATCCTACCATGATCCGTCCTAATAGACACTATGGGACTTCCTAGTTGTCTTTGGATCTTTTTGTTTAATATTTCAAAATAATTAAAGGTTTCCGTTTTGTTCTTTAAAAATTTTGTCCATGTATACCTAGAATAGTCATCCACTATGACCAAAGTGTAGTAGTTGCCTCCATAACTTTGGATAGCGGATGGACCAAATAAATCCATATGTAGTAATTCTAGACACCTAGTTGTAGACACCATGTTTTTAGCTTTATGACTAGAATGAGCTTGTTTTCCTACATTACAAGCATCACAAAAATGATGTTCATATTTTAACTTAGGTAGATCTCTTACTAGATCTTTGGATGATAGCGATTGAAGAAGTCGCATGTTGGCGTGACCCAATCTTGGATGCCATAAGGTCGAAGTATCATCCATAGAGGTAAGACATAGTTTGTCTTTAGGTTCATTACCGATTTTAATGACATAGGCTCCATGTTTCCTAATTCCTCTTCCTATGGTTATGCCATTTTTAAGTATCTTACTCGGTTTGGTTAAAAGTACATTGCACTTTTTATCACATATTTGTCCTATACTTAAGAGGCTAAAGTTTAGGTTTTCTACGTGACACACATCGTTAATGGTTAGAGATTTGTTAGAAATCGTACCTTTACCGATGATTCTACTTTGCTATTTCCAAACACCACATTACCTCCATTAATGGATTCATATGTGGAGAATAGATCCTATTTCGGTCATGTGCCTCGTCCACCCGCTATCCTTGACCTATTCATCGGGGTCTAGATCGACCTTTAAGCACACCTAAAACAATAATAAACTCAAAAGTTTGGTCCCCATTTGTTCATGGGTCCATTAGTGTTAAACATTCCATTCATGTTAGACATGTATGGATAAGAAGAGTATGCATTCCATGGAGCAAAGTATTAAAAGGAAAACCGTTTTGCATATTTGGATTCCATCCCATTTGATGGTTACTTTTCGGGTAAATGTTATTAGGTCTCTTAAATGAATTAGGTTTTGAAAAAGATGGAACTTTGTTTCTTGCAAAAATAGGATTATATTTTGGAGGTGGTTGTCTAGTCGTGACATGAGTTGGTTTCTTCCTATTAACTATAACAAACTCAGTTCTAGATGAAGAAGCTACATTATTGCTACTGTTTGCTACAGCAGATCCACGGATCCCTGATTTATCACTAGCCGGTTCCTTTTTTGGGATCCGCACCCATTGATGTGGTTTTCTAGTGCCTTAACAAATTTTGTTTCTTTATTTTCACTAGTTAATGGATCAAGTTGTTGAACACCTAGACCTTTTTGGTTGTTGCCGGTTTTAACACCATCTAGTATCGTATCTAAAGTGTTCGTACTCATTCTAGCAATTTTAGAATCTAGATGATCAACTAGTGTTTGAAGTTGAGCAAAAGTTCACATTCACCACTCGCTATTTTACCCTTTTCCAAACGTTTTAGTTTTGCTTTTAGTTCTATGACTTCTTTGTTTAAACGTTGGTTTTGACTATTTAAAAGCGTGTTTTTGTTAACTAGTTTTAAGCTAATATTGCATAGTTTGTCATATTCATTTTGCAATGAGTCGTCATCAAGTGATGAACTACTATAGTATTCGTGACATACCTCGTCATTTGCCATGAGACAAATTTCTTCGTCCTTCCTCGTCATTTAGCTCATTCCCCACGTGCATTTCGCTCAAGAGCGCCTTTTGATCATCTCATTTGGGACACTTACTAATAAAGTGGTTTGGGTCCCCACATTTAAAGCAAGTATGATCATCTTTTGGCTTCTCGTCCTCTTTGCTTTTCCGAAAGCCTTTCTTATCGTCATACGGTTGTTTGGCGTATCTTCCCTTTCTTCTAAAGAACTTTTTAAAGTCCCTTACCGTCATGGCGTACTCCTCATCGTCACTACTTGAAGAGGAGTTCTCTTCATCTCTTGAAGCCTTTTTAGCTTTAAGGGCAAGAGATTTGTGTTTCTCTTTCACCTTTGAGGCTTCGGAGTCTTTAGCAAGGACAAGCTCGTAGACTTTTAGGTTGCCTATGAGTTCGTCGAGAGTAAGGATTGTCAAATCTTTCGACTCTTCGATCGCCGTCACCTTGGATCTCCACTTCGATGGAAGTACCCTTAGATATCTCCTAACATGGTTACAGCTAGAAAAAGATTCATCAAGTTCTTGTAAAGATGTAATAATAGTATTGAAATTAGCAAATGAATGATCTATAGTTTCCTCATCCGATATTGAAAATTGTTCATATTGTTGAACAAATAAATCAATTTTATTATTTTTAACTTGTTGATTACCTTGATGAGTTACAACTAAAGAATTCCAAATTTCTTTAGAGGTTTTAAGCATAGAAATTCTTTTGAATTCCTTTTTGGGTAAAGCATTATACAAAACCATTTTAGCTTCACTATTTTTAGAAAGCTTTTTCTTCATTTCATCATTTAGTTTATCATGAGGTATGTTAACTAAATTTCCTTTATCATCATTTGAGGTAGCCTCAAAATCACCTTCAACAATAATGTACCAAAGATCAATATCTTTAGACTTCACATATGTTTCGAATCTATTTTTCCAATATATAAAACCATTAGTTTCAAGTAGTGGTGGTCGTTGCATAGATTGCCCTTCCTTATAATTTTTAGAACCCATAGTGATCGAAAAGTTTTTAAAATACAATTTTATTTTAAAACTTCTATAAACTTAGCTCTTGATGCCAATTGTGGAAAACTAGAAGGGGGGGGGGTTGAATAGTTTTGCCGATTTTAAGTTAGTTTCAAAAACTTTTAAATTCGTTAATATGTGAGATCTTATGGATGTAGAGAAAGTATAGATCTAATGATAAAGCAAGTAAATAAAGTAAAGATAAGGGAAAGAAAAGACACAGCCGATGTATAGTGGTTCGGCTACAAGGACACCTTCCTTGCCCTACTCCACTCCCCGAGTCACCTACTCGAGAGTTCAAGCACTATGTCAACAAACTCCTTCACTTGGCGGAGAAGCCTTCACAACGTTGCTTACAATTTTTCCGGTACAAAGCTAAATACCGAGTCCGTAGCACGGTGGTCCAAACCAACACGACTATTACACAACAAATATGTGAAATATCAAATACAAGATCTTTGCTACAGAAATCTTGCGGAGTGACAAATCAATCAAGGACCCCTTGCTTGGATGACTTGTAGAATGCTCGTGATCTCGCCTTAGAGAAGGACCTATATAAGGATCACAAATAGAAAGAAAGAAGAACAACTCTCTAGATCAAGTGATCTATATGTTAGAAGAGAATGAGAGTGTATGAGAGATTTAGTAAGAAGAGGGTGAGTTAGAATGAAGAAATGGCTCTCTATTTATAGGCAAAATTCTTCTTTGTTCCCGGATCCCACGGATCCCTTCCACTTGGGATCCGTCTAGTGTAATCCTAGGGATCCGTGGAGCGCTCCTCTTTGCCCATGGGTTTTTGGTTATGGGTCATGGGTTATGGGTTGGTCCATGGGTTTTCTTTAGATTCAATGTATCTAAGTATACATTGTATCTAGTCTACTTAGGTATGGGTTAAGATCCATGGGTTATGGTTTATGGGTTATGGTTTTTACCCATCCTAATAAACTATTACAACAAATGCTTAATTATTACATTTTTATATTTAAATGGCTATATGTAAATGCTTTACAAAAATAACATGTATCCTTATAATAATACTTAAGATAACATTGTATTTGTTATCAACAAAATACAAAGAGATCTCAAAATATTAATAAACGTTTTTATGGTTTATTTGTATCAACAACATCCATTACAAAATGGTGCCCATCTTCTGTGATAACACCAGTACTATTGCAATCGCCAACAACCCTGTCCTCCACCAAAGAACCAAACACATTGATATCAGATATCACTTCATCAGGGATCACATAATGAAAGGAGACATAGAACTTCATTTCATCCCTACTGAATATCAACTGGCTGATATCTTCACCAAACCCTTGGATGAACCTTCCTTCAGGATACTGAAAGCTTAATTGGGAATGCTTGACATTGAAAGTCGTATTCGAAAACCAATCTCAGTAAGTTCTCTGAAATGGTTCATCCTTACTGAACACCTAAAATAAACCTCTCAATTTGAATGAGTAAGACTCATTCGGAGGTTCCTGACATTTGACAAAGGCATAGAATGAGTAACTAAATGATCAAGTATCGAGTTACTTAAATGTCCTAGGTTGGTAAATATGCAAATTTAATATAAGAATATATGTCTCTTTGTCTTACTGTCATCCCACTTGGCATTTAATGCCTCCTCTCACAAAAATATCAAATTGATATTTTATCTTTGCAAAAGTGCACTTTTCATTGCACTACAAGCTGTTCCTTGAAAACGGGATTTTACTGCTGGTAATGGAGTGGTAGCATTAAATGTGAAAATTCAAACGTTTTTCAAAAACCGACTCTTAATATTCCTATTTGTGCACAAACCACCCTTCTCACCACTCTATAAATACCCTCTTCCAAAATAAAAAAACACACAAATTATTTTCTGCAACAAAACTCTGCCAAAATCATTTCTAAAACCCAAAAATATTTGTGTGTGCTCAAAAACTCTTCAAACCTCTTTTGGAAAACCCTTCTTGTAAACATTTACAAAAGTTTTTCATCACAAAACTTGAGAGATCTAAAAACCTTGATTGTTCTAGTCAAAAGAAAGTATTTTCAAAAACCCTAAAAATATTTAATGGAAATGGCTAGAACACAATCTCTCCAGTTTGCTTCTCAGTGGGTAGGGGATCTTACAAATGTTGAATTTAAAACTAATAATGTCATAGGCAACTTTGAATACCACGAAACTGTCCCAGACCTACAAAGACATTATGAAATTTTTGTTTAATTGCCCACTAAAACGGCCTTTGTTCGGTGTCCTCCATTGTTTACCAAAATCTCCTCGAGGAGTTTTGGGCAACAACCAAGGCCTTTGACCCGACACCCTCTACTGATGAGAACAACCTCATACCTCTCGGGAATATCTCATCGTATCGTCTTCACGGAGGGCAACAACAATTCACTGGATTATAAAAGCGTTTTGCACTTCAACAGGATTGGATTATAACAAAGGAGTTTATGTCGCCCATCCTGAACCCTCCACGGTGAAGGATGGGTTAAAACAAATCATTTTAGATCAACGTTTTGGACAAGACCGATCACCAAAATCTCATTCCCCGTGGCTTGGAGGATCCTATTCACTTTTGTGATTCAGGTCCTCGGCGGGAACCACTCATAAACTCAACAAGTTAACTCTATTCAGCTGATGATGGCATATTGCTTTATGAATTGATATCTGATATCACTTTATCGACATAGGGGAGATCATTTCACGGTGATCTCAGAACCAAGCTACTGAGCAAAACTAGGACGAAATACGTTTCGTATCCTAGGTTTGTCTCTTGCGCTTGCAAGTGTTACTGGGTACAAATTATCCTCAGGAAGAAAAATTTGGTGCTTTACCAGGCATCCTGAGCCAATCAAATTTTCAAAAATACCCATCCCTTGTCACTCCTATTGAATTGACGACCCATATGGTTCTTTGTAAACAACCGGGAGGGATCGATGTCTCCAAACCGTGCTCCTAACAAGAGAAAGGGGAAGTCTCATCTGGGACTAAGACTAAACCCAAATCCGAGGCCTTGAGGCTTGGGAACACGCCTAAAAGGCACAAAAGGCCCGAGACTAAAAGACACCCAGATGACAGGGCAACATCCACCCCGTGACAACGAAGGACGATACATCACGATTCAGGTGCCTTTGGTCACAACAACTACTCCCCAAGATCCAGGAGAAACATACAACCCGGCTGGTAGGGGGCGCCTTCCAGCCAAGGATGACATTAGCAAATCACGCCTTTGTGCGAGGGCACACTGATCGATCCCAAAGATTCGAGAAGGAACCAAACAACCGTCGATAGGGATATAATTGTCACCGACTCACGAAAGGCAGCTGGGAAACTCCCACCGGTGTCTCGGGGTCACTAGGGGACAAAGACTCGGAGGGAAAGGAACAACCCGCCGATTTGGAACCCACAACCAATCCTGACTCCAGCGAAGGCACTGGGAAATGCCCACCAGTGTCCGAGGGGTCAACGGGGACAAAGACTCGAGGGAAACATACCACCCGGCTGATATGGAACCCATCACCAACCCCAGTTAACCGTTGCGATGTTACTTGGCATACTCTTTTTCTGAAGATGAGCTTGCTGAAACTGATGATGAAGTTTTGTTAGCCGGGGAAGAAATGGACGCTGAGGTTCAAGCTGAACAAGAGCCTCAGCCTGATCCACAAGAGCACACTGAATCACCATTCCAGCATGAAAATGATGACTCCTCTTCCTCCACTGATGAATTTGAACGATTTGATAATGTTCTACCACTTACTGAAAGGCAGCTTGTTTAGTGGATCACCAAAGATTCAAGAAGGTTATATTCTGGGGTCACTGAAACACTCTAGGAACAACACACTGAGGCTGTTGCGAGTTATGCTGATCTAAAGGCTGAGGTACATGGCTTTGATGAAAATCCTCATGAGCACAGGGATCTGATGTATGTCAACCTTCACCGACTGGATGACAACTTGGCTAAATTCCTCAGGCACCTTCAGGGTGTAGGTACAAAGATAGATGAAATAAGGGAATTTGTCAAAGAAGACCCAGCCCTCAACTCTAAAGTGCTAGAGGCCACTGAGGCGTACTTGAAAAAATCCTCAAGCCTCACTGAACTGCTCCATATGCTTAAGTCTGCAAATGTTCAGGGTCTTACATCCTCAGTCTAGTCTCTTCAAGCTACATTGGACTCTTTGAATACGCAGGTGGCTACTTTGGCTCAGGCATCCTCATCTCTGGCCTGGAATCTTGGGCCCAGAATGACTGCTCTGGAAGTTTCTCAGGCTAATTTGGAAGCAAATGTCACTGGTATTCAAACCGACACTTCGGAAATTAAGGCTATGATCTTTGAAATTTATCAGGCCTTCAAGGGTCAAGCAGCTCCATCCCCCTCAGCACCAACTCCAACTCTTGCCCTCACTAAAGCTCCGGCAATAGTTGAGGGGGAGAATATTGCTGAAGAACCTCCTTTTCACACTAAGGGGAAGCCCACACCATCAGATCGCTCAAATCTCATCATCACCACCAGTCTCAGCAATACCTATCTCATCAATTCCACCACCAACATCAACAACAACACTGACAGTAATCACACCAATAACAACAACATCACCACCCCTGGTAGCAACTTCATCTTCCTCAGGCCGGACAAAGTAAAGGTAAAATGACAACTCCCGAGCCTCGAGAAGATTCCTACAAAATCGGCGACACTGAATACTTTCTCACACCTGAACATCTAAGTAAATATCTTGCTAAAGAAGAAAAGAGATTGAAACAGGCTGAAGAAGATAAGAAGAATAGAGAAGCAATGGCAAAGGTAGTCAGCTGAAGAGTGAGAACATGGGAATTGATCCTAAGAAACTCCAAAAAGGTCACGCAGGACAAAAGTTCAAGGAAGCTCAGCTCGCTTCAGATAATTTGGTAAATGAGAAAACAGTAGGAAGAAAAGAAGAAGAAAACTGAAGCCATCAGGCAAAGCAGAATTGAGCATTACAACTGGACAATGACAAGCCGAAGGCTTCCTGAAGGATCACAAATGTCGAATCATCCCCAATACCAAACCACTAGCCATGAACGTATACAGAAGGGTTGATAAAAGACACTTCGAGGTTCATGATCCCCTCAAATTCACCGACTTTGGGATCACTGAACTCGATGAGCTTGGTCCAATTATTGAAAATAAGAAGAATGCGTGGTTAAGGACCGATGAAGATGCTCAAAAAATATATTAAAGACCGAGATTGTCTAGCTCAACGGGAATTCGCCTTAACTCCACCTCAAGGATCTCAACCACAATCATCCACTGGCAAAAGGAAGAGAGTTGAGTTCCAACTGAGATTAAATTGCTGGACGACTGGAGTGTAATAGGCAGTACTGAAGGAGTGAAATTTTTGAACTGTCTAGTGATTGAAAAGCCTGAAAGAGGGCTATTTTTCATTGATGTCTATGGAAACCCAAAATTCCAAAGGTGGAGTGATATCGATCGTGGAGTGGCTACAATGATCAGCTATATTCCAATGGCCTCTCAAATTTAGACTCCTGCGAATATCAGGTTCTGCATTGACTTAAACGCAAAGATAAGAGACCATCCTGACAGGGAACCACTCATCACCAAGAAAGTCAAGCTTGAAGCTCTGGGAATCCATCTGGACTGACATCATTTTGAATTATCTTTTGTACTAGTAATAGGAACCTTGTAATTTGATCAATAAACGATGTATGTTTTTATTAAAATATTTAGTGTTCCTTATTGTATCCATTAGTACATTCAGTGTAAGAAGAAGCCATTTGCTCACTTACACTGATCAAACACTTAGGCTATTTGTATATCCAAATAGGGGAGACTGTTGGGTTCAGTAAATACCCAAACCCCTTAATCTAGGATTTGAATAGAAAATAGCCCTAGTGTCTAGTCCATTAAACACTAACAGTCGAGTGCATAGCCTCTCGAGTCATCTTCGGGATACTGATGCAGTACGAGAAGAAGTCTCTACTCTAAGGCGAACTTAATGGGTGAAGACTAAGTCAAGAAGAAGATGGTGGATTCAGTGAGTGATGACAATAACTCACTGAATCCCTAAGACCCCTCTCCAACTACTTACACTGAAGACAAACTGAAGTAGAAGAATGAAGAATGAAAAGATGAAGAAAGAGGGACAAGGCGAGATAAGTTTGAATCGATAAGACAATGTCCTTATCAACCAAAGTCAACTTTCCTGATGGCAAAAGATCGTGCCTGTCATCACTTTGAACTTAGGAAAGTAGTCTTGTCTCTTACCTAGAATAGTCTTTATAAAGAGACAAAATACGCAAGATTTTGTCTTCTATGATGTCACTTTGTCACTTACGAAAGAGTTAAAACTCATACATGTATAAATAGCATAAGAGATGGAGTGAAAAGTTTACGCTTGTGAATTGTAAAAACACACACACGCAAGCCATCTTTTCACTCCTCTAAATTCAAGTCAGTTCCTGAGATAGCTCAGTGAGCTCTAAGGGTTGTGCTCAGACTTAGCCTGAGCTTAGAGAGGAGTCACCAAACTTTGTTATTTCAATCCCAACTACTATTCCGCAAGTACTTGGGTAACGTATTCTTTGTTGATTTATTTCTAATAAGAATATGATTTTGAAAATTTATAAGTGTGTTTTACTTATGTTAATTTCAGTCATTGTTCACTATTAACTTGTTTTTTATTCTAAAACTGATTTAAACGATAGTGAACGGGGAACAACAATCTTCCAGTGGCCTCTCAAATCCAAACTCCAGCAAATGTCAGGTTCCTAAAGTCCTGAATGACAAGATAAGAGAGCACCCTGACAAAGAAGCACTCCTAAAAAAGAAGCCTAAACTTGAAGCACTGGGAATCCACCTTGATTGACATCATTTTGATTTATCCTTTTGTACTAGTGATAGGAACCATGTAATGTGATCAATAAAAAGACGTATGTTTTGTTAAAATACTCAGTGTTCCTTATTATATTCATTAGTACATTCAGTGTAAGAAAAAGCCATTTGCTCACTTACACTGATCAAACAATTAGGCTATTTGTATATGAAAGTTATAGGATTTCACAAACACATCAAAACATAATCACATGAGGCATTTACAAGTTTTAGAGAGAGAAAGTTCTAGAGAGAGAAAGGGAAGAGAGTTGGGAACTATGTGAAACAAAGAAAAATGGTATTGAAGCTCCAACCCTCTACTTTAGGAGGTAGAGGGTATTTATAGTGTCTTACAATAAACGCCACCTACAGGCTGTGGATCAGGCATACAGTGGGTAAAGACCCGTCCGTCCTCCACGGTGTTACATAAATAACTACTTACTAAGATTAAATAACTACGACTACGAGCTTTCTAATGATTACATATACTTGAGGTGACCGACACTTTAATGACTGAATTTTCTAATTTCTAATGATTAAATAACTACGACTTCGAGCTTTCTAATGATTACATATTCTTGTTTAAGTTCTTTGCTCAGTAGCTCGTAGTCTTTGATTCTTCATGTTATCCATGTTTGAATAATTTAGGTTGAGGTCTTTAACTGATCCACGTGATGATGAGTTTTGAGCCAGCTTTGAGATCATCAGCTTGCATAAATCTCTGACTCTTCTATTGTGGTGTTGACATTATGTGATGTTGTGACATTGGACCGGTCTCTAGTGGGATGAGAAACTGGCTTCCCCAAGGTTGATGGTTTTGTAAAGTTAGTATTCACACTTTTCCCCACGGTTTTTCTAAGCTCATTCTTTAAGGCAACAATAGTGGAACTCTTTTCCTGAAGTTGAGCTTTGAGTATATCAATTTTTTCTATCAAAGAGTTTGTTTGTTCCATTGACTTAGTTCTAGCTTCTTTGACAGAGTCACTTAGTTTTATGTGATGCTTTCTCAAAGTCTCATTTTCCTTTAGTAAATTGGCCACAAAAACTGCTAATTCATCATTTCTCATTTGAATATCATCAGTAGCATTAACATCAGAATTACTTGTAACCAAATTACTTTTCACATGCATATCGGAAATATGTTTCTTCAAATTGTTGATAGTCGAGTTTTTGGCTTGAAGTTGAGCTTTTAAATCGTTTATTTCAAAAAATTCATGAAATTCAGGAAATTCTGGATTTTTACATGGTTTCATAGTTTGAAAAATTTCCTCCTTTCTTTGTATTGCAATTTCAAGAGAAATGCAATGTTTTTCAAGTTTTGAGAATTCGTTTGAAAGTTCTTCAAAAGCCTTTTTATCAACCATATCATTTGTTTTAATCTATTAGATTCACCTCAACCAAGGAACATTTATCAAAATCAAGTTCAAGATTAAGATCGGTTTGTTTAGGTACATTGGCGGATGCACAATGTTTATCGATTAAGGTACCTCATCACATGACACCTGTTCATTTATCGGTCTGATATCTGCATCCACGTCATGTATAACAAGAGTCATGAACTCTTGGGTTGTGTCAAACTTATCTCACATCGAGCCTCTGTGTTCCGTGTCAACCGATCCATCATCCGATGCTTTACTGGTCTCAACACTACAATATCTTGATTGTACCCGACATTCATTCACCTTCGATTGCCGCATCCACTTCTTGTGTGACAGGAGTTACTTGAGCACGGTTACATCATTCATTGCCGTCTCGATATTCGCATTTAGCAACACCCGATCTTTCAACCGATGCATTACTCGATTCATCACAACTATCTCTTAATCGCACCCAACTGTCATCCAAATGTTCATCATTCTGTGTAACTTTCTCAATATAATTCTCCACATTATCCATGAGTTAGATTAATGTCTCTCTGAACACATTAACTTCCATCCCAGTGTGATTCTTAAAGCACATTTCGGTCACCGATAATCATAATCAAGTGTATTCCTTTTGATGAAAGACTGAAGTTGTTTGTTGATCACCTGAAATGCAACTTTAGAACTGGCTTCTTGAACCTTTTTCCTATTAAGTTGTTGTTCTAATTGTTCCAAGTTCAAGAACAATTTGCCAGTAATCGATGATAATTCTTGATGAAAGAGTGTAATACATGATCGTACAATTCCTATTGTGTATTTGTCATCAATTCTAAGTAACATGAGGTGTGAATGAAGTTGTCGATAAGGTTCAATGCAACTTTCCTTACCCATTGCAAGAGCATTCTGTAACCTTGACTGGTGCATTTCTCTCTCTTTAGATTCTAAACACGGAGATCTCACATCCTCATTGATTGATTCCATCATCTTTAACCGTTTAGTATAGCTAATATTCTCATGGTTTTCTACAGCATCATATAGTTTAAGTACTTCTGAAATCACTGAATCAAGAGTGTAAGACATGATGTTTATGTATACACGAGATTTTACAAGTCTGTGATTTAAACCGAGAAATAGACACTTTCGCGGGATTCTGCTAAAATCAAGACCAAACCGTTTAGCAATGTCCAATGGAATGTGTTAAGATGACTGATGGATCGAAACAATGATAGACAATTGTATGTTATGGCATATGATTGTTTGTAGTATTAGCAGAGATGTTGTTTGGTTGAGATTTGGATTAGTTAATGCCCCGTTTATACGGAGAAATTTAGGTCAAAAAACATAAAAACCTCAATAACTTCTGTTCGGAGCGGATTTAGGCCTTGAAGGTTGACCCGAATTAACTTTGGTTTATTTGGCGTGCCATTCTCCTCGTTATCATGGTCGTTTTGATGGGTAGAACGCTGAAAACGGAGTAACAGTTTAAAAGTTATGGTCGTTTGAAGTTTTGTCGTAAAAAGTCGACTTTTTGGTCAAACCGCTTCAATCAACTCGCATCCAGGACAACTCGCTTCCAAGACAACTCGCTTAAACGACAACTCTCTTAAGGCACAACTCGCATGAGATGACAACTCGCTTCCAAAGTAACTCGCTTAAACGACAACTCGCTTAAGTTACAACTCGCTTCCAAGACAACTCGCATAAACAAACAACTAGCTTAATAGTCAAGTCGCATAAAACTCAACTTGCATAATACAACTCACTTCAAAAAGCAAGAGGCTCAACTCGCTTCAATCAACTCGCTTAACAGATCAGGACAACTCGCTTGGAAGAAAGTCACAACGAGGTGCAACTCGCATAGTACAAATATTAAAAAAACCACCACTTTTCAATCCAAAAACAACCCAACCACGATGATTCAAGCCTTCCAATTCAAAAACTAAACACATATGATGATCCTAAACACAAAAGTACAATCAAAATTCAAACTTTAACACTAGAAATTGACCAAATGAATCAAACTCTTCTAAACACTTATAACCCCAAAAACCTTATGAAATCCACCAAAACAAAGAGCATGAAATATGAGTGATCAAACCATAGCTCTTGATACCAATTGAAAGTTATAGGATTTCACAAACACATCAAAACGTAATCACATGAGGCATTTACAAGTTTTAGAGATAGAAAGTTCTAGGGAGAGAAAGGGAAGAGAGTTGGGAATTATGTGAAACAAAGCAAAATGGTATTGAAGCTCCAACCCTCTACCTTGGGAGGTAGAGGGTATTTATAGTGTCTTACAATAAACGTCACCTACGGGCTGTGGATCAGGCATACAGTGGCTAAAGACCCGTCCGTCCTCCACGGTGTTACATAACTAACTACTTACTAATATTAAATAACTATGACTACGAGCTTTCTAATGAATACATATACTTGAGGTGACCGACACTTTAATGACTAAATTTTCTAATTCCTAACAGTATATCCAAATAGGGGGAGACTGTTGGGTTCAGTAAATACCCAAACCCCTTAATCTAGGATTTGAATAGAAAATAACCTAAGTGTTTAGACCGTTAAACACTAACAGGTCACTGAGTACATAGTCTCTCAGTGAGCCATCTTCAGGATACTCAGTATGAGGCGAAGAAGAAGTCTCTCCACTCAGTATGGCAAAACTTAATGGGTGAAGACCGAGTCAAGAAGAAGATGGTGGATTCAGTGAGTGATGACAATAACTCACTGAATCCCTAAGAATCCTCTCCAACTACTTACACTGAAGACAAACTGAAGTAGAAGACTGAAGGATATGAAGACTGAAGAATGAGCGAGATAAGGCGGGATAAGTTTGAATCAGATAAGACGAAGTCGTTATCAACTAAAGTCAACTTTCCCTGAATGGCAAACGATCAGGCTCAGTGTCATCACTGACCTTTAGAAAGCAATCTTGTCTCTTACCTAAAATAGTCTCTGTAAACAGAGACAAAATACATTAGTATTTTGTCTTCTGTAAGTTGTCAGTTTGTAACTTAGGAAAGAGTTAAAGCTCGTACTTGTATAAATATCATAAGAGATGGAGTGAAAGATTAAGCTTGTGAATTGTAAAAACACACACACACGCAAGCCATCTTTCACTCCTCCAAATACAACTTAATCCCTGAGATAGCTCAATGGGTACTTGTAGTTGTGCTCAGACTTAGCCTGAGCTTAGAGAGGAGTCACCAACCTTTGTCATTTCAATCACAAGTACTATTCCGCAAGTACTTGGGTAATGTACTCTTGTTTTGATTTATATCTAATAAAGAATATTATGTTGAAAATTAATTAGTGTGTTTTACTTATATCTTTTCAGTCATTGATTCACTATTAACTTGTTTTATATACTTAACTATTTTTAAGATAGTGAACAGGGAACAACACTTCCCAATTACAAATAAAGACTACAAGGTAGGCTAAGGTGTAAGGGTGTAACGAAACAATATGTTGGGTGAACAAAATAAAAGGAATGGCTCAGATGGGTGTATCTAGGGGTATCTTGCACTAAAGGTTCGTGCAACAAAGGGTTTAACATGGGGGTCGAGAAGTCGAGGTGACTAATCGATAGACACACAATGATAGGCTATTTGGGTGATAATCCTATAATATTGCCTTCTTAAACTGAAATGTCCAAATACATCGAGCTAACTCAACATACCTCATCTATGGTCTCGAAATGATGCAAAGGCCAAGTTCTAAAGTTTACAAGCTACCGGCACACTCATAATTTGTTGGATTTGGGGTAAAAATTTAGAAACGGATAAGGTTAATCTCACCATATAATATCAAGGGTTATGCTCGGCTAAGATATAATCTAGATAGGTTAAGAAAAACATGTCAAAATTTTAAAAATGACATAATTTTTCAAAATAAACTAGAAAAATGAGGGCAAAATAAAGTTCAAGAGACAATTCTACTCCCGTCTCCCCACTGGAAATGTACAAAGTCCCTTTTGTACTAAGCGTTAAATAAAGGTGAAGAGAAAAGTAGAATTAGAGCGAGAACTTCCCTGAAATTTGCACCAAAAAGAAAGAAGGCCCACGAAAAGAATCGTGCCTTCGCATAAGCATCCATGAGCAAACTTCAATACCTGAAATCACACTACCGACAAGCATAATTCTAAAAAAAATAAAAAGAAAAAAAAATGAAAAGAATCCTATCTCACTTTTAGTAGAATCACGGTTGCATTTATCATATGCAACAAACCTTTTAAACCACTTGGTGTCCCAAGTGGACGAGTGTAGTCTCGTGAGGGCTTACAGGGAACATACCCACAAAGTTCATTTAAAAACTAATACAAGGTTATTGTGTTTAAAAAGAAAGAAGTGTTACAGAGGATAGTTACGCCGTAACTCCTATAAGGAGTTACGCCGTAATTAATGCAAAACCTGGCAGACGCTACATGAGTGTAGCTACGGCGTTACCATTGCATGGAATTACACCGTAATTAGTAATGCTCCGAGAAGACAAAGTATATTACGGCGTAACCATAAGAATGAGTTACGCTGTAACTGTGGACACATCAGGTCCCCGTTCAGCATGCTGCAACAACTTTTCTCCGTTTTCCTGCAAAAATGGTTAAAAAACACAAAACCCAATAGAAATGGAAATAAAACAAATGAAAGGGATAATTCGGGTTGTCTCCCGAAAGAGCACTTTTCTTTATTTACGAGTCTTTAAGTTACACTTAATGCCTCGAGGCTTTATGGTGGCCTTTGGACTTGGGCAACTTCCTCCAAATCCTTCATCAAATTATGTCTGACCCATGAAAAATTTGTAGCGGCGTGAAGATATTCTTTAGTCTTGATCTTCCGAATTTTGCAAAACTTTTCTTCCGGACCCATGTGGTATCTAGTAAACTCATACTTTTCAGCTACAATCGGTGGTGGCCTCTTATATGGAATGCTAAGAAGTTTGCACCTTCTTTGCTCATATGCTTCATTGTCGTTGGTCAGTGAATCCATCATCACCTTGTAGTTCAAGGTAATCCAAAATCCCTCTATATCATCATCGTCGGATTCGGTACCTTTAAACCATTTATCGTCGAGTAAATCATCCACTAGTACCTGTTTGCATTCATCTTTCTCATTTATCATCGAGTCTTTAGTATCTTTATCCGATACTTCACTTATGTCGTTTGGAACTTCTTCGCTCGGATCTTCTTTACTCATGCATCCTTTTCAGATCTTCTCTTAGTCAACGCATCTACCTTCCCATATTTTATTTTGACCCAATTGTCAAATCCTAAGTTGTCTAGCGAAGGTAACTCTGTTCTTTCTGCATCATTGGTCGGGGTCCACAAGAAGTCATCTTCCCCAACTCTCTCTATACTGCTTCCCTCTTTACATTCATCATCAAAAGGGTTACAAGATGCCCTAACAACTCCGTCAGGGGTTTTTATTTTCTCACACCAATGACTTCGAGCTTCTCCGTCATCGGTGTTGCTAGAAGGAATACCTTTGAAGGCAGCCTCATCGTAGATTAGTTTTACGGACTTTCCTTGAAGAATATGTTTTTCATATTTGAGCTTCAAATTTCTTAACAAAACTGTATTAATGATTGCATCCCCGAACCTTACTGAATACCAATCACTGAAGGATAGGTCTAAGAAATCAACGTCATGTCTTTCTAATTCATGAGGGCATATCCATACTTCGTCCTTCATATTGCCACCCCCGTTACAATACTCACGAAAGGGATTACATGTTTGCCATGCTCGTGTGGACCCGTCTTCCGTGATCATTAAGGGATTGCAGCAGTGCCTGATGGGTGGTTCCTCCTCTTCATCTATTGAGAATTTAGCTAATCTTTCCTCATCGTTAATTGCAGTCCACATGTATCTGTTATCATTAACCCTTTCTTTATCGACCCCTCCATCGCAGATTTCGTTCCGAGGATCGCATGAAGCCCATAGATCATAACACTTTCCATTATGAATTGCCATAGCCTTACACCAATGATTCTTCCTTTTAGATTCATTTAACTTGGGAAACTTGTCAGACCTTGTATCCTGGTTACGCCGTAACTCTGTTGTTTGGTTATGGCATAACTCTCTTCTGTCATTAGCTTCATTATCTTTATTTATAATAGACTGATCGGTGGATTTGTCATTTTCAGAAAACACGGCCTTACATGTTGTTGACTTGTTCTTTTGTTCCTCTGTTGGAATCACTCCTAAACCTTAATTCAAGTGTTAGTAATTTATATGTAATAGTTAGCTTAATATGGCCTTTATGTTAGTAATTAGCCTTAGGCTTATGTAGAAGGCCCATAAGCCTAGGCCTAGTCCAATAAGGAAAAGGATGGGAACTAGGAGTGTTGCCCTAGCTTCCCTCCTATAAATACCTCATGTAAACCCTCACTTGAGGGTTGGTTGTTCAATTTACTCTCTTTCACTATGTGCTACGCATAACTGGTCATAGTTTCATACGCATAGTGTGTTTGTTTATTGTTCATCCGATCTCTCTTCTTCTCTATTTCTCCTATTGTTACTTGTGTTGCATATTTAGGAACCTAATAGTGGTATCAATCGCCTACTAGTTGGGTGAATCGTTATTGCTTTTGAAGTGGGTTTTTTGGTCCTACGCGTAAAGCTAACGAGATACTTTGGTTCGCTTAAAAACACGTTTTTTTACACTTTTTAATCCAATATTCTTGTACTTTCAATGTTTTAAGGTGTTAAAATAACAGTTTTTGGCAAAAAGTTTCAAACTTTATGCGTGGATCATAGTTTTTAAGCTTGTTTTTGTACGAGGGTTTCATCCTACGCGTAACCATTTTAGGAGTTTTGGCTCATCAAGTTTCACACTTTTGTGTTATTTTGGTGATATTGAAGCTATCTCATCACAAAAATCTGGTTTAGAAACATCTTTGGGCAAAATCATTTTAACAAGTAAAGCTACGCGTAACAAAACCCTAATCTTACGCGTAACTTTATCCTTGGTTTGATCTTCAGTTTCGTGGCTTACTCCGTGTTTTCTTGCTTGGATAAGCCTGAAAATACGTCGACTTTGGATATCTTTTGCATTGTGATAGTGTAAAAGATCATTTGGGATAAAACCCTAAAATTACGCATAAGCATAAAGCTTACGCCAGAAAATCCACGCATAATATTTATCTTACGCCTAAGCTTAGTCTTACGCTTAAGGTAATCCTACGCCTAAGTTTTCTACGCCTAACTTCTTGTTTTACGCATAACTTTAGTGTTTTTTTCCTCTCTTACGCGTAAGCTAAACCTACGCGTAACTCTTGCTGTTACGCGTAGCTTTGGTGTTTTTACGCATAAGTGCTACTTGGCTATTGTGATTTCTACGCCTAAGGATACTGCATTAACAAAGGTTCATTCGACTACAAAGATCCATTTGACAACACAAGTTTTCAACATATCACAACCACCATACTCTAACTATTTTCCTTACACTTATAATCAACAACAACAACAACAACAACTAAGTCCACAACATCAACAATGGAATCAACAACAAGCAATTTATCAACAACATACTCCACTACTTGCAGCAATTCCACAACCTCAAATGATTCAACCACCACCTAGTCTTCAAGTACAAACTTACACAAACTTCTACAATCAACATCCATCCAGGAATACTATGAAGGAACTAGCATGGTTTGGCAAGATGTGTGAAGCCTTGAGTAGCCAACAATCACTTCATGAAGCTGGCTCACTTGATAGACCTCCAAAGCTCACTCCCGGTAATTATGATCAATGGGTGATTCGATTCTTTAGGTTTTGTGATCTAAAGAAGCCACATGGAAAGTTTTTAAAGAAGGCCATTATGGAAGGTCCATTTCAGATGCCTACTATCGTTACACCCGGAGATCCTACTGCTGTTCCACCAAGAGATGATGTCACCAACATTGCAAATGTTGCGTAACTCACGGTGATCAACTTCTACACTTTGAAGCCGATTAACTTGCAATGCAATACATCCTTTTAGGATTACCCAATCCAATCCTTCGAAGTGTTGATGCTCAAAATACTGCCAAAGCAATGTGGGAACAGATTCATCTTCTTATACAAGGCACAACACTCAATCAGAAAGACATGGAATCCAAAATCTACTTGGCTTATGAACACTTCATGATTGAACCAGAGAGTCATTAGAATATTATCATCATCGCTTTTCAGACATCATTAATGATTTGGACAAACACAATATCATCATGCCACGAATTGCTGTCAACACAAAGTTCCTAAGTAGTCTTCGTCCGGAATGGGAGAAGTATGTCATTTTTCTCCGTCAAGCTAAAGATATGCATCATGCTACCTACGGATTGTTGTACGACTATTTGAAGCCTCACTAAAAAGAAGTTGATAAGGAAAGGATTCTCCGTGGTCAAACTGTTCCACCATCACTTCCGGACAATCAACAACTTGCTTTGTGGGCTCAAACAAACATTCCTCCTCAACAAGCTCCTCAACCCGCCAAACCACCAAGCCTTCTGATCCGTCACAGCCTCAAACTCAACAAAATCAATTGGTTCCATACAACAACAACACTGCTCAAGCTCTTTACTGTGAAGCTAATGAGGACTCCAATGCCTTCGATGAATTGCAACAAGGATTTGTTATGATTGCTAAAGCATTTGGCCGTTATACAAACAAATCCAACAATCGCATTCGTTCGTCATCTAATACAAGAAATCCGGCTGTTGTGAACAATGGAAGAGTTGAAGTTCAAAATCGTGGTTATGGTCATCAGATGGGAGGTGGTCAAGGGTTCAATGCTATGGGAAGGAATAACATTGGTGCTCCACAGCAGCAAAGGGCTCAAGTGGTTGAACAAGGAAATGCTCAGAATGGGGTTAATGGTCTGCGATGCTATAACTATAATGAGAAGGGTCATCTGGCTAATGCATGTCCTAAACCGAGAACGAGAGGCACTGCTTATTTCAAAGAGGCTTTGCTCTTGGCTCTTAAGGATGAAGCTGGTGGAACTCTTACCAACAAGGAACAGCTTTATGGCGATGCATTCGATGATGATATGGAGGACTTGCGGCTAATGCAAAGAAGTGATGTTGATGGCACATATGCAAGCTCTACACATGAGTGACACAGGCCCATTGTATGACACCGACGGCTTGTCTCGGTACCGAACAAACAATTATCATCAATGAGATGATATCTCCGCCACTTTCTCTATCTGACAGGATCGAGTGTTCAACATGAGTCTTCCACATCTCATTCGATGATTATCAAATAGATCCCGTAGTTATATTTGATGATCAAGATGACCGTATGGTTAATATTGATAATCAAGTTGACTCCGTCATTATATTTGAGGATCTAAAGAATGATCATGTTGAGAATCTCATTGAACAAGATGAGCTTTTGTCTGACAAAGAAACTGAGCTCTTGACCTTAATTAAAGACCAACATTCTCGTTTGGAAATTTGCACGAAATTAAAAGACAAAATGCAATCTGTTAACTGGGGATAATGAATGCTTAATGCGACAACTCAATTTTTTCAAAACTCAAGAAAACCGTGAAAAAGGTTTTGAAGCAGCTTTTGCCAAATCACACCAAAATGAAAAATATTTAGAACGACAGATTTTTGATCTAGTCGCTCAAGAATGCTTTGTTGTCTCAAATAGAACAAATGAAACATGAACATAAAAAACAACTTAACGCTTTTACTTTGGAAACTCAAAAAGCCAAGGCTGAGTTGTTAACTTGTCAAAACAGTTCTCGGCGTACAAAAAGCATTCAACGAAACGAATAGATGACTATCTTGAGGAAATTGTCGACTTACAAACCAAAATCAAAGAGTTTAAAACTGTTGTTTATAAACATGGTGAATCAATCACAACGATTCAAAAGTTTTCATTCAAACCTAATCCAAATGGATATGGACCGAATCTTCGATTATAAACCTAAGTTTTCACACAAAGCATTCAAACCAAATCCCGATGTTTACGGTCAGTGCAGGTAACATAGAATTGATGATTCAATTATAACTGTTGTTGAATATAATCGGATGGAGGAATTAGATGCTGATGATGAGAGTCGGTCAAAAATGGAAAATGTCATTTATAATAAACCATTTAACTATTCGAAAGCCGTAACTTTTGTCACACAACAAGATACTTCAAACACACCTTTGGTTATCACACCAGTTTCTCAAGTCAGTCCTCAACCAAAAGGTGCACAAATTAATGGTCCTTTACCTTTACTTAGTGAAGTAAAAACTAATGCCGAAAGTTGTCGCGTTATCAAATACTTTGACACTTTCTTATCTGACCTCAAAATTTTGGAACGTGAGATTGAATTTCATTCTGAAATAAAAGTTCAACATTTTACCCCGCCAATGGCGCGAGAACATAGAGATATTCTTCAGAAAAGAATTTTACCCCATGTCAAAAATTTGAAAAATTGTGCACTATATTGGGAAAAGGATTTTCACAAGGAACTTGGTCTCATGAAAATAGTTTTCGAGAAAACAAAAACATCGATTTCAAATACTAAACGTAAAATGAAACTGTTGAGAAAAGATGTTGATCGACTCTTGGAAGATGTTATCTGTCCGATATCCATAATGCCTGTTATTACGTTCTTTGCCATATGCATCCGATGATATCTCTCCGATTATGATTCTGTTGATAATGTTGTGAATACCGATATGATGCATCAGATCGAGTCTTTAACAGTTGAAAATAAACGATTGTCAAATGAGCTTTCAAATGCAATACGCCGTCTTAATTGGTGTCAAAAAGATATTCACGATCAACAACTTGCTTTTCAACACAAAATCACCCGCGGCAAAACATTCTCGACCTAAAGTTGAGCAACCTGGATGATCAAAACGTGTTTCTTAAGTGTCAAATCTCAAAATATGAACAAGAACTTGCAAAAGTTAAAAGGAATATGGTGTCATATTTGATTTACTCAAACAGACTCGTGATGAAGCATCAAACGAACTTGATCATTATCTTGCACACACTAAAGAAGTCATGAATTTTGCTGGAAATCTTCATTCTCAAGATTTGGTGCACACTATCACTAAGTTAAGGGAAATGTTAGGAAAGTATGAACTACTTCCGCCTACTGTGATTAAGATAATAGAACCAGTAACACTTAGTAATCATGAACCTAGAATCCCTACTGCCAAATCACAAGTTGCTAACGTGCTTCCTTCTACTGCAACAGGAATAGTTGCCTCTTTTCCAAACGTCCGCACTTCACAGCCTAGGAGCAATACAAGGAAGAATAGGAAGTTGCGACCTAAGAAAAGAACAATAAAGAATGCTGAAGTAGAAGAACACCCTAGGACTATGAACAAGACTCATGGTGCTTCCACTATAAATATTGCGTTTGGCAAATGTAATAGGAATAGTGATGTAACAAATGCTAAACCTTTAAGTACTTTTAATATTCACCGATGCACCTTGTGTTATTTGTAGTAAAAGTATGAATTCTGATTGTCATGACAAATGTGTTGCTAAAGCTATCATCTCTCGTTTACGGAATCCTAAGAATCGGAATACCTCTAGGCCACTAATCTTTCTAAGTCTGTGCTTGGTAAACCGCCCTCTTTAGATTCTAGAAAATGCATTGCTGTCCATGCAGCTCCAGTTTCACCTCCAAGGATTGTTGTACCACCTAGTGCATTCACTAAGACTAAAGCTAAGACTAGTTGGAGATGGCAGAAATGGATACATAATACACTAGGATTTAAATGGATGCCTAAAGTTATTGATGTGTGTATTTCTACTATAACTGCTTTGGAACCCTCTAACACTTCGGGTTCCACATCTACTTCTATTCCATCTGTGTTGTCTATGTCTAATGCAGGTGATACAGATCATCCTTTGGATTGTTGATAGCGGATGTTCCCGACACATGACAGGAAATCTTAAACTATTATCAAACTTTGTTTCAAAGTTCATTGGCACTGTCAGATTCGGGAATGAACACTTCGCAGCTATCATGGGCTACGGAGATTACATTAATGGCAACATCAAAATTAGCAGGGCTTATTATGTGGAAGGCCTCGGTCACAATCTATTCTCAGTTGGTCAATTTTGTGATGGAGACTTGGAAGTAGCTTTCAGGGAGAAAACTTGTTTCATTCGTGATCTTCAAGGAAATGATCTTATGTCCGCCAACGCCATCCATTCTTTACATTATCTCCATGCAATACATGATCGCTTCATCTCCCATTTGTTTACTCTCAAAGGCTACATCTACAAAATCTTGGCTATGACACCATCGCCTTCACATCTAAACTTTCAAACCATCACCAATCTTGCCCGACACAAACTCGTGAAGGTCTCCCACCGATTCCGTATTCTAAAGATCACCTATGCTCAGCTTGTGAACAAGGGAAAAGCACTCGTGCACATTTTCCTTCAAAGGTGGAACACAGTTCTCAGCAGGTGCTTCATCTTCTTCACATGGATTTGTGTGGCCCGATGCACGTGCAGACGATAAATGGCAAACACTACATCTTGGTAATTGTTGATCACTACTCAAGATGGACTTGGGTTTATTTTCTTCGAAGTAAAGATCAAGCTCCACAGATGATCATCACCTTTCTCACAAAAATACAAATTCAGCTCCGGAACTGTAGGATCTTTATTTTATTGTGTTGATGATTCGGGTGGTCTTGGATGATGGAAATACATGTTTGCCATAGTTAGAGAGTTAGAAGAGAGAGAGAGCGTGTTCTTGCTAGAGGTTTACACAAATGTTGAATATTAGATTATGAGAAGCACCACCCCTTCCATGGATGGAAGGGGTATTTATAGTTACAAATACACGACCTCCTAACGGCCTTGTGGATCGTATACAGGGGTAAAGACCGCCCTTCCTCCACTGGTGTTGCACTACACTATTCTACGCTACAAATTAACTAATTAACTACTACATAACGTAAATAACTACAAATCTACTTGAGCACATATGCTAGACTATAATTGGGGTGATCGACTCTTTAACATGGAATTTTCTAATTCCTAACAATCTCCCCCTAAGGGAGGTCACCCCATGAAATACATTTTTGCTTCCTAGCATTCTATCATTGACTTCGTTCTTGAGCTCGTAGACTTGAATTCTTCAATTTCTGCAATCTTTGTGCTTTTGTAGCGATTCTTCAAAGTCCGCATTGATTTGTACTTTTAGTAGAGGCCTTTAACTGATCCACATCTTTGATGATCTTCGAGCTTTCATTGAGATCATCACCACGAAATCTCTGGATCACCCTTTATTGTGTTGCCTTCATGTGAAGTTGTGACTTTGGACCGACATGCTCACACTTTTGAATCATGACATCTTTCCATCGAGTAAATAAGCTT
This sequence comes from Chrysanthemum makinoi, assembly GCA_910596185.1. Classification (NCBI taxonomy): domain Eukaryota; kingdom Viridiplantae; phylum Streptophyta; class Magnoliopsida; order Asterales; family Asteraceae; genus Chrysanthemum; species Chrysanthemum makinoi. The sequence continues at coordinate 78,783,592 of OU343218.1, read as the reverse complement.
ATCGGTTCAAGATATTGCAACAGCAAACAGACTAACATAGTATAGAAATATCGAGCCGTGTTATGTAGATATGCACCGCCATGATTTCTTCAAATTAAGTGTGATGTCGTGAGCATGCGGCTTTGGAATGACTTCACTCTGATCACCGCAACCGCCCAAATGTACCGCAAACAACAGCTAGCAATAAAACACACGAAAGTGTCTTTGATCACTTTCGTTGAATTGAGGTACACGCCCACGGTTCCCTCGTTGATCAAGACAAGTACTGCTGCGTGAACATGTAGGATTCCTAAGAATCTCCTTGACAGGTTTTCGCACTGCTCTATCTGTTCTCAAACCGAACGCCTCAAAGAAGACAACACGGAGTGAGTGAACCACCGAATTGAGATTCACTGATTGATGAAAAATGATTTGAAAAACAATCGCGCATTGCTTAGAAGAAAGAGTTTTGCAATACGCATTTAAGGTTTTATGAGAAAGATCAATTTTCAATCAAAACACTTTTTGTATTAGAGAATGAGTACACATTCGACGCATAGCGAAAAGAAGAGATACGCACATCGAACGGTTTTTCTAAAAGTATTTTTTCAATCAGAGATACTTTTTGAATTTGAAATGAATACACATTCGACGCGCTAGAGAAAAGAAGGTTTGCACATCGAACGTTTTTCCAAAAGTATCCGCCAATCCATTCTCGACCAAGGTTGATTCAGTATTGAATCTCCCCATCGTTTCTATCCAGTTGTCACAAGTTTGATCTTACGAGAAGATCTCACATGTCACCCACCAAGAGCTTGTTTGATGTTGGCTCTAGAAGGATTTCCATCTTCATTGTGAATACTTTACATATCACTCGATGTTCTGGCAATACCACAAGGATAATGCGTAGGACTCTTAATATATAATCTTACTTTCCACATTGTGTGAAACAACAAGTCTTCATTAATATAGTGTCCTAACGAGATATTGTGGATGATCTCTTGGCTCTAGACTCAATAGTGCATATTTGGTTCCTGTCGAGACTGTGGAGAGGGTCTCCTTCTTCAATATCAACAATCTCTAAGAGAAAGTCGATAGATTATGTCGGTTCCCCGTGAGAATGAAACAAGCCCTTTTAAGAGGAACTTGAGTAGTTTGGGAAGTTTAGTGCAGCAAGGCCACTGGGTCCATGACGCCTTGTCTTCAATACTAGTGTTACCTTAGTAACAACCAAGAGCATATGTATTGAACCCGCGCCTCTAAGGTTGAATTAATGGAGGGCTATTTCTTTTCACCCTTTTTCACATTCATTTCTTTTCATTCTTCAACCCCTTCAGTGCTTACCGAGACTTCATAACTAGAACCTTGTTGGGTTTATTCCAAGATTAGCTCTGTCTCAGTCCACACTCTTCCCATATCTCACTTTTCTCCTTTTTTCAATATACCTAAGGACTCTACACTATCTAGTGGATTGTCCCTCGGTAGATCCTCCCGCTCAAGGATCGTAGGAATGAATACCTAACCTAACCATCCTTATAACACAATGCATAAAGTAAATTGGTCGGTCTTTTGGTATTGTTCTTTCCTTCATGAAACCAATCGAAGAATCATTTGGAAAAACAATCAAGGTACTTGTGATACGAGATCAAAGCATTTTGTACCTTAATAGTTTTGATCATTTAGAAAATGCTCCCCTCAACATGTGCATATGATTTTGAAATTGTTTAGCACATGGAGGCAAGAGTTCTTGAAATAATTTCTTTGAAATAATTTCTTGATCACAATTTCCTATGAAAAAGCCATTTGATTTTCTTGGTAAAATTCTCCCCCTCAATATGTGCATAGGATATTTGAAATCATTTTATCACATAGAGGCAAGAGTTCTTTTGAAGCACATCCACGAACACAAAAACCATTTAGAAACCATTTGAAAACTCAATCAAGGTACTTAAATCACTTTAAAAGCTTGTACCTCGATAGTTTGTTTGCTCCCCTCAATATGTGCTTCGAGATTCGAAAGCGTTTAGCACATATGAGAGAGCAACCTGCACAATTAAATCAAAACGATCACCTTTTATCAAATTTCATTATTAAATCACAAATTCTCTCCGATCAAAAATATCAAACCCTTTGAGATTTTGGATCCCAAGTGATTTAATATTAGGTTTAGAAAACATAGGAGAATATGTGGCCTGGTTTAAATACTCATCATGTTTTTGGATAAATCCTCCTCCTCAACATGTGCATTGTGTATGAAATCGTTTGGCACATGGAGGCAGGAGTGCCTTTAAAGGACTAAAACCAATTCCATTAAAACAGATTTGAGATTTAAATCACGATCTCTCACCCGATCAAAGATTTCAAACCATTTGAGATTAGTGATCCCAAAAGATTTAAATAATTTAGAAAATTTTGGGGAAAGACGTGGCAAGATTTAATTTTGAAAAATGACGGATAAGGACCATTTTAAGACATTAAAGATTGTTAGTGTCATGTATGATTGTTTTAAAAGACCTTTAAGTAAAATAAAACAATTTCACAATCAAACAAGAACAAAAAAAGTTTCATTTTGAAAGATCTTTGAGTTTTAAAGAAAATCATACCATGACATAACATTAAATCTTTAGATCACCACATTTTAACGCATAAAAGCGAACTTTTGTGAAGAAATATCGTTTGAAAATATTTTATTTTAAATCACTCTCCTCCTCAAACCATGACAGAAGTCAATAGTTGAGTGACATAGGTTTTGATAAAAGAAGTCCAGTGATTTTCAAAATTTAGTCCAATATATTTTCAAAACGATATTTTTCCATTTTCAAAACAATTCAATCAAATTATTCAAAATTGTTAAAAAAAATGGTATCCTGCACAAAAAACGCGTTAGGTGTTTGAGAAGCTTCGCTGTTGTTGCTGTAGGGTTTGGAAGAAAACCGTCACGATGTAGTGAGACTTCTTCTTTACGCTGCATTTTGAATGCCAACCGAGGTCAAATTAAGCCCGCTTCTTCAATCACTTAAGAAAACCATCTGCACGATGCAAAGGAGACCTCTTACGCTGCATTTATGCCAACTCTCCATTGAAGTCCAATTAAGCTTCGCTTTCATTTGTCAACCCATGATATAGTTACCCTTTCCTTTTGGCATCCAATCATCTTCAATTGTGGGATCCGGATCGGGAACATTCTTTTATACCAATATACCGCATAACGTAGTGACACAAACAGATATATAGTGGTCGACAACACCCAAACAACAATCGACTAATAAAAGTCAATTCAACATATCAATCAGTTCATATAAAGTATGGGAATAATGTGTTTCATCAAACTATAATCATCTAATCCTAGCAATCATATCCTAGGCACCTAGTCCTTCAACATAGGTTAACATCATTTTTAATTAAGCATATTAGGATAATTAAGAAAGCCCGTTGGATGATATAGATTTGAAAACATTGTCCCCTCAATCAATGACTCTTTTTTCTCAAAAGTTTAAAAGCTAAGTCATTAATTGAGTTTGCAAATTTTATAAAAACTATGAATCATTGTTTTAAGCAACTCATTTTCACCATTTTGAAAACACCAAATATTTTTCTGAAGAATTTTAGACGGAAAAACATTTGTGTAGGAACAAAGCAGCCCCTTCGACATACTTTCCTTGTTTTGTTTTAGGATAAGTGCACTATATTTTGAAAATTGTTTAGCGCAGCACTTTCCTTTCTTGAAGACCGGGTTGCTATCCAAATAATAGCAAACCATAGTTTAAGCACCCATAAGTAACCGCAAGCCATTTTGAAGCCGTTACAAATCCAAATAACCTGTAGCCATTTTTGAGACATGTTTAGAAAAGAATATTTACACCTCCTGCTCGAACTTCATCTATGGTCCCGTGCCATTATTGAATGACATTTCTAAGACCGTAGATGTTATCGATACCAGAAGACATGTCTAGGAAAACATATTTTTGGAATTTTTCAAATTTTCTGATTTTTATGGGTTTTTGTTGGTTTTATATTTTTCTATTTGGTTTTTCAGATAAATATATACAAGGATAGAGAAGATGATATAGTAAAAGAAGATGATGATACGAGTACCGAGATAAGGATATCAAGCAGACCCGTTGTAGTAGAGATAGAAGTCATCATCTCTTAAACATTCACCACCAAAGCTTCCAAGGCTCCAGAATAGAAGAGAACATGAGCCTTGAGAAAGAGAGACTTGGTAGCTTCCCCAAACCGAAAATCCATTAGATGAGCAGATTGAAGCTCTATTTCAAGCTTGCCTTAGCCAAAAGTACAGATAAGCACACCATTATCATAAAACCACGCTCCATTTAAGAACGATGATCAAGGATCTCCATTCGGGGTTATATCATCTAGAAGAATAGCAACGATCATCCCACTCATATAATAATCTTCTCAAATTTCATAACCACTCAATTCGACGCAATCCATTCCAAAAGTTGTCAAGAGAACACTTCCCCTAAGTAGTTGAGTAGATGTAGTCAGTCTCTTAGTATAATGCTCAAGAACTCTCCCGAATACACTTCATGAGGGGAATGAAGAACACCTTCCCATGTTCACATTTTTCTTCCCCATGAACGTGATGAAGCTCAAGAACCCGAAGTACACCAATATCAAAGAACTCTCCCGAATACACATCATGAGGGTAATGAAGAACACCTCCCTTATGTTCACATCTTTCGCCCCTCGATGAATGTGTATGAAGCCCAAGAATCCAAAGTACCCACATTCCCAACGAGAGAATAACTGATAACACCTCCCTCATGTTACACATTTACTCCCCTAATATGTCGTACTTGTGTACCTCTTTTATCTTCTCGAAACTCTCTAACATCTCTTTCCCCACATAGTTGGAATAAGAACACTAAACGCCTTGATGAGTAAAACCTTGAGTTTCTCTCAAGGTCATGACATTTGTTTTCCTAATATCTTCAATCACTAAGAAGAGTTAAGTTCATCAAGTTTACTCGCCATGAGTCAAACCTTGAGTTTCTCTCAAGCAGTAATAACATTTGTCTTCCCTAATATCTTCAATCACTTACAAGAATTAAGCTCATCAAGATTACTCGCGTTTAGATGCGTGTCTCCTTTCCCCTTGCTGGTTTTGATGCTTCGTAATCAACAACTCATTGTAAGCCCGTATACTAGAAATTTGTTGAGAAGAACACTTGAATTCTTGTGAGAATCAACTTGTCAAGACTCTCTCGACTATTTATATCAACCCTTCGTAGACAATTTGAAGTGACCATCAAGAAGAAAACCGATATACCCTACTTGAAACTCAAGTCACTTCCCCACATTTTATCTTAAGCTTGCACCTAATGATGGAAGAACGGTGTAGAGAATTTATGCTTCAAGCAAATCTCTAAGTACTCATTACCCAAACAAAGTATGAGACATTAACACTCTCAAGCATTATCCACACCGGCCATATGCGTGACACGAGTAAAACAAAGTAACTCCTAATAGTGATAGTTAACCGTGTCTTCAACCTTCCACCTCACTGCCGGTAACTAGATAAACCAAGCCTTCAACTCACATTCTTAAGCCCGAGCAAGTTATCAAATAAGAACACGCCTTTGTGAAAGTCAACTTCAATCTCAAATAAGTGATAAATGATTAACTCCAAGTAATCAACTTGTGTCAAATGTCCAATACGAGAATTAGTCAATAACAACGCCTCGAGGAGTCACCGCTACAGAATATGAGCAAGTCTAATCGGGGATTGAATCACTTATAACTCTCCCCAATTAGTGCTCTCCCCTAAACCGACAATCTGCTTTGATAGATGCCTCGAATAAGAAGAAGTCTTTAGATCGTTAAATGCAACTCGCCTTTAGTCTTCTAACATATAGCAGTAAAATGTAGAATCGCACTCAGTAGACTCGACCTTCTTCTAGATTGTCCAGTTGGAGAATAGATAGTTAACATCTTCAACTCACACCAAAAAGCATCCCACCAAAAGCATCCCAATTAACTTACATCTTGCAAATCCCCTTAACTAAAATCCCTCCCAATCAAACAAGAACAGTAAGATGTTCATCAAGGAAATCAGCAATCAGGCCGCAACGAACACACAAGATGGTAACACCAAACTACCAATCACATCAAACAAGAACAGAGAGATTGTTCGGAATCATCATGTTAATGTATACGTGAAGCATTAACCGAAGCACTTTGTTGATAAACTCATCAATCGAAAGTGAAGATGTCAACCAATGGCTCTTAGAAAAGAAAAACTCCATGTGAAGATGACCCGATAAGAAGAAGCTCGGTTCTTACATGAGTTTAGAGCCGTATGACCATTTATAATCTCTAATATCAATCAACAATGCAAAAAAATTCACACTTCTTCTCCCCCTCAAGAATTGCATACGGAGATGCCATTCTTGATTAAATAAGTGAACATTATCCAAATGTAGTCTATTCACACTTCTCCCCCACAAAATCAGCACAGGATGTCGCCATCGTCATTATAGTTGAGAAAGTGGAATCAGAAAACAATCAACAGTAGCTCGGTTCACTTGATGACCAAGCGCATAGAAAAGTATGAAGCATGTTGATGAGAATGGTCATAATAGAGAAGATTTCTCTTCTTCGTAAGATAAAGCGCACGACACGTACACTTTTTCTTTCTTTGGAGAACGAGGCATGAACTGAAGTGTTCATACGTCATAAGAAGATTTCTCTTCTTCGAAAGATAATGCGCACTGAAACGTACACATTTCTTTTCTTTGGAGTACGAGGCCTGAACTGAAGTGAACAGACGTCATAATCTCTCTCTTTTCAGCTCTCTTAGCAAAACATATGATATACCCCATTATCATTCAGTAGGCTCTTTGTAGTGACAACTGATGGAGAAAACCCAATATGATGAATTTGACCCTGAAGTAAAATACCCCGAACTCGTGACTTAAACTTGCACATATGTAACAAAGAGCGGTGTCGAGACTTCATGCCCAATTGAATCTCTAAGTACTCTATACTCTTCAACCAACCAACCATCGAGTATAGACGATATCACCTCTTGAAACTCCACAATTGAATGTGACACTGAGCACTACAACGTAACTCCTTTAAGTGATAGTTATTTTGAGGTGATAAGAGCCCAATTCCCCCAAGTGGTAAAAGAAAAGGTAAAAGACACCCAACAATAACTAGATTTTCAAGTCTTCGTTTTTGATACTAAGCTCGAACAAGGATCTCGAAGAATCTTCATCCATCCATCCCCGATACCTTCAGATACTAAGTACACTCCCCCGTGATGATTCACTTCAACCTCAAATAAATAATACTGAATTAACCCCGTTGTCACATCTTTTGTTTAACTGCTCAAAAACTAGCCTTCTTTGATCTTAAACGTGAACTTTGATAATGGTTTCATCCCGACCATGGTAAAAAGCACATAACCCCGTAAAACCAAGTAATAACCAAACTGCCATAAAAAAAATCCAAATACACATCCCATTCATGAAGTACACCCTTTTATCCCTTCTTCGAAGTAAAAACCGTAGCACCAAAGATCAAGTAAGATCCGAATTACACTTTCTCTTCTCCAAGATGGTTCCATCATTACGGGATTTTACAACTCTAAGGTTTAAACCGAGAAATAGTTTCTTTCGCGGATTTTATAAAACCAGAATAAACGTAAGATAGATCCGAAATGCACTTTACTAATACCAGTGATATTTCCATTGTCACAGGATTTTACAAGTCTATGATTTAAACCGAGAAATAGGTTCTTTCGCGGGATTTTACAAAATCAAGACAAAACCGTAAACAATGTCAGCTTGAATGTGTTCAGACAACTTTGGTTTCGGTGAATATCTGTTTTAGGGGAACATGCAGCGGTTCATCAACAGTTCATTATCCAACATCAACATTAACATCATCAACCATCCAATCAACACTTTGGTAAACACATCATTCACGCAATCTGTAGGCTATTGCAGTGACCACATGGAGAAGTAAACCCGGTATATCAAACTTGAACATGACGTAAAATTCCCCAGATTTGTTACTTAAACTTGTACTAATCCTCGTGAACAAGAAACGGTGTACCCAATGTACAAAACCTCTTGGCATTCTCAACCTGAAAGTGAGACACCGGTGATAGCTACGCTGTGGGTTAAGTGAGAAAGAATCACAAACGCAACTAAATAGCCAAGTCTTTATCACCCCGTATAAACGTCCAAACAAGTCATCTTCACAGAATGGTAGAAAGAAAGAAGACAAAATAAGTAGACGCGCCTGGAAATCTTCACTTCAAGTCCAAATAAGGGATACCGTCCAAACAACCCCGTAGTCAACATTTTACAATAAACACTTCTAGCCTTGACCTAATATTCTTTGTGAAAATGTATACCCCAAAGTATTAAATTGCATAGTGCAACAACTCTTCTCATCAACCCAAATCTCATTAACAAATCTCATCAAATTAATCATTGATATGCCCAAGTAGTCAACTTTAACTAGACCCGGTTCAAAACATATACCCAATACAATTATTGTTTTAAATAAATCAAACTGCACATCGGATATCAATTCAAGCCCTTATCCGGTCTTAGTCATTGTTACTCCAATCTCTTACTAAATCTAACCAACATCCAACAAACTCAAATCTCACATAGACACAAAAATGCACAAACTCCATTAATGACATAAACCTTTCAAGACTCATGTCATCTCGTATAGTTGACTCTCATGGATATGGCCCATAAAGATCTCTCTGGTTCATGAAATAAGTTCCACTTCCAATATTACCAATAATCTCATGGCTTAGCATTGACATCACTTAAACCTTAAAAAAAACACGCCCATTTATGCTAAGTACCATCTCCACATTAAAATCCATGAAACTAATTCCAATACACACTCATCTTCAAAAACTTTATGCCCGACGTATATTTTATGTAGTTCATGTATCCTTGTACGTGAGTTATGAGGTATTGATAAAATGGAACCTAGCCTTGCCCTTGTATGTTTAATTCATTGGCCACTTGGATTCAACTTAAGCCTATAAAAATGATATATGCCCACTTCCAAATAATAGTCACGTAATAACAAATACCACATCCACATTCAGGCCCATGAAGTCACATATAATACGGCCCATATCCACTCACATAGCCTGATCTTCGTTTAGCAAGTTACCCTAATTATTTGGGGTATTATATAAGACCACTAATAATACCACAGAACCCTAATTTTACTCAAAAATTTCTATCCGCCTCCTTTTTCTCCTTTCACCATTCATATCCACTCACTCCCAACAAATCTCAGATCTTATCTCAACTAACACTGATTAACAATAATCACCATCTCAAAAATCGAATCGCTAAAGACATCACATCCCATATAAACGAGCAACAAACAATTAACAATAATCATGAAAACCACTCCTAAACGAGCATCACATCACCCAATAAGCCTCGTGTACAATTTAATATATTGATTCAAGAATAACCTCGCCACAGGGATGGCTCGAGGGTCTTCATCAGTCGCCACAGGGATGGTTCGAACCACAATTATCATCTCAATGTCCAGGTAAGTTGAAACATGTAATAAATCAATAAACATGAGATGTAACGAGCCAAAGAAAAACAATTAACAGATTTGTTAACTTGTTTTCTTAAAGTGTTCGGATAATAAATCACAAAGTTTGGCTTCAAATACAATCGGTGATGAACTTTTCGTGATAAGGACCTTCATGGTTTGATTTCTCATAGAATAGTCACGAAATAATCTGAGATTAATTGTTCGTGTTGAGGCATGATAATTGGCGGATAAGAGTTGGGACATTATGTTAGATAAGTTGATGTTGCTGTTGATGACTTGGGTCTTTTACTTTTATGTCGAAATCTGTTGATGAGGGTGTTTCCATGGTCTTGGTCAAGTGGTCAATTGACATACTTCTTTTTCTTGTTAAGTCAAAATGTCACGAGTCCAATTTTTTACACAAGTCGCTAACTAGTAAAGACTAGTCGCTAGCATCATAACTCGCTACTTCAGTTTACAAAACAATTCGCTAGTGTTTTTATTAAGCAAGTCGCTAGCCTTAAGTCAACTCGCTAACATCATGTATTTAACTAAATAGTCAAACACCAAGTCGCTATTTGTTTAATAACAAATCGCTTGTTAAGTCGCTACAATATTTAGCCAACTCGCTACTTGAAACATTGAATCTGGACAGGTTTGAGTACAACTCGCTAACATGATATGTGACATTTTCCGATGAGTTTTCCGACCATTATTCCGACCATATTCATATATAAACCCAGAAAACTTGTTTTGACCCAGTTTTGACTACAAGAAAGTGACCACATAATAGAAATCTCAATCTACTCATTCAAAAGAATTATGACTTGTTTGACCATAAAACCAGATATTGAGCTTGTTGTAACATTAGATGACCACGAGTATATCACAGAACTTTGTACCAAAAGTCAATAAAAGACTGATAAAACACAGCTCTTGTTTGGACAAAAAGATTGACAAAGGCAGAAGTTGAAACAAGTATAGACCATGACTATTTGACCAATAAAGAAACAAAAGCTTGTTACAAACAGTATACCCATGATGGTAAACAACAATAATCCGACCACAGAAAAATGCACAAACCAGTTGAGAACATGAATCAAAACCACAAAAATCAATAAAACACAATAACCTTGGCTCTGGTACCAATTGTAGGATCTTTATTTTATTGTGTTGATGATTCGGGTGGTCTTGGATGATGGAAATACATGTTTGCCATAGTTAGAGAGTTAGAAGAGAGAGAGAGGGTGTTCTTGCTAGAGGTTTACACAAATGTTGAATATTAGATTATGAGAAGCACCACCCCTTCCATGGATGGAAGGGGTATTTATAGTTACAAATACACGCCCTCCTATCGGCCTGTGGATCAGGTATACAGTGGGTAAAGACCCGTCCTTCCTCCACGGTGTTGCACTACACTATTCTACGCTACAAATTAACTAATTAACTACTACATAACGTAAATAACTACAAATCTACGAGCTAACATATGCTAGACTATAATTGGGGTGACCGACTCTTTAACATGGAATTTTCTAATTCCTAACAGGAACACCGTTAGACAAATTCGAACAGACAAAGGAACTGAATTTGTGAATCAAACTCTTCAGGAATACTATGAGAAAGTGGGAATTGAGCATCAAACATCTATTGCCCGCACACCAGAACAAAACGAAATTGTTGAAAGACGAAACCGTACGTTAGTGGAAGCTGCTAGAACGATGTTAATCAATGCTAAACTTCCAGATTACTTATGGGCTGAAGCTGTCTCAACTGCATGCTACACTCAAAACCATTCAATGATTACAAAACGCCACAACAAAACACCATTTGAGCTTCTCCACAACCGTAAACCGAATCTTAAACACTTTCATGTCTTTGGATCTCTTTGCTATCCGAATAATGATCGTGATGACTTTGGAAAGCTCAAATCCAAAGCTGACATTGGAGTCTTTATTGGATATTGTGAGAATTCAAAAGGTTACCGGATATGGAATCGTCGTACAAAGCAGGTTATGGAAACAATTCATGCTAATTTTGATGAACTCACTGATATGGCTTCTAAGTATAACAGCTTGGAACCCGGTCACAACCGCTTAAACTTCCCCCAAACCCCATCATCACCGATACAAGCCCTCACTTACTCGTCAACAAATGGAAAGATTATTTGCTCCTCGCTTCATTGACGATATTGATGAACGTGCTCCGTGTATCTGGCAAGCTCACGCTCAACCCGATACTACTATTATACCTGATACACCTGCTACAACAACTACGGTTGAAGAAGCACCACCAGTTGACTCCAACACAACAGTTGAACAAACCGCCTCCAACAATGATGAACCGGCTGATGATGTTCTGAATGAAGTACCCCCACATGCATATTTTGATCCAAATGAGTTCTTTAACCCGTTTGCTAATGAAACTGCTGCACCTGATGTCGCGGAATCATCTACAAGCCATTTGAATCCTCAAAACCTGCACAACGTATACCAACATCAACCCTCTACACATCGATGGACAAAAGACCATCCTCTGGAAAATATTATTGGCAACTCGAATCAACCAGTCGTTACAAGAAAACGTCTTCACTCAGATGGTGAACATTGCATTTATGCACTCACCGTCTGCCAATCAACCTAAAACATCAAAGACGCCATGAAAAAAGACAACTGGATTGAATCCATGCAAGAAGAACTCAACCAATTCAAACGTCTTGAAGTATGGGAACTGGTTGAAAGACCAACAGGGTCTACGTCATTGGTCTCAAATGGATTTGGAAAAACAAATTGGATGCTGAAGGAAACGTAATCGAAAATAAGTCACGCCCGGTGGCTAAGGGTTATCATCGTGAAGAGGGTCTTGACTTTGAAGAATCTTTTGCTCTCGCTTGCTCGTCTTGAGGCTGTTCGAATATTTCTCGCGTTCGCAGCTCATATGAATATGACGGTCTTTCAGATGGATGTCAAAACCGCGTTTCTAAATGGACAACTAAAAGAAACGGTTTATGTCACCAACCGTAAGGATTCGTTGATCCCGCTTCCCCAACCATGTCTACAAACCTAACAAAGCTCTGTATGGTCTCAAACAAGCTCCTCGCATGGTATGCGATAAGCTATCATCATTCCTAATTGCCAATAATTTCACCAAAGGTTCGGTTGACCCTACTCTTTCATACAATATCACGGGGCACATATCTTAATTTTTCAAATTTACGTGGATGACATCATTTTTGGGTCTACACATAAAAAGTACTCAATCGCTTTTGCAAAATTAATGAAGAAATTTTTTGAAATATCCATGATGGGTGAACTTACGTTCTTTCTAGGATTACAAGTTCATCAATTACCCCGTGGTATTTTCTTGAGTCAGTCCAAATATGCCCTTGAATTGTTAAACAAATTTGGAATGAATACCTGTGACACCTATGCCACTCCAATGGCACATACCAAGAAGCTGGACGCTGATTTGAATGGGAAATTGGTTGACCCTACCAAATACCGTAGTATTATTGGGTCTCTCATGTATCTAATGTACCAGCAGATCGATATTGTCTTTGCCGTTTATCTTTGCTCCCGCTTATCACGCGACCAACCAAACCCACCTCTCAGAGGTTAAAAGAATCCTCCGATACATCAAGGGAACCATTAATTTGGGTATCTGGTATCCGAAGGATTCTGGTTTTGAACTAATCGCTTTTCAGACGCTGACCACGCAGGATGCTTAGATTCACGAAAAAGTACTTCAGAGCTCTACAATTTCTTGGTGATAAACCTGGTGTCCCGGCAATCGAAGAAGAAGGATTGTACATCACTATCATCAACCGGCGTAATATGTAGCCATGTCTACGTGTTGTGCTCAAGTCATCTGGATGAGAACACAACTCAAAGACTATGGTTACGTATTTGATGTAATCCCGATTCACTGCGACAATCGGAGTGCTATGCGATCTCGTGCAACTCAGTTCAAAGATTCAAATCAAAGCACATCGATCTTCGATATCATTTCATCAAGGACCACGTGGAACAGGTACGTTGAATTATACTTCGGGGTACGAATACCAATTGGCAAACGTTCTCACCAAAGCCTTGCCTCCCGCTAGGTTTAATGAGTTGGTCCACCGGATTGGTATGCGGTGTTTGACTCAAGAGGAATTGGATGAACTCTTAAAATAGTCTTAAAAACCAGTCAAACACCAAAACCTCTTTTGTAAATATTTTTCAAAAAAAAAATACAAAAATATAAAATCAGATAAAACAAAAATATTCTTCTATCTATTTTTGCTTTCAACATGGCAAGTACATTTCTTCCGTCAACACTCAAATCTTTCAAAATTCAGTATTTTTTCCGATCAAGTGTTGATGCGGAGAAAATAAATTCTTAACTGTTTCAAAATAACTGTGTACTTGCATGTTATCCTATCCCGGTTGTTTCTTTTATCAATGGTGGTAAATTTTTCTGGTTCAATAACACTCCTCGGACTAAAATTTACAACCTTTCTTTATTTCTTAATTCAAGGGGGAGTGTCGTCAAGTTTCTTTCTTAAAATCTTTCATTTGGTAATCAAAATGGAAGTTAAAAGGCTTTGGATGAATATGGAAAAGGTGGAGGGACTAAAACTGTCAAAATCCAAAAGTTATTTTAATAAAACTTCCCACCTAACTTTTCATCCTCAAATTTAATACACACAACTAACTCATCCTACGCCTAATAATCAAGCTTCAAATCCGTGTTTTTGATCATCATATTGTAAGTGTTTTCGTAATCTAAACGTTATTACAAGCAAGGGTTTTGATTTTTATGCAAATCCAACGGCTAAAACGAAAGATATGAATGATTATGTGTTCTACGCATAAGAATATGAACACACAATCATTGGTGTGTGTTTGTGGTTAAAATAAGAGTGTCAAAACGTTTTAATAACTTCAATGATTCTATGTTTATCCTCAAAATCCACCCAGAAACACGAATTGGTTGATTTTTAAATTAGGGTTCATGAGTCATTTTGGGTATTTTCAAATGAGAACGTTTTTGGTGATAAAGATTATTGTATGAGGTTGTTTTCAAGTTTAATTGAGCTTATTTAAACCCAGAAATCACCCAGAAACACTAATGATTCATAAATTGAAAATTAGGGTTCTAGTTTATACGAATTGGGTATTTTTGATTCATGACTTATTTAATGTTAAAACTTGGATAAACATACTCTATATGCTTCTTAGACCTCCCAGAAACACTTTGGTGCAAATCCTATGACTAGATTTCATACGCGTAACTCTTGAAATTTAGGGTTTTAGGCTACGCATAAGCAATCTTACGCTTAAACTGTTTAATGAGTTTCATGCCATGATCTGTTTAAGAATGAATGTTAATGTTAATATTGATGTTATGGTGATTTTATTTCGTGCTTGCTACCGTAAAACTCGAATCAAGGTTGTTAACCATCTACGCATAAGGATCACCTTACGCGTACCAAGTTATGCGTAAGAGAAATCTTACGCGTAGCGTTACGCGTAAGGTTCTACAAAGGGACTACGCGTATCCTGTGAAGGATATGCGTAAACAGTGACCTCTACGCATAAGGTCTACTCTTACGAGTAAGCCTTACGCGTAAGGTTTTATATACGCCTACTCGTAAGCTTTACGCATAAGGTCCCCTTTTCCTACGCGTAATATTTCTTACGCGTAAGCAAGGATCCTACGCATAAGCTTGCATCTACGCGTATATTTCTCCTATTTACGCATAAGCTACCATTTCTACGCATAAGCCTTGATCAAACCTTCATTATGAATTGTTACGCGTGCAAACTTGTAAATAAATAAATCATTACGCCACGAAACCAATAATGTCACTAATAAGCTTAAACGTTCAATATGTTGTGTTAAATAAGTGATAACATAAACTTTAAGACTTAAAGTTAACTAACTCACGAAATTTATCGCGACGTCATTGGACTATTGAATAAACAAGTGACTTTGGACTCGTAACTATCATTGACATAGCACATTCAATAATTAGTCAACAAAACCTTCTGTTGACTAACATTATGTCTTTCGATATGTTGGTTCTTTTGGCTAATGTTATTTCGATCACGACATGGTCGCTCAAATGAATGTGGATGCACCAAATGTCCTCACCATTGCTGACACTTCCCACATGGCTATCCTATGAAGATTGGAAAGAACAATCTCAGAGTTGAATTTGAAACTCTCACCGCTCGAATCTTCTTGTCTCATTGAAGTGGATATTCTAAAGAATCATCCCTATCAGAACATGCTCACCAACTCTGCCACTGTTCCGGAGATCTACAAACAGCAATTCTGGAATACAATGCAGATGGTCAAAGGTCAAAATGCTGTGACGGTGATGCTCAATCACAAGCAACTCACCATCACTCCTGCAGACTTAAGGGTTGTTCTCCTCATTCCCGACATCATACCAACTGAATTCTCTGTTGCACCTACTGAAGAGACGGTTCTGCAATTCTTGATCAATATTTTGTACGACGAAGCTTCAGGGGTTATCATTAAGCATTCTCACATGGATCTCAAGAACATCCCTCAGCCTTGGAGAACCCTTTATATCGTCATCACAAAATCCATTTCTGGTCGTGACAGTGGCTATGAGCATCCCAAGCTCGT
Organism: Chrysanthemum makinoi; assembly: GCA_910596185.1. Classification (NCBI taxonomy): domain Eukaryota; kingdom Viridiplantae; phylum Streptophyta; class Magnoliopsida; order Asterales; family Asteraceae; genus Chrysanthemum; species Chrysanthemum makinoi. The sequence goes on along the minus strand of OU343218.1, from coordinate 78,767,410 downwards.
GGAACTGCAAATTTTCTGGGCTCTTATCAACATGAAGCACATCGAAGTGGAAGCTCTGATTTGGGATGACATGATGACATTCCTCAAAAAGCTTGGCTCAAAGATTCCTTACATCAGATACACTAAACTGTTGATCCAGAGAGCACTTGGGTACAACCCCGACATCCCCAAAAGAATCAATGACCCCGACAATCATGACATGTTGACTGAACCCACTCTAACAAATGATTTAAGGAGTCAACGACTAAGAAACAAGGTGTTGTGTTGCCAGATCACCTTCTCTCAGATGAACTCAAACAGCTCTATTCTTATAAAAGATATTTGGTTGCCGTGGAAGAGAACAAAGTTGGATTTCTTGATGAAAAATCTTCTGGTACGCCTTTAAGGAAAACCAAAAGAGGAAGTGCAGGAAGTGCTGCAAGCACTGAGAGTCAGACGAAGTTCCCCAAGAGGAATCCTCCACGTAAGAGGACAGTTCCCGCCAAGGAAGTTGTTCCTATTCCCGTACCTAAGCCTGAACCGCAGAAAAAGCTAATTGATGAGGACTCGGAGGGCACTGCATCAGATGAAGAGACTTTCTACTCTGAAACTGCTAAAGATGACACTACAACAATATCTAAACCTCCTAGTCCTCCAGCTGACCAAGGAAAAGGGAAGAATCCAGTACTTGTGCCTTATGAAGAAAGCTCTGATGAAGAGCCACTGGAAACTGATTAAAGGAAAATTTTCAAATTCCTTAGACTCCAACACGTGGCAAAAGAATTTGCTAAAGATCAAATGGGTGGCCCCGGAGGGTCAAGTGGTGGAGTTCAACCTACACCAAGTTCTGATGTGGTTAATCAACCCGATAAGGGATCTGGTGCCACCACCCTTGAGCAACAACAAAAGCGCGTGGAAGATTCTATTGATTACAACATTGAAGAATCAGAATGTGAGAAGTTAGAGAAGGTAAAAGCTGATGAAGAAGTTGCAGCCAAAGCCAAAGCTGATGAACAAGCTAAGTCTGGAAATGAAGAAGATGTTGAGTATGATAAGTTTCTTCTAGATAGTCCTGCACGGTCAAAGGAAGAAACTTCGGAGCCACCAAAGGACCCGGAGTCTCCTCACATCTCATCATCATCAGATTCATCTTCTCACTCTTCACCACCACCATCAAAAAGAACAACCAGATCCACATTCAGATCAGTGAAGAAGCCAACTACCTCTTGGATGTCTCATGCAAAGTCACGAATCATTAAAGCTGTCAAACAGGTCAGAGAGAAAAATATTACAAAGAAGAAGTTAGATTTTCTTGCTGGCCAGATACAGTATCTTCATGATGAGCAAGACATGATGCAAGTTGAAAGGGAATATGTCCAGAAGCTCATGAAAGATGATCTTCAAGGGAGCATGGACGAGATGATCAAAGGATACTCTCACAAGTTCCTTATGGAGGTCGTTCCTAAACTGACAAAGGAGATGTATACCAGACAACTTTATCCAAATCTCTTACATCTAGCCAAGCAAGCCATGAAATCAACTCCAATGAATTTGAGCATCAATCCAGTTGAATCCACAATCTTCTCAGATGATGAATTGGTGAACCGACTAGTAGCTCAAATGTCGAAAAGCTCTGCAACGTTTGCCTCCCACGAAGCTAAATTGTTTGAAGCATTGCTGGAATACCAACTCAGTTCAGCATTCAGAGAAGAAACTCGTAAGGCCTAAACGCTTCAAGAGACGACGAAGACAAAGATCGATAAGGATAACGAGCCCAAACGCACGAAGAAGTCCGGTGAATCATCCTCCATTCAGTATTCAATGCAGCCTCCACCCCAAAGGACTCCAACTCAACAATGATCCCCTCCTCGCTCTTCAACTGAAAAACCTCAGGATTCCGAGACACCACCCTGCACTCGAAAAACCGGTGATCACTTTGAGTATACGTGTGGTGACAATGAGGAAATCCCTGAGCCACAACAACAACCCATCTCTCCTGACACAGCTAAGAAACCGTAATCTTCAACCGGCCAAAGAAAAAGAAGAAAAAGGCGCTATGACCGACGCCTTATCATGGCTGGACGAGGATGATATTGAATTTGAATGGTTCTCGAAGCTTGTTGATTCCACTCCCTACCCATCTGAAGGTCAAGAGGTTACAAAATGTAGTGCATCGGAGCATGCTAAACTACTGCAAGAAAAATTTCGTGTGAAAAAGATGACGAAATCCGAGTTGAAGCGAATCAAGAATGAAGCATTTCAACCGCTAAAAGACAGCTCGGAAAGTGCTATTGAAGTCGAGTATCACCTTGATAATATAGCACGAGCCATGTCTAACAATATGGATTGGCTCAACCTAGAAGCAAACATCGACTTCACCAAACGGGACAATCCTCCATATTACAATCGACCGGTCCAAACCTCAACCAACAATTGGCCAACCAGATCAGCCTAGGATTCCATTCAGATATTTCTTCAACAAAGACTTGGAATTTCTTCTTCATGGTGGCAATGGTTCAAGGAAATACGCTACATCACTCGACACTTCCATTCCCGAAGCCATATTCTCTAATCGCATAGCCATCGAGGAAAGAGCTAACCACATGTTCTCTAAAAAAGTGGAAGAGTATGACCGTGATGCAATGTATGGGATTCACCATTGGCCGAAGGTCAAGAATCTACTACGTAAGCTGCCGGTTCAGAATTCTCAAAATGAAGTGTTCAGTACTAAGAATATCGTTGCCATCAAACATGTTGATCTTTCGTCTAAATAGGACTACACTTTCCTCAAGAACATTGTGGTCAAAAGGCAAGACGAAAGGGATTATGCATTCTCTGAAGCGGACTTTGAGAATTTGTCTATCAACGACATTGAAGACATGTACCTTGCCAAAGTACAGGGTCGCATGAGACAATTTTCAACTGAAGTACAACGCGAATTCGTCAAGTCCTTGCTTATCTTCATCGACGCATAGTCATCGAGAACGTGTAGAAGATCTCCAGCTTGCAGTTGAATCATATCAGCCCCGTGTCAACTTCACTCCACCTCAGCTAGATCTTCCCGACATTAACCAGCTTTCACAGTACACACTCATCAACCAACCATTCGGAGTGGTTTACCTTAGTGAAACACTACGCAATTGCTTGATGGCGTGTAGAGATCTTCACAAGTTTAGGGATCACACATTGAAGAAGGTTAGGGACGGATTAGCTTATAGGTTGAAGGATATTCATGAAGGAATTGGGTCTAAAAAGCGATGGAATTCTAAGGAAAGAAGGGATGTGAAGAGGATCATCACCATGATTGATGAAAGGTTGTATCGGAGGGATCAGTTTAGAACACTGGAAAGCTTTGTAGGCGATCGTCCCAGGATTGCTCTCGCCGGCTATCAACGCCCAGTTCGCATTCCTGGAAACATTGATGGACTTCCTGGTACCCCTTGAACTGCTTCTATTTCATAATATTTTGGATGTGTGATTATTTATGTACATGGCTTGTGCACAAATTACAGTGTACAACCCGCTCTTGTAAATAAAGGACCCTGTGGTACGCTTTAGTGCCACAATCCTATAAAAGGAGCGAAAGCTTCTTACTTTTGAGTAAAACCTATCAAACCTAACACTTTTCAAGGTTTTGTTCAAAAGAACAAGTACTTCCCCTTATGATTTTTCAAAACCTCAACCGTTTATATCACTAGTTGAGGGGGAGTATTTGAATTTAAAACTTTGTTCACAAATTTTTCACAGTGGTCATCTTCCCATAAAACTCAAAATGGTCATATTTATTCTCAAACATTTCTTCAAAAATAACACTTATATGCCATTTTTGAGGGGGAGAAAATTTATGTGATAAGAAATATGTTGTGTAACTGCAAATGAATATTTGTGCTATAGACTTAACCAACAAATTGACGAAATCTTAACTGCTAGTTCGCTAGTGATGTAAACGTGTCTCGCAAAGGACTTTTCCGAGTAGAATGTACCATTCGAGAAACTCTTGGTAGACATGATCTTTGACGGGTTTGAAAACCTTTCGAGGTTTGTCCACACCTTCAAGATAGTTATTAGAGCTAGTTGTCACCTAAAAGCTGACAATGTAACTCTTTAACTATTCAACGTAACCGTGTCTCATGGGGAATTGTCTATCTTGAGTCGATCAATTCAAAAGTGCGCGCTCTTCTCTCACCGTGCGGATTTCGACACTTAAGCACGCGTGGAGGGGGAGTATTTATGCTAAAAGATAAAACTCTCACAAAGGGTACAAAATGTTTTTCTTTCACAAACACTACGAGAGATTTTCTTGAAAATGGTTTTATGGCAATGGAGTTATAAGGAGATTAAGGTTAGGAATAACCGTCCTATGATCCGCCAGTGCCGGAGGGATCTACCCAAGGACACTACCAATTGAACTAGAAGTCCTTAGGTATGATTGTAAAAAGGAGAAAATGAGAATCGGAGAAAGAAGGAGTTGAAGAATTAAAAAGAAATGCAAAGAAAAGGGTGAAAAGAAATAGCCCTCCAAATTATTCAACCTATGGCAGACACCGGGTTCAATTCATATGCTACTGGTTGTCACTTGATGACGCCGTTATTGAAGATTAAAAGTCATCGTGGACCCAGTGACGCATGCACTAAACCTTCTTAGCCACTCAAGTTTCTCTCAACAGAAGCTTGTTTCATTCTCACATGGAACCCTACGTAAACTATCGGCTTTCTCTTAGAGATTGCTGGTATTGAAGAAGGAGACCCTCTCCCTAGTCTCCGCTCAGGAAAACCAAAACGCACTATTGAGTCTAGAGCCACGAGATTCATCAAAAGATCTCTTAGGTACACTTGACATTTCATCACTTCGTGTTCAACAATAAGAACATCAGTGGTACATTATCGAGTCCTTCACAGATCTTAGCAATCTGTCGAGAACATTTATGAGAGGTTCACAATTGTGATCCTCGGTGATTGAATGGAAACTCCCGCCGTGGTCAACATCAAACATTACCGACAAGGTCACTTCGGTAACTCCCCGTGGATTACGCTTAGTGTGTCTCAAACGGTCTACAGTGGTGAGGTGATGCTTCGGTGTACCTCAGCGACTCATCTGAACCGTAGATGTACTTTGGTACATTGAGTTATCTCACTTGTGGGACTCCGGTTCAGGAACGGCCTTTGTGAGAATTAGAGTTGTGTTTTCACACTATGCTGTTAACACTCTAGAAGATCGAACTTGTAAGTGCCGGTATCCGCTTATTACTAACCTTTCTTATGTTTACTTCTTATGGAAGCTCTGGAGCGGATCGATCGTGCAGATTCTTCACATGCTCATGCCAATATCATCACTAATGAAAGTTCTCTCGAAAGGCAACACAAAAGTCAGAATGATTCTACGTCAAATCAAAGAATCTACTAAGTTTAAAGACTTAAAGAACTTCATCAAGATCAAATACAACGCCAAAGAGCGTGTGAGCATGTTGAATAATGACGTGGAGACACCGGAGCAAAGAAGGTACTGAAGGCACTTGATGCGCATAAACAACAACATACTCTCACTACCATCACAAAGAACAATGATCAAAGAACAAAGATTAAGATGACGCCAAAGCGTAACGTTTAAAGAAAACAATTTCTCTACACTAGGGAGATTGTTCGAATCAAGGCATTTCTTCTCACAAGAAAGAAGAATGTCAGAAGACGTCAAAGCTACTATTACATCAGCACTTTCACCGTCTGTATTCATCACCAACACTTGAGGGAGAGATTGTTGGAATCACTCCTAAACCTTAATTCAAGTGTTAGTAATTTATATGTAATAGTTAGCTTAATATGGCCTTTATGTTAGTAATTAGCCTTAGGCTTATGTAGAAGGCCCATAAGCCTAGGCCTAGTCCTAGTCCAATAAGGAAAAGGATGGGAACTAGGAGTGTTGCCCTAGCTTCCCTCCTATAAATACCTCATGTAAACCCTCACTTGAGGGTTGGTTGTTCAATTTACTCTCTTTCACTATGTGCTACGCATAACCGGTCATAGTTTCATACGCATAGTGTGTTTGTTTATTGTTCATCCGATCTCTCTTCTTCTCTATTTCTCCTATTGTTACTTGTGTTGCATATTTGGGAACCTAACATCCTCATTTCTTCTTTGCACTTCGTCGCCAAGCTTCCCAATCATGGTTTCTAAGTTTTTCAGTGATTCATCATGGCTAGAAAGGCTCTTGTTTGTATTATCTTGTAAGCTTTTCAGCCATTCTTCTTGCTCCTTCTGTCTCTTAGTTGAATCTACGAAGTACTTGTCAATTGTTTCCTCCAAGTTACCTCTTCTTTCACCAAAATTTCCACGATCATAATATGGGGGAGGTCATCCACGATAGCCATTACCGTTTCTATTATTCCCTTAAAACGGTCGATTTTCACCATACTTAACTTCTTCAATCTTGCTGCCTTCATCAATGAGAGGACAATTCTTGGTGAGATGTCCTCCTCCACAACTTTCACAACCTACTTGGATTGCATAAACACATTCTCCGAGCTTGAGCATATCCCGACCAAGATTTTTAATTTTGCTGGTGATGGCGGCAATTCCATCAAGATTTCGGCCGAGGTTTCTCTTGCTTCCTCCATCGTGCCATTTTTGGGAATGATCGGCCATTTTTTAGATGGCTTCGATGGTGAGAGTAGGGGTCATGCTCGAAATTGGTCCTTGGTAGTCCAGCATCTATCTTGTAGTTACGTTGATACCTTTGTAAAAGATGTTGACCTTTTGCTGGCTGTTCAGGTCATGAGTTGGACACTTGTAGAGGAGATCGTTGTATCTATCCCAGGCTTGATACAACATTTCATCGTCATCTTGCTTGAAATTATGGATATCCATGAGCTGATTAGATATCTTTGACGGAGGACAATATCTTTGGATGAAGTGCTTTTTTAGTAGAACCCATGTATCAACTGCCCCGGCGGGCAATCTTTCGATCTACCTTCTTGCTCCCCCAGTAAGAGTCATGGGGAACACCCTTAGCATAACAGCATCATGAGAAACACCAGGAATATTGAAAAGGCTTGCGATGTACAAGACATTCTAAACATTTTCATACGCATCTTCGTCCCTGTTTCCTGAAAAAGGGTTAGCACGAAGCTCCCTCATAAATTGATCTTTAATCTCGAAACGGACATTAGTTCCAATCGCCGGTCTTACAAGCCCCGACCCTTGTTCTTCTCTTGTCAACGCCAAATATTCCTCAAGAGTGAGGTCATCAATGTTAACAACTTCCATGGTACCTGAAACTTAAAAAGAGATCGTGAGAAATTGAGAAAATTAAAAACAAATCAAAAATGAAAGACTTAATGAAAATCCTAATAGAACTCCCCGGCAGCGGCGCCAAAAATTTGATGCAGGGTTTACTTTTTAATATTTATATTGTCTCGTTATACCTATGGTCTACCCTAATGCATGATGTAGGTTTTACTGACCAGGTCTTAATATTTATAGTGTCTCACTATACCTATGGTCTACCCTAGTGCACTAACGGGCAGTGTACCCGGTCGCGTATAGTGTAGTAAATGGTAAAGCCGAGGTCGTCCCAAGAGCTATGTGTATTGGATTATTACTAAGTCTAATTGTCACAGAATAATAATGGTTTCGATAGGGATTTAATTAATTAAACTACTAATGCAGAATAAAATAAAGCAGATAAATAGGTAAAGGGAAATCAATAGAGGAATAGTGGTGCTAACCTAGTCAATCCTCCTAGCTAGTTATGTCTACGTCTACCTACTTACAATTACTTTAGGTGGGGTCAAATTCAAGAGGACGGCATTTGGTCAATTCGCCCTAACCTATCAGCAAAGATGCCACCACAGGAGAAATCAGGCGCACCGTCATAAGTCCTGTTGTTCCTAGTCCCCTAAGCTAAGTCATTAAGTACCACTACATGCTAGATTCAAAATAGTGAGTGCCTGGCCGTTAGGAACTTAGACACTACACCCCCCAATTCTTAAGTTGATCCAAATGATAGGTGACCAGTTGGTCAAATCGCACAAGTAGAAAGGGTCGTCAATTGGTCATATCTTACCCTTCCCGTCTCAGTCCGCTCACCTAGGGTCAGTTGGTCATATCTCCTAAGCAATTGGCCTCTACCGCCATTCAAAACTACCGAACCAAGGGTGACTACCAATGAACTATGCATGCATACACTTAGAAATAATTTTACGGGAGTAAAGGTAAACGCAAACAAAACAATTAAAGAATCATAGCTAGGCTAGCACCAAAGGGTGCTTAGCCACTCATATTAATCATGCAAATCAATTCAATATTCAAAAGTACGAAATACATGAATTGAAAGTAAAAGAAATATAAAACGCTAAAGCTTATCGTAATGGAGTGACTTCTCCCTTGGAAACAGCTCCGTATGCTCCCCTAGACCTGCCTTGAGCTTTTTCCCACGTTCTCAGAGTGTTGTGTGTGGAATGGGATAATTAGAAATGCAGAATTCGTGAGGTATTTATAGGCGAGTGTCCGGTTACGGCGAACCAATATAGGAGTTACGCCGAACCTTCTATTTCTTCGTAAATGCACTAGATCTCGCTAGTTACTGCAGTAACCATATTATTGATTACGCCGTAGTCTTCAATAAACTCGGTTACGTCGTAAGTGATGCAGTAGTTACGGCGTAAGTATCGGCGGCGTGGAACCTCTTTTGACCTAATGGAGTTACGTCGTAACCTTTGGGAAGAGTTGCGCCGTAACCTCTTGATAAGTTGGTATTCTGGGTCACGCAATAGTTACGGCGTAATGTGAGAGAGGAGTTACGCCGTAACTTCTTCAAAATAGGCATACTGTGATAAATCTTTAGTTATGTTTCCATTTCCGCGTCTCTATAGCTCCAATGCTCGTAATTTACCTGAAAGTGGAAAACAATGGAAAACAAGCGTAAATCCATATAAATGATATAAATAACGAGCATTATCGGGGGGAAATTGACACTTAATATTCAGGACTATTTGATGTTATCAAATATCCCCCCACTTAAACTCTACTTGCCCTCAAGTAGACCATGTTAGATAGATTCCTAAAAAGATATCTCCCAAAACCTGGAAAATATGAGTTTACAAATCCCTTATGCTAGAATAAAACAAAGCCGAACACCTCACGAAAGGGGAACAAACACTCAAATCTCTCAACTATTCTTAGTGTCAATTTTGGGGTGATCACTCAATCGCACAGTCATAACATGTATTTTATCATAAGCTTGGCGGTTACACAAATCTCCACCACTAGAGTTAAGGGCTAAACAATTCTCGAAGGCAATATGGGTAGACACGACAAAGGTTAAGGGGTGACTCGTCATTACTAACATATCACGGCGTAGTGGACAAAATCAATGATACATGACCAAATCCATGGCCAAGACACCAAAGATTGCTCGCTGCATCACCTAGACACGCTTCATGACTAAAAGGTAGGATAAGACATGGGATATATAATTGGTGTAAAATGAAAAACAAGCAGGTAGTCTAAATCTTAGAAGTCTAGAGACCGGATCATAAAATGCAAGGTAGATGTGTCATTAGAAGATGTTGTGATGGGCACACTACCTTTTCTTCTTCTGTTGGCAAACCTACCAACTCCAATCTTCAAATGTGACCAAGGTGGCCTCTTCGATACTAATCAATAAAGCTCATACAATAGTGCTTATAACATCGCACTTAACAATATCATAACTCAATCAACTTTTTTTTTCTCGAATCATCATCATTTTTTTTCAACATAACATAATAACATAACATCCCCCCACTTGAGATGAACAATGGGAATTCGGGGGGGGTCTTCAATGATATTCATAAATGATGTCGATGAAAGTGTGATTTCCAAACCTTTCCACTCGAACCTTGAACTTAGGCAAATGATGACTTCCCAATCACAAATAAAGACAACAGGGTAGGCTAAGGTGCATAGGTGTAACGAAACAATATATTGGGTTGACAAAATGAAAGGAATGGCTCATAAGGGTGTATCTAGGGGTATCTTGCACTAAAGGTGAGTGCAACAAAAGGGTTTCACATAGGGGTCGAGAAGTCTAGGTGACTAATCGATAGACTCACAATGGTAGGCTGTTTGGGTGATAATCATATAATATTGCCTTCTAAAACTGAAAAGTAAAAATACATTGAGCTAACTCAACATACCTCGTCTATGGTCTCGAAATGATGCAAAGGCCAAGTTCTAAAGTTTACAAGCTACCGGCACACTCATAATTTGGTGGATTTGGGATAAAATATTAGAAACGGATAAGGCTAATCTCACCATGTAATGTCAATGGTTGTATGTGCTCGGCTAAGGTCTAATCTAGTTAGGTTAGGAAAAACATGTCAAAAATTTAAAAATGGCATGATTTTTCAAAATAAACTAGAAAAATGAGGGCGAAATAAATTTCAAGAGATAATTCTACTCCCGTCCCCCACTTGAATTGTACAAAGTCCCTTTTGTACTAGGCATTAAAATAAAGGTGAAGAGAAAGGTAGAATTAGAGTGAGAACTTCCCTGAAATTTGCTCCAAAAATAAGAAGGCCCACGAAAAAGAACCGTGCCTTCGTTTAAGCGTCATGAACAAACTTCAATCCCTGAAATCACAATACCGACAAGCATAATTCTAAAAAGAAAAAACGAAAAACAAACCTAACTCACTTTCATTGGAATCACGGTTGCATTTAGCGAATGCAACAAGCCTTTTAAACCACTTGGTGTCCTAAGTGGACGAGTGAAGTCTCGTGAGGGTTTACAGGGAACACACCCACAAAGTTCATTTAAAAACTAATACAAGGTTACTGTGTTTTAAAATGAAAGAATTAAAGCAGAGGAAAGTTACGCCGAACTACTAAGAGCGAGTTACGCCGTAATCGGCAAAACCGGTATGAGTGTCAGCGAGTAGTTACGGCGTAACCATCGAGATGGTATTACGCCGTAATTGGTAATGCATCAAGAATTCTGTTGCTAAAATTTTGGTTACGGCGTAATCACCAAGATGAGTTACGTCGAACTCGTTTCAGATCAAGAATCTGCAGCAAAGAATTAGTTCCTCGTTTCTTGCAAAAATGGTTAGAAAACACAAAACCCAAAAGAAAGGAAATAAAAACAAAAGAAAGGGATAATTCGGTTGTCTCTAAAGAGCACTTTTCTTTATTTATGAGTCTTTAAGTTAGACTCGAGCCGGGGCTACCAGTGCTTGTTGGTCATTTCATGGACATGGCGCTCCACTGGATCCAACTTACCAAATTCTCATCCCTTTTGTAGTCATTTCCCAATTCTAAATAGCCTAAGTAGAAACTTTTGATTTTCTGGTGGGGGTGATCAATGCCTTTTTCTTTGTCTTCCTCATTGATATCTAGTAAAGGTCGAGCTTGGCTTAACTGCCTCTTGGTCCAGTTTCTAAAGTTCTTGATCATCCTTGGCATCTTGAAAATAGTCTTGTCATCGTTAATATTCAACCATACTAATCCTTCTGTTTAATTTTTATCTAAACCAGACATTTCCTGAAAAGGCCTTCCTAAAATTACCCCCGTAAGTCCATCCTCCACAAATTCACTTACGTCGTCTAGAACTATAAAGTCCACCAAGAATGAATGGGTCCCAACAAAGACATGGATGTCAGTTGCAAACCCAAGAAAATTATTTCCCTTGTATTCTAATTCTTTCTTCATAACTTGGTTGTAGCATTCCTTTGACATGATATTGATTGGGGAAGTCGTGTCAATAAATGGGTGGAAGTCGATGAACCCGATTTTGCATGAGATTTTAAGATAATAGGGGTTTCTGTGATGTATGCGGGTTCCTACCTCATGAAATTTAGGTTGAAGTGGTTGCAAAAAAGTCTTAACAGAGTTATCTTGCCAATGGGTCATCTCAACATCACTTGAGAGGTCTTCAGCACTTAATCCTAAGTCATCTTCCTCAAAATTCACGAAAACATCAAAATCTTTCTCCGAGTCAAACTCTTCAGGGTCTGGGGGGTTGCTTTTTTCTAAAGCCTCACCAAAATTGCCTACGGGGTCAATTGCACATACCTTCTCCGGGGTAGAAAAATGTTCATTAGGTCCGAAAGTGGCAATTTCTCCATTAGCTTCAAGAGTCAATTTTCCTGCAAAGACATCCACCTTCGTGTGAGCAGTGGCGAGCATGGGTCTTCCTAAAATGACTGGTATCCTGTTGTCTTCCGGAATGTCAAGAATCACAAAATCTACTGGGAAAAGGAATTTCTTAATTTTCACCAACACATTTTCAACAATTCCTAATGGCGATTGCATAGATCGATCAGCCATTTCAATTTTCATCTTGGCCGGCTTTAAGTTACCAATTCCCATACGCAAAAACATCGAACGAGGCATTATGCTTATACTAGCTCCAAGATCTGCTAGGGCATTACACATGTTTAGACTCCCGATATAGCAAGGGAGAGTAAAGCATCCTGGATCTTTTTCCTTTGTGGTAGCTCGTTCCTCAAAACCGCTGAGCATCTTTCGTTGAGGCGAATAGTCTCATCATAACTTAATTCATGCGCAATATCATAATGATTAGTGTTAACAGAATCATTAGTAGGAGGGTTTACCAGCAAAGTTTGGTCCATAAGTGATTGTCTCTCCATACTGATTCGTCGCTTAACTTTTTTCGAAAAGGTCAAAGGTTCTTCGAGGATTGTTTCTATAGTGTGGACAACTTCCTCCTCCTTGGCTGCTATATAATAAGAGATAGCTTCTGAACATGAACTAACACTCTTTTCCAATCTTTTAATCCTATCATCGTGCATTTTGAGAGAAGAGATTGTATTATCTACGAATGTCCTCATCAATTTTTCAATCCTATCATCTCGTTCTCTAGATTCTCTGATGTGGTCGAGAATTTTTCTTTCAAGATCACTTCCGGTTTTGGTCCCAAACACGCTCTTAACCTTTTCAACCTTGCATGCTTCAGCTTTTCTTTCCAACCTTCGTTTATCAAAAATTTCCCCGTAATTGTATTCTTGCTTCGCTATCGTCTTCATTACCTTATGATTGAAATTATCTCTCGGTCCGTATCCTGTATCCATGTGCCACTTGTAGCAATGTTCAAAAATCCACTGAATACATTCCAAGGCCTGATCAGGAGTCATGCCAGGAATAGGTCTTGGTGAATCGAGAAGTTCTCGTGTTCGCGCATTAATCCCATGATAGAAGACGTATACGATCTGATGTTTGTTTAAATCATGAGTAGGGCATCGATAGAGAATTTCATTAAATCTTTCCCATGCTTGGTAAAGCGTTTCCTCTACAACCTAAACGAATTGATAGATTTTCCCAAGAAGCTTGGCCATTTTTGAAGGAGGGCAAAATTGCAAGACGAATTCTTTTCTAAGTTTATCCCATGCTCCTTTACAATCGTGAGGGAGTTTGTTATACCATATTCTTGCTGTCCCAGAAAGAGTCATAGGAAAAATCCTTGCAGTGACTGAATAGCTTGGAGTACCTCTGACGTGGAAAAGAGAGGACAAGTGGAGAACTTCTTCTACGTGGTTCTGAGCGTCCTCCTCTTCGTTTCCAGAAAACTCAAGTTCATGTAACTCTCGAATAATATGATCTGGAATAGAGTATTTTTCAGTGTGAGAATCTTGAGTAAAGCTTATTGCAGTTCTCATTGGGTCGCTCTAAATACTGCTCCATAGTTAGGTCATCGATATTATTTTCATTGATGACCTCCGGTTCTGCGTCCGACTGGTCTGACTCGTAAAATGAGAAGATATTGTGAATATGAACAGGAGAATAGATTTTCCTTCTTCGAAATTGCTTCTCCGGGTCATCAAATGGGGCAGCCAAAAAAGGCCTCGAGCTGCGAGTCTTGTATCCTGACATTATCAGAAAGAAAATTAAAAACAGACTTAATATGAAATCCTAAAATAGCTCCCCGGCAGCGGCGCCAAAAACTTGATGCAGGTTTTACTGACCATGTCTTAATATTTATAGTGTCTCGCTATACCTATGGTCTACCCTAGTGCACTAACGGGCAGTGTACCCGGTCGCGTGTAGTGTAGTAAATGGTAAAGCCGAGGTCGTCCCAAGAGCTATGTGTATTGGATTATTACTAAGTCTAATTGTCACAGAATAATAATGGTTTCGATAGGGATTATTTAATTAAACTACAAATGCAGAATAAAATAAAGCAGATAAATAGGTAAAGGGAAATCAATAGAGGAATAGTGGTGCTAACCTAGTCAATCCTTCTAGCTAGTTTTGTCTACGTCTACCTACTTCCAATTACTTCAGGTGGGGTCAAATTCGAGAGGACAACATTTGGTCAATTCGCCCTAACCTATCAGCAAAGATGCCACCACAGGAGAAATCAGGCGCACCGTCATAAGTCCTGTTGTTCCTGGTCCCCTAAGCCAAGTCTTTAAGTACCGCTACATGATAGATTCAAAATAGTGAGTGCCCGGCCGTTAGGAACTTAGACACTACACCCCCAATTCTTAAGTTCATCCAAACGATAGGTGATCAGTTGGTCAAATTGCATAAGTACATATCTTACCCTTTCCGTCTCAGTCCGCTCACCTAGGGTCAGTTGGTCATATCTCCTAGGCAATTGGCCTCTACCGCCATTCAAAACTACCGAACCAAGGGTGACTACCAATGAACTATGCATGCATACACTTAGAAATAATTGTATGGAAGTAAAGGTAAACGCAAACAAAACAATTAAGGAATCATAACTAGGTTAGCACCAAAGGGTGCTTAGCCGCTCTTATTAATCATGCAAATCAATTCAATATTCAAAGGTACGAAATACATGAATTGAAAGTAAAAGAAATATAAAACGCTAAAGCTTATCGTAATGGAGTGACTTCTCCCTTGGAAACAGCTCCGTATGCTCCCCTAGACCTGCCTTGAGCTTTTTCCCACGTTCTCAGAGTGTTGTGTGTGGAATGGGATGATTAGAAATGCTGGAAGTCGTGGGGTATTTATAAGCCAGGTATGGGTTACGGCGTAACCAATATAGGAGTTATGCCGTAACCTTCTATTTCTTCGTAAATGCACTAGATCTGCTAGTTACTGCATAACCATATTAGTAATTACGCCGTAGTCTTCAATAAACTCGGTTACGTCATAAGTGATGCAGAGTTACGGTAAGTATCACGCGTGGAACCTCTTTTAACCTAATGGAGTTACGTCGTAACCTTTGGGAAGAGTTACGCCGTAACCTCTTGATAAGTTGGTATTCGGGTCACGCACAATAGTTACGCGTAATGTGAGAGATGAGTTACGCCGTAACTTCTTCAAAATAGGCATACTGTGATAAATCTTTAGTTATGTTTCCATTTCCGCGTCTCTATAGCTCCAATGCTCGTAATTTACCTGAAAGTGGAAAACAATGGAAAACAAGCGTAAATCCATATAAATGATATAAATAACGAGCATTATCGGGGGAAATTGACACTTAATATTCAGGACTATTTGATGTTATCAATGCACTAACGGGCAGTGTACCCGGTTGTGTGTAGTGTAGTATTTTGGTAAAACCGATGTCGTCCCAAGAGCTATGTGTACAGATTTTAACTAAGTCTAGGTGTGATAGATTTTAATTGGTTTTGAGGTCAAAATGATTAGTTAATAACTAAAGACAAGAACATTAAAGAAATCAAATAAAGGTAAGGGTTGTGATCAATAGAGGAGAAGTGTGCTAACCTAGTTACTCATCCTATCAAGTTAAGTTCATGTTTAATTACTTCCAATTGCTTCAAGTGGGGAAAAAGTCGCTAGGATAGCATTTGGTCAGTTCGTCCTAACCTATCAGCAAAGGCCTTCCACCGGAGAACAAGCTACTACCCTTGTAAGTCCAGTTGTTTTTAGTCCCCTAAGCTGAGTCATTAAGTTCTTCTACATGCAAGATTCATAACAATGAGTGCCTGGGCTCTAGCATCTTAAACACTCATCCCTAACTTCTTAAGTTCATCCAAATGGTAGGTGATCAGTTGGTCAAATCGCACAAGTGAAGAAGGGTCATCAGTTGGTCAATTTTTACCCTTCCCACTCAGTCTTCCTACTTTAGGGTCAGTTGGTCATATCTCCTAAGTAACTAGCCACTACCGCCATTCAAAACTACCAAAACAAGGGTAGCTACCAACAAACTATGCATGCATACACTAGAAACAATTATACGGAAGCAATGTAAACATAAACATAACAATAAAGGAATAACACCAGAGGTGCTTAGCCTCTCATATTAACTAAAACAATCGATTCAATGTTTAACATATCGAAATACATGAATTGAAAGTAAAGAAATGATAAATTGCTAAAGCTTATCGTAGGGGAGTGATTCCTCCCTTGGAGATGCTCCTGAAGATCTGCCTTCAACCTTCTACCCGCGTTCTATGATTTGGTATGTGAAGTGAATGAATAGAAATGCTGGAATTTGGGCGGTATTTATAGGCCAGATCTGGTTACGACGTAACTTAAGTTAAGAGTTATGCGATAACATCCAATTCTTCGTATTTTGCTCTGGAAAAGCTGGTTACGGCGTAAAATCAGGAATGAGTTACGCCGTATCTTTCATAAATCATGGTTATGCCATATTTGGGGAATTAGTTACGGTGTAGCTTGCAGCGGCATGGAACATCATTTGACCTAATTAGTTACGACGTAATCCTATGAGGGAGTTACACCGTAATCTTCAGTTTAGTTGATTTTATGAGCCACGCTTCTGTTACGGCATAATGTGAGAGGAGAGTTACGCCGTAACATCTTCAAAATGAGCATACTATCATATATCTTCAATAAACTCTCCAAATCCGCGTCTCATTAGCTCCAATGCTCGTAATTTCCCTGAAAGTGAAATATAGAGGAAAACAAGCGTAAATCCATATAAATAACATAAAATACGAGCATTATCGGGGGAAATTGACACTTAATATTCTGGACTACTTGATGTTATCAGGTTGCTAAGGAGAATCATGGAAATGGAAAAAGCAAGTTTGGTTATGCTACTGAGTATAAGCCATACAATGCTTCCAAACCCAAGATTCCTCCACCACCCAAGACGGATAATCCAGGGAAGGACGCTACCTGTCACCAGTGTGGTGAGGTGGGTCATTGGAGAAGGAATTGTCCCTAGTATCTCGCCGAGGTGATGAAAAAGAAGAAAAAGTCTCTTTCAGCTAGTTCTTCAGGTATTTTCACTATAGAACTCTACTCTTTTCCTCACACATCCTTAGTATATGACACGGGTTGTGGTACTCACATCTGTAATACTACTTAGGGTCTCAGGGGAGGTAGGAAGCTGAAGCCAGGAGCTTTAAGTCTGTACGTGGGCAATGGTCAACGGGCAGGAGTTAAATCTATTGGTTTTTTTCATTTATGTCTCCCTAGCGGATTAGTAATTGTTTTAAATGATTGTCATTATGCTCCCTCTATTACTAGAGGGTTTATTTCAGTTTCCCGTTTGTATGACGATGGTTTCATTAACCGTTTTGAATCGAATAATGCAATTTCAATTGCTAAGAATAATGTTGTTTATTTTACTGCTATTCCTCGTAATGGTATTTATGAAATTGATATGTCTTGTTCAAATACAAATGATAGTTCTATGTTTGCTATTAGAAAAAGAAGAGCCAAGTCCAACTTGGACTCTGCTCTCTTGTGGCATGGTCGTCTTGGACACATTAGCAAGAAACGCATGGAGAAGTTGCAACACGATGAACTTCTCAACTCCGCTGAAATTAAGTCACTTGAAAAGTGTGTTTCATGCATGTCTGGTAAGATGGCAAGAAAACCCTATAAACATCAAGTGGATAGGGCTAAAGATCTACTTGGACTAATACACTCAAATGTATGTAGCCCATTTAGAATTATGTCAAGACAAGGAGCAAGTTACTTCATGACTTTCACTGACGACTATAGTCGGTATGGTTATGTTTACTTGTTGAAACATATACATGAAGTGTTTGAAACATTTAAGGTGTTTCAAAAGGAAGTAGAAAACCAACTCGGGAAGACCATAAAATCACTACGTTCTGATCGTGGAGGTGAATATATGAGTCAAGAGTTTTTGGATCATCTAAAGGAGCATGGGATTATTGCCCATCGAAATCCTCCTTACACTCAACAACATAATGGTATATCTGAGAGGAGAAATCGAAAACTGCTTGACATGGTGCGTTCTATAATGAAACAAATTACTCTTCCAAAGTCCTTTTGGGATTATGCCCTTGAGTCTGCTACACGCATTCTCAATATTGTTCCAACTAAGAAGGTTGATAAGACACCATACGAAGTATGGCATGGGCAAGCCCCTAAGTTGTCTTACTTAAAAGTATAGGGTTGTGAGGCACTTGTTAAGCATGATACACTTACCAAACGTGACAAACTTGAACCTAGAGCTGTTAAGTGTATCTTTGTAGGATACCCAAAGGAAACTATGAGATATTCTTTCTATCTTCCATCAGAGAACAAAGTTATTGTTGCTCGAAATGCTGAGTTCTTTGAGAGCGATCTCATGGATCATGTAGCAAGTGGGAGTCTAGAAGATCTTGAAATAATTCAAGATGAAGATACAAATCCTTCTTTAGACACTAGCATTCATCATGATGAGGATGATCAAGAAATTGAAGAACCTTAAAGTGATATTCTTCCAATTAGTAAGTCCACAAGGACACGCCGTGCTCCTGACCGTATGTGTTTATACATTGACGCTGAGGAACATGAGTTAAGGGATCTTGGTGAACCCAATAACTATAAAGCTGCATTGCTGGATCCTGAATTCAGGAAATAGCTTGATGCGATGAATGTAGAAATGCAATTCATGAAAGACAATGACGCCTAGGTTTTAGTTGAGCTTCCTCCTAACTGCAAGACAGTTGGTAGGAAGTGGCTTTTCGAAAAGAAAACCGACATGGATGGCAAGGTATACACCTTTAAATCTCGTCTCGTAGCAAAGGGCTTCACTTAAACCTACGGGATTGATTATGAAGAAACCTTTTCTCCTGTAGCAAACATTAGAGCTATAAGGGTTCTCAAAGCTATAGTGGCGTTCTATGACTTTGAGATATGGCAAATGGATGTAAAAACCGCCTTCCTCAATGGACATCTTTACGAAAAGGTCTATATGGAGCAACCTGAGGGTTTTGTTGATCCTAAATATCCTAACCGTGTATGCAAGCTCAAGCATTCCATTTATTGACTTAAGCAAGCATCTAGGCAATGGAATAAGCGTTTTGATGATGAGATTAAGAAATTTGGATTTTCTCAAAATCAAGATGAGCTATGTGTATATCAGAAAGCTAGTGGGAGTTTTGTTACTTTCCTAATTCTATATGTTGATGACATATTGCTTATGAGAAACAACATTCCAATGTTACAAGATGTAAAATCCTATCTTGGAAGATGTTTCGTCATGAAAGATTTAGGAGAAGCTGCGTATATTCTTGGAATCAAGATCTATCGAGACAGATCTAAACGATTGACTGGTTTATGTCAAAGTGCTTACATTGAGAAAATCTTGAAGAGATTTTGTATGGAGAATTTCAAATGTGGAGTTATCCCAATACAAGAAGAGCATAAGTTGAGTAAGTCACAAGGTGCTAAGACACCTTCTGTGAAAAAGCGCATGCAAATAGTTCCTTATGCTTCGGCTATAGGATCCATGATGTATGCTGTGAGATGTGCTCGTCCTGATGTTGTGTTCGCTCAGAATGTGACAAGCTGATTTCAACAGAATCCAGGTGAACTTCACTGGACTGCAGTGAAAAATATTCTTAAGTATTTATGCAATACTAAGGATATGTTTCTGGTTTATGGAGGAGAGACGGAACAAGATCTCAAGGTTTCTTGTTACACTGATGCTGGATATCTGACGACTTAAAATCTCAGTCTGGATATGTATTTGTTCTAAATGGAGGTGTTGTTGATTGGAAAAGCACAAAGCAAAGTATCTTTGCTACTTCATCTACAGAAGCTGAGTATATAGCTGCTTGTGATGCATCTAAAGAGGTTGTATGGGTTCGTAAATTCATTTATGGGTTGAACATTGTTCCCACATTTGAAGAACCCATAAATATGTATTGTGATAATACTGGAGCCATTACTATAGCTAATGAATGCGGAATCATTAAAGGTGCTAGACATTATCGCGCTAAAGTTCATTATCTTCGAGAGACCATTGAATTGGGTGACGTGAAGATATTAAAGGTTCACACATATGATAACCTAGATGATCTATTTATGAAAGCTTTAGCGTATCCTAAGCATTCTAAATTGACTAGAGGTACAGGTTTAATACCTGCTAGTAGTCTCATGTAAATATGTGTGTTAATTATTGATAAATATGGTGCTAGGAATTTGGTGTCGCTAAATTGGTTAGCTATTTTAATTTACTAATTGAGGGCTACCCAGAGGAACACAAGTTTGTTAGATTCCAATATGTATTGGTAGGTCTTACAAACGTGATGTGTTTTGTGAATTGGATGACATGGAGTATTAGCATATTCAGTTAGGAAAATCATGGCGATGTGAATTTCAAGGTTTTTATTATTTTAAACGTAATCTCTACGTTTTCTTATGGGAAGGAAAGTGAATTGCGATTACTCCATCCAAAAAGCAAGTACATTTAACAATGGCGGAGGTTAAGATTAAAGAAAATATAATAAACACCAAGGTTGTTGAAGAACGTGTTGAGGAATCCAAGAACTCCAAGTTTGTGTGCAACATAAAGAAAGAAAAAATAGCTTTATTGGAATCAACAAAAGAAGTTGTGGTTTTGAAGAATTATGAAGACAAAGCTATGGGTTTTAAAATGAAGAACGTGTTGAAGGTTTGGAGAATGGTGAAACCAATCAAGAGCTTAGTATGAATCTAGATGAGTAGAGATTTGAAGAAAATTATAACTTTCAATTATTCATCAAACAAGACAATCTATCCCAAGATATCAAAGAGGAAATTTATTTGAAGAAAGAAGATGATATGGGGTTGAAAACTAGAAGGTTTGGTTCAAGTGTAGACTTGTAAGAGCATGGTAAATGAGTCAAGATCAAAGGCGTTAATCAGGAATCAACCCCCGAGAGCAAAATTGCACACGAAAAATCAGGGTTGATTTCTTTTAAAGTAAGGTGGAATAATGAGGAGAAGCTTTGGGTTGTTTCGTAAGAAGTCTGGTTTTTAATAGTTTCTATGTTTTTCGTTATTTAAGAAAGTGTAAGGGCGTGTTTCAGACACTTTTAAAACTTAATTAGGTTCTTTACCTCAAATTATATACTCTTGAATACATTGTAATGAGAAATTTGCAATACTAACACTCATGTTGAAACTTATTTACAAACTAACTCAACTTCGTGACATATTACTAAAACTAAAACTTTCTTAATATTTCGAAATTACCCATTATTTACTTTAATATATTTAAGTCACCTTAATTAAATAATGTACATGTTTTTCACCACAAGAAAATAATTATAGTAAATTAGTAAGACAAAATAATAATGTCCTTTGTCAAAACGTTTATAGGATCCACAAGGCACATCTACTATGGAATTTGTAAATTTACAAAGGTTGCACGAAAGTTGTGTGCATATTAAAAGAATAGTATCATAAGCGAAACTTTTAATAATTGGCATATAAAATAGCGAAATATGTATATGAGTAAATTGCAAAAATAGCCTATGTGATTTGGCTAAATTGCAGATTCAATCTCTAATTTTTTGAAACTGCACTCATCATCCTTGTAGAGAATTTACAATTGCACTATTGGTCCCTGACCAAAATTAAAAGATTAAATTACCCACATGAACAAAAGTGAAAGAGAAAACAAAGTTGGTAATTTGTAATTTAACTTTAGCAAAAGACCAAATATGCATTTGCAAGTTTTTTACAAAAGCGATAAATGCGTTTTCAAAATAATATAGACTGAACCTATAATTTGGCTAAACCAAAGAAATAAATTTTGCAATTTACTCTAAATGTATATTTATAAATTTTTATATCATTAAAGTAAGGTGTTATGGTGGTTGGCCCAGTGTTCTTTTGGAATTTAATTTGCTTTTTATTTATTTTTTTGAAGGGTTAATATACACAAAAGTTACTAAAGTTTACGGGATATTTGTCCTAAGTCACTAAAGTTTATTTGTTGTTATTCAGGTTTACTCAAGTTACAGGTTTATTATATGGGTTACTCAACGTTTAAAAAAGTGGCATTCTTGTCACTACGAGGGTGGGCAACCGGATGATTTACCAGTTCCCTTGTCCACGTCATCACTATAGTTTGAGATGTTACAAGCAAGTTACTATAGTTCACGGGGTTTGTTAAATAGGATACTGAACCTTTAAAAAAAATTTACTATATGTTTTTATGCATTTATGTATGTTTTACCTGTTTTCGTTTTTTTTACGTTTTTCTCCATTTTCGTACGTATTTATACGTTGTGTACGTTTTCTTTGTTGTCGTTCTTTGTTTTTAACATTTTTCTCCATTTTCGTACGTTTTTGTATATTTCCGTATGTTTTTTTACGTTTTTATACGCTTGTGTATGCATTTGTCTGTTGTTGTACCTTTTTTTACGTTTTCGTACTTTTTTGTATATATGTTTGTTTATTTTTGTACGTTTTTGTATGCATTTATCCGTTTTTATATGTGTGTGTACGTTTTTCTCTATTCCTTTTTACGTTTTCATACATTACTGTATCGTTTTGTAGAATTTTCGTTCATTTTCATACATTATCTTACGTTTTTGTTCGTTTTCATACTATTTATACGTTATTCTACATCTTTGTATGTTTTATACGTTTTTATGTTTTATATATTTTATACGTATGTATGTTTTATATGTTTTATCCGCTTTTATATGTTTGTATGTTTTATATGTTTTTATATTCTATACGTTTTATCTTCTTTAATACGTTTGTATGTTTTATACGTTTTTGCGTATAAAAATGTAAGAAAATGTGTAACAACGTCCAAAAACGTATAATAACATCCAAAAATGTATAATAACGTATGAAAACATATCAAAACAAAAAATTACTTCCAAAAAAGTTTAATAACGTTCAATTATGTAAAAAAACATATAAATGTGTGCAAAATTATAAAAAACGTGCAAAAACAGAAAAAAAAATGTAAAAGAATGTAAACTTATAATAACGTTCAAAAAGTTGTTGTAAAAAACGAATAAAAATATACACAATTTTAGCAACTTATTTGTATATTAACTTAAATATAAAAGAATGTAAACGTATAGTAACTTAAATGAACATTTTGGCAAACTTTAGTAACTTATTTGTATATTAACCCATTTTTTTAATATAAAAGAAATCTAAAATATTTGCTACGTAGTATTGTTACAAGTAATTCTAGGTTACCAAAACAAAAGTAACAAATATAACCGGTCACAATAAGTTGAGTAACCTGAATGGCAAAAAAAAACTTTAGTGAATTAAGACAAATTTCTCGTAAATTTTAGTAACTTTTGTGTATATTAACCCTTTTTTTGAACAAGGAATTTAATTTGCTTTATCATCAAACTATACCATCCAACCATACGAAATTTGACACATGAATAAAATTAAATAACTTTAAAATTAACTTATCGAGGAAAAATCTAAAAGGAAAAACACCAAAAAGGAAAAAAACCAAAAAAGGAGGCCCCCCTCATCTTTCAAGCACACCATGCACCATCATTCTTTTTCTATCACCCACATATTAAAAAATATATCATTTTCACAAAAACTAAAAAATAAAATCTTCTATGTTATTAGTTGAAATATACAATTTTGGTAGTACAATAGATTTGTGTAGCCTCACAAGTACAAATGCTACATGTAACAATTCTTAGTTTGATTTTAAACGCGAAACTCAGTTTATGTTTCTTTTGAAACGTACTAGTCATATTTCTGAACATGGGTAGACACTTTTTCGAGCAATCGCTGAATTAGATATACTGGGTATTGGTTTTCACTTTTCACTTATCGTCCTTGAGCCAGTGTGTATAAATGATCAATGTTGCTTGTTATTAACGTTTTTCTGAGACTAATATAATATTTAGGGGGATTTTCATATATCCACATACACACCTATATTTACATATTTCCTCAAACACAAGTTTTTTATGCAAAAAATTGTTAAATATGTAAATAAGATAGAAAAAGAAAAAAGAGGAAAAAAAGTAAGTAGTTTGAGAAGTATATAGAAGGAGACGTTTCCTCGTTTTTCAGATGTGTGTATCTTCTGACACATAATACTCCGTAATTAATAATAATTTTGATATAAGTAGGAAGCAACCTATTTGTTGTTTGTTTAATCACACATCTACATCTTTATATCTCTCTCTCTCTAAAAAGTTATCTTTGTTTATATGAGTGAGTGAGAGAGAGAGAGAGTAGCAGCTTATCATGATCATCATCAAAGCTACTGGCTTCATCAAATGATTTGAAAGAAAGGTCAAATCAGCTACACACACTTTTACACATCAACAACACACAAACACATATATAGAAAGAGAGTAAGAAAAAGAAAGCACTGTCACTACAAAGCACAGAATTAATAAGAGGTTCATCTTCTCTTTCTTTCTATATCAAAATACATATCTAGATTTCTTGAAAATGAGTGATCGAATTGTATATTATATAGTACTAAATCAGATAAGAAATTACCCATCCTTTTGTTTTTGGTGCAACATATCCCATGTCTCTCTAACTCTCTAAATCTCCCTCACACACACACACACACACACACACACATACAAACTTCTTTTCTAATGGCTATAGAGAGAGAGAGAATTAGAGGGATCATTCAGTTATCAAACTCACTAGAAAAAACAACTATAATGGTTGGTTTATGATGATATTCATGATATGATGTCACTCTAGAATAAACTTTATAGATAGTACTAACAATTATGTACTTGTTCTTTGGTCTGATTTTTAGATAGTGGTGATGATGATGAAGCTGCAGTACTTGTACACTCTCATCAAAAGTCCATCACAAATCCTGTCATCTTGAGGTACCTCCTCCTATATTTATGTTATGTCACTGTGTGTGTGTGTGTTTTCTACATGATAAAAGCTGATCATATAATCCACATATAAAGATGTTATCACTATTAGACTAATGAAGTATCAAACCAAAAACTTCATTAATAAAGGAGATTTTAATTTACATGAGTAATTGGAGATAAAATTTATACATTTGATCCAATCATAGAAAATGGTTCTGTGTGCATATTGTCTAAGATAAAAATTTTGTTTCTTGTATATTCATTAATAATGATCCTAGTTTTTTCTTTGGCATATAATATACTCAGTTTAAAGAAATCTTAGCTTTGTGACAGGTGTGAACAACCAGAAAAATTGGAGGCTTTGAATTTATATATCAAAAGTAAGACTCTGAATTATACTTTAGATATATAAAGATCGATCTATGGCCACTTACTACAATAGTAATTCAGAAACTCAAGGCGGAGACGGGTTACAAACACTGGTTCTAATGAATCATGGTTACGTTAATTACTCAGATACTCAACAACAATCGCAGCAACAACCTTCACATCAAGGAAATATCATGTTCCTGAACAATCATCATCAGCACACATCTTTGTCACATACACCACAACCAACCACTTCCCAAACACAACAATTCGTCGGTGTCCCACTTTCAGTACAACCATCGGTCTCAATTCATTCGCAACAAGATATGTCCTCCTTACACGCTTTTATGCCACGAGTTCACTACAACATCTATAATCCTGTGGAAATGACCACACAACCACTTGAAGTCAATAGGTTCCAACAAGGGTTGTCCTTAAGTTTGTCATCTCAGCAATCGGGATTCGGATCCCAAGCTGCTGGAGTAGCCACAATATCTCCATCTAGTGACGAAAGAGCTACTGGATCAACACCATCAGCATCAGGGGTTTTGAATGGTGTGAATAGTGTGCAGAGTGTGTTGTTGAATTCTAAGTACTTGAAGGCGACCCATGAGCTTCTTGAGGAAGTTGTGAATGTTGGTAAAGATGTGTTCAAGAACTCTGATCAGTCTAGTAAACTTCTTAACGCAAATGGATCACCGACAGCTCGAGAAGGGTTGAGTTGTGAAGAAACAAATAGTAAACGTGGTGATGGTGCCGAGCTAACAACAGCAGAAAGGCAGGAAGTTCAAATGAAGAAAGCAAAGCTTGTAAACATGCTAGATGAGGTAACTATTTGATAAATAAAACTGTTTACTCTGTTACTAGCTGTTAAATTATATCGGTATAAACTTTTCTGGTGTCTTGAAGGTGGAGCAGAGGTACCGACAATACCATAACCAGATGCAAATTGTGATCTCGTGGTTTGAACAAGCGGCTGGAATAGGGTCTGCTAAAACCTACACAGCTCTAGCACTTCAGACAATTTCAAAGCAATTTAGGTGCCTAAAAGATGCGATTCTGGGACAGATTAAGACTGCTAGTAGGAGTTTAGGTGAAGAAGATAGTTTCGGTGGTAAGACTGAAGGCGGGTCACGGTTGAAATTTGTAGATAATCAGCTTAGGCAACAGAGGGCTTTACAGCAATTGGGAATGATCCAACACAATGCTTGGAGACCACAAAGAGGATTGCCTGAGCGTTCTGTTTCCGTCCTTCGTGCTTGGCTCTTTGAACATTTCCTCCATCCGTAAGAATCAAAACATTTAAGAACTATGTACATTTGCTCGTGTTTTCCATTGGTACTAACCAAATATCTGTAATGTATAATCAGTTATCCTAAAGATTCAGATAAGCACATGCTTGCAAAACAAACTGGCCTAACTAGGGGTCAGGTATATGTCGAATCATCCTTTCATCACTGTTTTATATATATTCGTTTTGTTGAGATCATTGATTTAATGATATGATATTTTCAGGTTTCAAATTGGTTCATCAATGCGCGAGTGAGGCTATGGAAGCCCATGGTGGAGGAGATGTACCTGGAGGAAATAAAAGAAAATGAACAGAACAAATCAGATGAAAACAAAGCAACCAAAAGCGAACAAAGTGAGGATAACTCATCATCCAAACATGAAAAAAGCTTGTCACCAGAGAACTCAAAAAGAGGTTTCAACCACCCTCCACCGCCACAAATGACCGTTTCAACTACCATCTCAACATCTCCAACCGCCACCAGAATCAACTTCCAAAACCCCTCTAGCTTCACCCTCATCGGCTCATCACAGATGGACGGAATGACACAGTACAGCCCCAAGAAACCAAGAAACAACGAGAGGCAAGATGCCGGATTTACACTAATGGGAAATCCAACAGATTTCATGGGCAGTCTAGGTGGCTATCAAATCGGGGAAATAGGGCGATTTAACCCTGAGCAATTCCATCCACAGTATTCAGGAAACGGGGTCTCTTTAACTTTAGGTCTGCCACACGGTGATAATCTATCAATGTCGGGTGGTCACCAGAGTTTCTTTCCTAATCAAAACATTCATCTCAGTAGAGGCGTGGAATTAGGCGAATCCAATGAATTCGATGCTATGAGTCAACAACCGTCTTCACATTCAGCAGCCATGTATGAGACAATGAACATTCAGAACCAAAAAAGGTTTGGATCTCAACCTTTGCCTGATTTTGTTGCTTAACCAATGCATGGTTAGTGCAGCGCAAATCCAAAATATTCAAGTATTCATCGTAGAACAGGTCTATATACTTTGATGAACAAGACCATTAAAGTTCTTTATAGATATAGATATAAATTATCAAGATATTAAGATGTATATTATTTTTGTACCAGCAGATGGATAGAATGGATTGGTATATTGTATGTATCATGTATGTATGTAAAACTAGTTATATATTTGAATTGGGGGGGTATACAAGATTAATATTTATAAAATATTATCAGTCATCGTCTTCCTACAGTTACTACCCGTTCAAAAAAAAAAACTACATGAGTGTTCTAACTTCAAGCTAGATCACCATTCACCTTATGATAGTATGCTATGCAATAATGAGTACACATAATTCAAATTATTGTAGCAGTAATAATGAGGTATACCCTGCAAAGTTTACCTCAAATTTGATCTATCAGAAGGTCATTTAATAGTTAGGACCACTGACCAATTCAGACAACATTCTTTAAAATTGCTCACTCATTGTTCTTCAGTACACACAGGTGTTTGGTGCATTGAATTTCCTTTCAAGTGGTTATCAATCTGCATACACATATCAAGATGATTGTAATAGCCGTTCAAGTACGAATAAGACATGCATCAACTATAATTTAATCAACGCATAATAATTTAATGAGGTTTTCATCTTTCAAGTATGATAGTAATGAAGTGCTAAGATAAATTAGTACTATGCATATTATCTCTTACAAGGGTGACTAGGAATTACACTTGAATGTTCATAAATGGATTTATGACTGTTTGGTGCTGCATATTCTGTGGAGATAATACATATCATTTTTGCAGAAGGTCCCAACAAGCAGGGCCCTCCAATAATTATATATCCTGACAAATGGGTATGGCCTAATATTCCAAGTTGTGAAATAAATTTACTAGATATATCAATGAAAAGATATGATATTACTCAATCCAAATAGAAATGCTAAAAGAAGCTATGGATAAAATCGGGCGATATTCGCAAAGTAACATGTAAAACTTAGGTGTGGGCATTAGTCAATCAGCAAAAAAAATAAACGATATTTACTTTAAATATGGGCACTAAGGCACCTCTAAAAGGAAAAGAGGCGTCTCGAGAATGAATTGTATCCACAACTACATTTAATACTACGTAGCATAAAGCCACATCTGCTCAGAAGCATACAAGATATCAGATAGTGATTTTGAGTAACTCTGAAAATCAAGCTTCTATCATGTCCAGTAATCACTCATATATGTTAGCTATGTAGAGAAAATAATGAAGATGTTAGATGTGAAGATACTACGGAGTAAAAAGGGTAATAATGTTCGACTTAATAATCCAAGAATTATATGTCTTTGAAAGTAGAAGGACAAATAGTGTAGATTAGAAACTTGATAACTGTAAGTTATTTTCCTGTAAACTAGGAAGGGATGTGTCGTTTACATGCCTTGTAGGAGTCACAACGTTCAATAACACCGTTTGACAAGTATAAAAGATACCAATTGTAAACATTTTAGTGTGTGGGAACAATAATAATATATGTGTTTTTCTAGAAAAGTTCCCACCCTCTCGGGTTCTCATACGAGTCCATGCACACATTTCTTGTGCATACTCTTATCAATATATTGTTCATCAAAGTTGCATGATTCGCAAACTAAGAGAAAAATAACATGGCATCGAGTCCTAGGTTTAAAGATCCTGGAAAAAGATAACATTAAGAAACCTTTGGAAGAATGTTTGCGAGATCAATTGCAGTCAAGGAAGTGATCGCGAAAAGAACAAGCAACATCGGTAACGACAAACAAATTCATTTGTTTTTTAGAAGAAAGAAGGAAAGCAAAACGACTTGCTTTGATAGAAATACCGAGAGGTATTTAGGCTGTTTGAAACCAAAAAGAAGATTATGTTCATTGCAAGTTTGATACGATACCGAAAGCAAATTTAGTCTCCATGAAATGCTAATGTACCTTCGGTGAAAAGTCAAAAATGTAGGAGTACTCAAGCATGATGCTGGCCATGGACCTGCAAACAGAAGGAAAGAGAGTGAAGGATGGAGCACTTGAAGAATGATCAAAAATCATCCATGGACGACACATAAGCAACTGCACATGATTAGACCAGAAGGCCATAAGCGAAAGGACAATTAAAAAAGATGATCGAGACGCAAGTAGGATGAACAAAGGAACAGAGTGAAAAGTATGAGACATATGAGTTCCTGATTAGGAGTGTGTTAGACTTAATAATCAAGAGTATATCTTTGAAGTAGAAGGACAATAGTGTATTAGAAACTTGATAACCGTAAAGTTAGTTATTTCTGAAACTAGGAAGGATGTGTCGTTACGTCCTTGTAGAAGAGTCACAACGGTTCATAACACCGTGTGACATAATGATAAATAGATACCAATTGTAAACTTTTTATGTGTGGAATAATATTAATATTTGTTTTTTACAGAAAATTCCCACCCTCTGTTTCATACCGAGTCATGCACACATTTCTTGTGCATCTCTTATCAATAATGTTCAAAAACAAAGTTGCATGATTCGTAAACTAAGAGAATTAAAAATAACACCCGCTAAATATCAAATGTGAGAGATAAATCTCCCTACCTATGATAGCCGTTATTGGCAATAGTAGTTTAATTAGGTTTGGTAGTCGTAGGTGTTATCTTATTGTGTAAGCCTTTTAAGCATATTCTTCTTTCCATGCGAGTAAATTTTGAGTTTTGTTTAGTGTAAGCTACGTCATTTAGCTATTAGCCGAGTGCCAAGGCAATCCCAAATCAGGTTCGGACTGGTTTTAATTCTCTTACCTCCTCTCCTCTATAAAGGAGGAGATCGGGGTTTGGAGCATACCCTTCGCGTTCATTATTGTTCTTCTCCTCTGTAAACCTATATTTAGATTGACAACATTAAATGTTAGTTTTCTTTTGTGGGTTTTGTTTTCTCATCTTTTCGTCCAATAGCTCTTTGGTGACGCAGCATGTGCTCAAAGATTTAGTGCTACTTCCGTGTTTGATATTAGGTTGGTTGTTGCGTGTATCCCAGCACCTAGTAAAGATAGGAACACGAACGAATACAAGTTAGTACAAACAAGTTAGGGGTTTATTAAACCGGCCACTCTATCCAATCAAGACTATTGTGATGACGTAAGTCTGGAGTCGGTCTAAACCCGACTACGCCCAATACTCACAAGCCCGACACGAACTGGGCCGACATCAATAAGCGTTTGGGCTCACGAAGCCCAAGCCCATATCTATTTACAGAATAGATATCCGATCTCTTCTAAATAAGGATAATCATTCCCAACCGACTTAGGCGGGATAACCCGAAGTTGGGGAACACGGAACCAACAAGGATCCGTGTTATATAAAGGAACCATATCCCTCGTTAAGGTATATCTCTAACCCTAAAACTCCTAAACCTTAAAACCGATTACTCACTCTCACGCCGCCGGAGGATATCGTGGGAGACAATCCCACGGTAAGCCTAACGGCGTTTCTTGTCTCTTAGTGCGCAGGTCTCAAGCAGCAATTCTAATTGTACAGAACCGGAGCTCCAAACCAGAACGCCCATTTTTGTATCACAAGTGGCGCCATCTGTGGGACCCTACACTAAGAACCGACACTAGAATGACAAAGCACGGTAATCAGCGATCGCAGTCAGACCTCATGGGAAGAAGTCGCAGTGGGCTAACCCCTAACTACCCCTGGGACAACCGCGCTGCTAAAAATAAGGGATCAGCCAGACTTGATCTTCCTTTGGGGGACCGCACTCGGACACCCAAGCCACCACAACCACCACGAGTGGAGTAGACCCACTGCCCACCGTCTTTACTACTCCCTTCCAATCGGTGCTGGAAACTAACCTGACAAAGGTACCGGAGGCACCAACCTAATAAGGGTATAGCGCAGAAACAACGCACCCCTCTTGAGGGTCCGCGCCGGAGTTAGCGCCAAAGTTTTTCGTAGATCCCAAAAACTACGAAACATTAACTGCCCTCTTCAAGAGGAAGAGAAGAGAAATCAGTCGAACTTAAAAGCCGATTAATTTCGTTCTGAATAGAAGCTTCCCCACAGCGCTATCAGAAAGAGAAGCGCGGAAAAGAAGCCGCCGACCCCCATTCTTCATAGAATCGGAGGAGAATCGCGGGGTGATGAGACATCTCACCGCACACTTGAGTGATAGTGATGGGAAGACGGCGCACCAGTGTCTATGCCAGACAGGGTAGCCGTAAAGTACATGACCAGACTGGGACGAAAGCATTCCCCAAGTGAGAGCCCCTCAGACCAACTATAAGTCAGACTCTGAGGACAGCCGGCGCAACCCATAAACAAAAAAAGAAGGGAAGCTCATCTTCTGATAACTCCTCGACAACGGGATAGCGATTACAGACATTGGAGTCTAGAACAGACCGACAGCCAAAGAGGAAGACATGTCTCTCCCATGGGGCCGTCAGAAAGTGGATGCGTTTCACCAACGCCATTAGTGATTTCTCTGAAAACAAGAAGAGCGCATGCCTACAAATGTCAGACCTATGATGGAACAGGTGATCCTGACGATCACCTAAAATCTTTGAATCAGCCCGACCATTGAGAATTGGCCACAACCATGTGGTGCCACATGTTTAATTCCACGCTAGTGGAAGCGCGCGGACCTGGTTCAACAAACTCCCACGAAGACATAAATGGTTTTGAGGAGTTGAGAAAGGCGTTCCGCCTAATTTTTACTCAACGAAAAAGTGCGCTAAAACCCCGTCGAACTCGCCAGGGTAAAGCACACCAAGGAGAATCTAAGCGCATTCATGGAACGCTTTAAGATGAATCATGCAAGTTAAAGCATGCCCTGAGGTACTAAGATCTGGCTTCATGAACGGGATCAATACCCAACTCATCAAGAGATTGAACTACAAGATCCCTGAGACCTTTGATGAACTCATAGGCGCTCTCGGTCTTTTGTCCAGGAGAAGCCATGCCGCGTGCGGATAGCAAAAGGAACTACTCGAGTTACCGGTCACAGAACAACCTGGAGACAATCGAACGAACGAGGTAGTAACCGTAATAGGAGCTATCGCAGCCAGAGGAGCGGCAGAGATAATGACAAGTACACTCCCCTGATCAAAACCCCAAAGGAAATACTCGCAACGGAAGGTGCGAATTTCCCAAGACCGCAAGCAGATGCGTACACCGAAGATCGGCGACCGGGAATGGATACTGTAACTACCACGCGCAAAAGGGTCACACCACTAACGAATGTGTCCAGCTGCGCCAACTCATCGACAAGATGGTTAAAGAGGGTAGACTAGACCACTTGGTTAAAAACATTAAAGAGGGAAGAGATAAACAAAAGAATGGAAACAAGAAGGAGACACCCAAAGATAAGGCCGACACAATCTACATGATACAAACGTGGCAACGAATCACTAGACAAAAGGTCAGCCAGGAGTTTTCCCGAAGAAGCGAAATCTCTTTCCCTACTCTAACCACGGACAATGCAAAGAGCAGAGCCACTCACTATTGAAATAAATGCGGGGGGTCACGATATACACCGCATGTACATTGATGGTGGGGCATCGGCAAATATCATGTATGAGCATTGCTTTAAAAGACTACGACCTGAAATACATAGCTAGTTAAACCCGGCCAGCACAGCGCTCACTGGTTTCACGGGTGAAAAGATATGGCCCATGGGGCAACTGCGATTACTAGTCAGCATTGGCAATGCAGAGCACTCTACGACAACCTGGATGGATTTCATGGTGATCAAATCCCCCTCGCCATACAATGGCATCATTGGGAGACCCGGATATCGCCCATGCGCGCGGTGCCATCGACAAATAAGCGCACGGATGCTTAAATTCCCAGTAGAAGGGGGCATTGTTACTCTTTACAATGCCACGATACCAAACAGAGAATGTAACGCGTTACAGCGAAATGGCACCGATTCGAAACAGTCGCGCCAAAGTCCCCAATCTGAAGGTCGCGATTCACCCGTAATACCCGAACAGGGATATAACCATCGGAGGGTCATTGTCGGACAACGGCAAAGCAGTGTGTCGCGCTCCTACAAAAGAATCGTGGATATTTTCGCTGCGGGAGCCAAAACATATGAATGGGGTGCCACGCTCGATCACAGAGCATAAACTGAGAATCCGACAAGGGTACTCACCGATACGCCAGAAGAAGCGTGGCCAAGCCCCAGAGCGTGCACAGGCAATTCTGGCAGAGGTACTGAAATTGGTAAATGCAGGAATTATGCGTGAAGTCTACTACCACGACTGGCTTTCTAACCCAGTAATGGTCAAAAACGGTAGCGGCGAATGTCAATGCGTAGACTTCACCGACCTTAACAAAGCATGCCCACATGATCGCTATCCATTACCAGAGAAAGACTGGAAAATAGAGTCCTTGTGCGGATACCCGTTAAAGTGTTTTCTTGACGCTGTACAAGGATATCATCAGATACAGATGGCTAAGGAAGACGAGGAAAAGACAGCCTTCCACACAAGCCAAGGCGTTTACTGTTATACAAAAATGCCCTTTGGCTGAAGAATCGCGGGTGCCACCTATCACTCATTAAGTAGACAATGCCTTTGAAAAACAGTGGGCCGCAACCCGGAAGTCTATGTGGATGACCTGGTAATCAAAAGCCATACCGAAGTTGAGCCGGTACGCGACATAGAAGAGACATTCAAGACTCTACGAGAGGTCAACATGAAGTGAATCTAAGAAATGCACCTTCGTACTGAAGGCATGTTCCTAGGATACCGATAGAACCTGACGGCATAAAACCTTGTCCAGTTAAAAGACAAAGCGGTAATAGAACTTCTCTCACCGCGCACGCTGAAGGAAGTCCAATCTCTCAACGGAAAACTGGCCGGCCTAAACAGTTCCTCGTCTAAGTCACAAAAAGTCATTACCTCTTTTCAAAACACTCAAGAGGTGTATGAAAAAGAGTGATTTCCGGTGGACGACGGAGGCGGAAGAAGCCTTCACTACACTCAAACAGCATCTAGCAACGCTCCCAACACTCGTTGCACCCCGACCGGGGAAGAGCGATCATGTATTTATCAACAACTCATGGGGCAGTGTGCAGTGCTACTAACAGATAGGGACTCGGTGCAAACCCCTATCTATTTTGTAAGCAAAGCGCTCAAGAAGACGGAGATGAACTACAGTGCCATGGAAAAGTTAGTCTTGGCATTAGTGTTTGCCGCCAAGCGACTACGCCGGTACTTCCAAGCGCACCCGATAGTGGTAATCACAGATCAACCCATCAAGCAGATCATCTCCAAACCTGATGCATCAGGACTACTCGAAGTGGAGTGTGTTGCTAGGCGAACACAACATCTCTTACGAGACCACGCACCGCAATAAAAGGACGGTTCCTCGCGCACTTCATCATCGAAGCCAGACACGATGCGGTACCCACACCAAGATAGAAGGAACTACAAGATCCATGGATTTTGTTTCGAGATGGATCCGCATGCGTGACGGATCGGAGTCAGCCTCATTCTCACAAAACCCAGAGGAATGGAATTCACTTACGCACTGCGTTTTGAATTTACCGCGACAAACAATGAGGCAGAATACGAAGCTCTAATCGCCGGACTACGCATTGCAGCTCGAATGGGTGTACGTAACTTGGAAGCAAATGTAGACTCCCGCCTAGTAGCCAACCACGTGTTGGGCGAATACGTGGCCAAAGAAGAGAATATGATTCAATATCTTGAGAAGACTAAGACACTGATCAAAGGCTTTGACAGATTTACTATCAAGCAAGTCCCTAGAGGAGAAAATCGCAAGGCGACGCGAGACTGAGCAAGATCGCCTCGACAAGCTTCGCACACTTATCAAAGCAAGTGCTGGTGGAAACATTGAAAAGCAAATCAATATCGGAGATAGAAGTCTCCATTGCCATAGAGGAGGATGGCCCTACATGGATGACACCGATTACGGAATTCCTACGCAAGGGAACATTACCCCAAGAACAGACATTTAGCTCGAGAATACGGCGCCAGCGCAGATTCGAATTGCGAGACAACATACTATACCGACGTTCTTTCCTCCAACCATGGCTCCGCTGCAAGGTGGCCCTCTACAAGCAAATTACGTGCTGCGAAATCCATGAAGGTTCATGCAGCATGCACGCTAGACCGCGATCCGTTATAGCACGCCATGCGATCGAGGATACTCTGGCCAACCATGCATCGAGATGCGCGGGACCTAATAAGGAAGTGCAATGATTGCCAAGTTCATAGACCCATCCCGCTACCAACCACAGCACGAGCTAACGCCAATCACAGCGCCATGGCCATTCTACAAATGGGGCATTGATATTGCAGGTCCTTTTCCAATAGCAGCAGGCGGTCTCAAGTTTCTCATAGTAGCCATAGACTACTTCACCAAGTGGATCGAGGCAAAAGCAAAGTGGCGACAATCACGGCAACTGGTGAAACGCTTTGTCTAGGACAACATTGTATGCCGCTTCGGATTACCTGGTGAAATCATCTCGGATAATGGGAAACAATTCGAAACCCCTTCAAAGATTGGTGCGAGAAGTTAAACATCACCCAACACTCGCGTCGGTTCGCATGACCCACAAACCAATAATGGCTTAGTAGAGTGCGCAAACCGAAGCCTGGGCGAAGGAATCAAAGCGCGCCTGGATAGGCACAAAGGAAGGTGGGTCGAAGAACTTTCGCATGTACTGTGGGCGCACCGCACCTCCATAAAAACTAGCACGGGGGACACCCCCTTCTCTCTAGTCTATGGGATGAAGCATACCAACCGAGATCGGCATGCCAACCATCCGCACTGCGGAGATCAATGTGACAACAAACGACGATGAAAGACGCGGTTCGACTTGGATCTGCTGGAAGAAAGACGAAGCGCAGCCATACGGGAGGCAAAGTCGAAGTCAAAAATGAAAGGCTACTATGATGCTAAGGTACGCAGTGTTTCATTCCGACCAGCGACTTTGTCTACCGCGCCAATGAGGCGAGCCACGCTAGAAGATACGCTGAAGCTCGGACCAAAATGGGAAGGACCCTATGAGGTTATCTGAAGCAATAGGCACAGGCGCGCATGGCTACGAGGCTTGGATGGGCGTGACCTACCGCGCACATGGAACATCGGCAACCTCAAGAGGTGCTACCTATAAGAATGGCTATGGCACAAATACACAGACGCGCGCACTTTCGGCTCTAAATAAACATTCATGTATTCATCTTTATTTTTTCATATATACTGTTTTCTTTGTTATCTCTCAAAAAACTTGCAAGTATCAATAAAATGCGCGTTTCTAGCTAACTCCGCGACACATTTTAAGTTGTTATCTCCATATACTGTAGGTCTTTAACAATTTTTTATTTCTTGCCCACGATGGCGTGCATGCACTACGAATAAACCCACGATGGTACAAGGATAAGTTAACCTACTAAATAACTTGTTGAGTAAGAGGGTTGCAAACCCATCAACATCGGATCATGTATCCTTGTTAAACACCTTGTTCTCGAGACGTTGGAATAAGATATGTGCGCAACCCACGATGGTTGCGCAAATACCGCGACACGTGCACGTTTAACAACTTAGGAACCAAGACACTTGTTTCCTCAATGTGATATGTACAACACGCTGAATATCATACCATACACGATTATGATAAAGTACTTGGAATTATTTCTCAAGTAGACTAGGATTTTTCGTACATGATTATGGATTTTCTATATATTTGCACTCGGCGCATACACGTTTGTCTCTTCGCAACAAATACATCTTTTACGCACGACATGACAGATACATATACATTGCAAATATCTACAGCAAGAAAGAGACTTTCATTCATAACCACGAGTTATTACAAGCGAGAGTTATTTTGCAACATATCAGCTACCATTCAAGCTACAACGCTAGTGAAGAGGTGCCAACGTGACTTGTTGCACCTTTAACTTCGCTAACACTTTTCAACATGTCTGCATCTTGATGCGACACGGTGGCCTGACCGGCACCCCATCGGACCTTGCAAGTGAGCCGCACCAACCCCGCACAAAATAGCTTTACCCGCAATACCTTCTTTTTAGCAAGACGGGTCGCATGCGCTCCAAGACCTCCTCCTCGCAAAGGTACCTCTTTTTTCCAAAGCAAAGGGATTCTGGCTATCCCTAGGACGTGCAAACACAGGTACTTGCAGCTGAGACTCATGGGGCTTCAAATAATAGTCCACCAGAGCTGTGTTTCGCATCCCTAAGGCACGATGACGCGCCATGGTCAACCCCGCCATAATAACATTTATCGGATAATCTTGATCGCGCTCAAGCTCCGAAATCATTGGGAGCTCTAAATCTTTCATTCTCTGCATGGCAGCGACCAAATGATCATATGACTCCGCATCATAATTCGGTACCTTATCAACCGCCACCTTCAACAGTTTTGCCTCGTGGAGCTCTTCAATTGCTTCGATTTACCACGCCTCCAAGCGCACCGCACAACCTCCCCCCGGCGTTAACCACCTCGGCGATTCCAGGTATTAAGGGCAGCTAAGCGGATACCGTGGCCTATGAGCCACCTGCGCTCCGCTATTGTGGACATAAGCTGAGGATACAACTCCTCGTCATATTCAATGCTAAGCTTTACGCAGCTTTTGCCTCCTGCACCTCTAATGACCAGCTCACAGTAGCCCCAAGCTCCCCCAACTGCGCAAACAAATTTTCCTTACCCTGCTCCAGATGTTTAAGTACCCAGCCGGCACGCCAGACTTGTCTGGCAGCATCGGCACGCTCTTGATTTATTTGGCACATTAGCCCATTTTGTCTCCATCTGCTGTTTTTGAGTATGCGCGCCAAATCCCTCAGTGCCTCTGCAAGATGGGCGCTATCCGTTTCGCCTCTGCAAGTCTGGCCAGTTTGCCCTCCACGAAGCTATTGCCGGTCTTTTGTGAATCTTGGTTCACCTCACCTGCTACTCGGTCTTCAGCTTCACAATTAGTGCAGCTGATGTGTGGAGACCTGCACTACCTCTTCAACCAATTGCTCCATGGAGCGATCCGCATCGACTGGTCTTCATTATCCCCGGCTCTGCGGCTCGAATGCGCTGAATGTATAGGACTAGCCTTGGGGGTGATTCTATCACCGCTTCCTCCTGCGAATGATCACCCGAAATAAATGTTAGATTAACAACTAGCATATCCACCAACACACCTGAAATTATATATATAATGCTTTACTCACCGTGGCTCCGCGACATCAGCGAAGGTGTGTGGCGCGTAAGACGCTTCATCCGTGGAGGATACTTCCACACTCTGAACCACGGCGTTTTCCTTGATGGGCCCGCACCATCCCTTCGGTCCTTTTACGCCTAAGCCCGATTCTTCTTCTTCCTCTTCCTCCATAGGTGAGCCACATTACGGGCTGGTGGTCAGCTACAAGAGAAGTTACTTCGGGATTAGCGGCTTTGTAGGGTGTTACCTCCACGGCGACCTGAGGAACTGGTTCCTGTCTCCCCCATTCAGCTCTATGACGCGCCCGTCTCGATAGCAGCTAGCCAGATTGGCTCCTCTCCTTCTCTCAACGGCCGCGATACCCACACCACCTCAATCGGCCGCCAAACGAACAACAGATAAAGAGGTCCATCTCTGCGCAAATAGGAAACAAACAAACAAAGCATGGTTATATAATGTGGGAACAAAGGAAGATCATTCTTACTACAAAAGGAGGTGCGGAAGAACGAGTACCCACCCTGGCCATTGGCTTCTAACAAGATTGGGATCTCATCTTCGGGACCAAAATAGTTCCGGCTGATGCCCATGTGTACCAAAAAATTCCTCAGATAGGAATTAATGGGGATGCGGTTAGCGTTTATCAATTCCTCGCATCCTCAGCAACATAGGATCCGGCGGGGCACTCATCCTTCACCAACGAACCTGGTATGAAAGTCATAGGTCCACGAAACACAAATTGCCTACCCAGAAAAGGACTCCCTCAAATTCCTAAGTCAGCGCGTCTAGCTTCTTTGTATAACATTGAAATCTACAAATAGCTTAGCAAAGGACACCCACCCATGTGACCAGGTTGTATGGTAGAACACGCAAAAAAGGTTGATGGTGGGATTCACCGCCAGATACGCGGCATTCACCTCAAAATTTGTAATTTTAGCGGCGCCTATACAATGCAATTGTGATATGTGCGGATTATAATATTTCAATATATCGCACAGGAATTGGGATAGAGGCACGCGTTGATTCGCGAATTCAAAAAAACGCGTGTATACCCTCACCTCCCTTCGGGAATCGGCAATAGACGCCCGCGCACCGGAATTTGGGAACCTGGATGTACGCTAAGCTGTATGTAATAATC
The DNA here is from genome assembly GCA_910596185.1 of Chrysanthemum makinoi. Lineage (NCBI taxonomy): Eukaryota > Viridiplantae > Streptophyta > Magnoliopsida > Asterales > Asteraceae > Chrysanthemum > Chrysanthemum makinoi. The sequence goes on along the minus strand of OU343218.1, from coordinate 78,727,483 downwards.
CAACTGAACTCTAAGAGATCACTCGTGGATAGATTGGAGGTGAACTCATGCGCTTGTTTGACCATAGTGGTGGATTTACAGAAACGCACGCGCGGGTACCTTGAGGTAGTTTAATTTCTAGTTTGCAGTACCGGAGTTCTATTTCAACAATGGCGGATTGTTTTTTACGGTGGATCACTTTGTGAAAATGACGGGTGGTTTTATACTCTTCTCTCATCCACACGATACGTGCCACGTGGATTCCACTTGTGTGGTTGAGATCACTCTGACGGGGACGCGACCATCAAATACTTTCCCCAATAATAACGAGGCGTTTACATTTCACTTTGATGTCTAGATACAATGCACCTACGGTATGTGTATGGCTTCTTTAATACGTTTCGTAAGTTTATTTTATTTGGGACTACGGTCATTAGTCTAGTATCTGCAGCTACGCGACGCGCATACTAGACTGGGGACATGATGACGTATAGTCCGAGATCCGGTCATAAACCCGACTACATTGTCCCAATACTCACAAGCCGGCACGAACTAATCGGGCTTCACATCAATAAGCTTTTGGGCTCACGAAGCCCAAGCCCATATCTATTTACGGAATAGATATCCGATCTCTTCTAAAATAAGGGGATAATCATTCCCAACCGACTTAGCGGATGCCGAAGGTTGGGGAACACCTGAACCAACAAGGATTCCGCGGTGTGTATAAAGGGAACCATATCCCTCGTTTAAGGTACGCTCTCATAACCCTAAAACTCCTAAAACCTTAAAACCGATTACTCACTCTCACGCCGGAGGATAATCGTGGGAGACAATCCCCGGTAATAGCCTAACGTTTTCTTAACGCTCGTAGTGCTATGCAGTCTCAAGCAGTTAATTCTTAATGTACGAGAACCTCCAAACCGTGAAGCCCAATTTTTGTATCAACAAGTTGTCTTAGTGGTACTGGTACAGTGATACAAATGATCCAACTGAGTGAGGCGAGCTTTATATCACTATGTTAGTATCCTAAAGTTATACGTAGTTATTACATTCAGCCCCCATGTTAGATTTACTCAAATATATTTCATCTTATATTTCGGTGAAGGGTGTTGTACATCTTTTAGCCTAAACTCTTGATCTATAATTTGCAAAAAAGCAAAGAGCATATGGTACCACAAAAGCAATATTTGCAGCAAAAATGATCAACATACTAGCATAGGCACATGGTATCATTAAATCCAAAGGCATTCAACAAACTTTAATATATGATCACTAATATGGTCCAGCATCTCCATATTGAACTTTATTAAAAAGACGAGAATTAAGTAACACAAAACAAGCAATGGACCCTCTCACTTTGACTTAATTTAACAGACAACGTCAACAATCATGGATCCAATAACTACAACTCCATGTTAATAACCACATATCATCCGCTACATCAACCATATTAATAACTCTCTTTCAAACATTTTGACAAAATACCTTGCATGCATTAAAGTCCACAACCACATATCATCCGCTACATCAACCATATTAAATTCTTTAATACTAATTCTTCATAAACGATTTAGGGTGCATTTAGTCGTTACGTATAGCAATACAAGAAAAAAGAGGACGGGCACGAGACATTTGGCGAGGATTCGCAAATTACCAGACTTTGACTATGCCAGGGATTGATTGGTGCTGTGTAGAATAATAACTTTCATTAACCTAAGAGAAAATGTTTTATAAATCCTAATTTATACTCCCTCCGTCTCAATTTAATTGTCCATATTTCCATTTTTAGATGTCTCAAAAAAATTGCCCACTTTCCTTTTTTAGTAAAAACTAGGGAATATAAAGGGGGAATATTCTATTTGTGTGGTTGAAAATTAAAGTTGCCCCACTTTTATTAAACTTTGTGTTTTCTCTCTCATGACAATTAAATTGAGACGGAGGGAGTACTTGTAATTTGCAAACAAGTGGCATGTGTTTTGTGGCGGCTATGATATACCCGACAAAAGTAAGTACAAGATATTGATCAATTGATCATCATCGCTTACGTACGTACGTGGTCATTATCACTCGAGTCGTTATTGACTTATTTTTAATCAGTGTAATTCGTTTGCATGTTCTAGTTTTTTAAGGGAGAAGATATTTCTACCCTCTCTAATTCTTATATTCCAACTTTTCTTACCTTTTTGCATTTTTTTATTTATTTATTTATTTTTTTTTTTTTATAATTTTGTTTATATCAAAAAACTATAAACCTGAAAATGCGGAACATAAAATATAAAGTTTAATAAGTCAAATGCTTAAAACTGTCAGAAATACTGAACAGAAACTAACAGAAAACTGTGTTGTACTGAAACAAATAGGGGACACAAGGAATAAAAGTACAAACCCTCCCTTGTAGGGAGGGTGGGAATAGTACATCCCCTTTTTTAATTATAAGTTACTATTTACATGTACTAGTTCGTGAGGAATGTTACTGATAACATCACTATAAGGGGGTGGCAACCATGTCTAACTAAATTTCTCATATCTAATCACCCACCAGTAATATCCTTCCATCTCATCTCATACCTATCTCATACCTAACCATAGATTTTTAGTGGCAACCATGCCTAACCCATACCTCATCTATTTTTTTTATTTATAATTATATTAAACAATTTAATAAAAATATAATATTTTATTAATACTTAAAAGAAAATTACATAATACTTATTAAAAAAAAACACTAGTCATCAAGGTATGGTAAGTCTTTGCAACGCCGTAAAACTTTTTCCCCCTAGCGTCTACGCCCTCTTGAACCATTCGAAATTCGCTTCAATATCACCAACAATTTTTAGAAACAAGCTTTTATTCATAATGAAATCTTTTTACTTAAAAACATGGTGGGGGACTTTGGGTTTTCTTCGACGAAATAGTCATTCATTAGAGTTTCTAGAGCTTTTTGATGAAAATGGGTAACATACCAACGGGTTGAGCTTTCCGTGTCTTCAATGGCATCGCACGCGGCTAAATAGGTTTCTATGGTAGAACCTGTGGAAAACAATAGTTCGGAAGAGTCGAATGGAAAATCTAACTCGTCCTCGGATGAAGAAGATGAAGATGAAGATGAAGCCATTTTGTTAGTGAAATAGAGATGTTTTTGTTTGAGTAAAAATAGAGATGTTTTTGTGTATGAAATAATGTTAAATGGGTGGTGTTTAAATAGGTAAATTTTTTTTTTTTTTTTTAATGTAGGCAACGACTAGTTTTGCTCCACACCTAATCGGTGATGTTTACCGATTTATCACAAATCCATGCCACACCGATTCAAACCGAAATGGTGGTTATTCTCATGCCGATCGGGGTTGCTCATGTCTAACCCAAACCGAGCCCCATTGCCACCCCCCTAATATGTAAAGTCAGAAAGAAAATGAGGCTATGCTTTATTAGAACCAGACAATGACATAAGAGGTTTAATTATATGTAGCATGTATGGCTAAGTTTATCATTTTTTATTTTATTATTATTATTATTTTTAAAACTTTTTGAGACTTGTAAGATTAGATGATCTTAGAGGGCAGTTTGGATGGAGGGTTTTGGGTAAAAGGGATTAGTTTAGGGAATATAAAAGATATTTGGTTGAGAGGTTTAGGTTGGTTGTGTTAGCTCGTTTTGTATCTTGTATACTTGTAACGGGGCTCAAGCACGAATCTAGAATATTCCGTGTGTACCTATAAATGTGTAATATGTAATTTGGGAAAGGATCAATCAAATCATTCACTCATCAATAATACCGAACATGGTATCAAGAGCCTAAAATATTTTGTTCCCTCCCTAAAACCCTAAACCAGCCATTTTCTCCACTAAACCATCGATCTAAACTTTTTTTTTGGTGGTGATTTGTGCAAAGGTCACAAATCCACACGAGTTTTCGTGCTAGGTCACAAATCAGTTGTGGTTATTCGTGCTAGGTCACGGATCATTATCTTGTTGTTGTGATTTTTCTCTCTACGTTTGCCTTCACATCACGAAAATATGACAGGAGACAGCACTGATGTATTGTTTGCACAACTTCTGCATCGCTTGGGTGTTAGCGGTACGCATGGGATTAATCATGTTAGGATTTAGTAAATCAGTAAGTTAAAGACTCGGTCACCTTAAGTATTTGTAAGCATCAGAAAGCTCGTAGTCTTAGTCGTTTAGTTATTATAAGTAATTAGTTAAGTAACGTCGTGGGGGAAGGACGGGTCTTTACCCACTGTATACCTGATCCACAGCCCGTAGGTGGCGTTTTTGTAAGAAACTATAAATACCTTCTACCTCCCAAGGTAGAAGGTTGGAGCTTCATAATATACATTTACCTTCTCTCACTAGAAGTTCCCATTCTCTCCACTTTCTCTCTCTAAACTCATCCTAGGTTCGAATCAACATAAGTGTGTATGTGTGTTTATGATAACCAATATGTTACAATTGGTATCAAGAGCCATGGTTTGATCATCTACTTTGTGTGTTCTTGGATTCTTGATTGGTTATTCATAAGTTTATGGTTTGAATGAGTTTGGAGACTTTTTCACTCTTTTGATCTTATTTAGTGGTAAAGTTTGTATTTTCATTGTACTTTTGTGTTTAGGATCATCATATTAGTTTAGTTAGGGTTTGAAAGGATTGATTCATCTTGGTTGTGGTATTTTTGATTGAAAAAGTAAGTTTTTAGAAAGTGTTCTTGGATGCGTTTTGGCTCACGGTAATAGTGTTCTAGGCTGCGTTTTGTTAGTTTCTCGCTACGACTTGACTGTTTCCAGGTTGCGTTTTGGTAGTGTCTAGCTGCGACTTGATAGTTTATGGCTGCGACTTGACTGATTTTGGCTGTGACTTGATTATTTTATTATTAATTGAGTTGCGTTTTGTTAGGAAAGGACAAAATGACAAGTAGTGCTTGTACTATTGAAATCGACATGCGACTTGTGCATTGCGTTTTGGTATTCTGCGTTTTGATAGGTTGCGTTTTGGATAGTCCTGCGTTTTGTCAAGTTCTGCGTTTTGTTCTTGCGTTTTGTCAAGTACTGCGATTTGTCCTTGCGTTTTGTCAAATACTGCGACTTGTGCCTCTGTGTTTTTTTAAGTTGGGTTTTGACAGGGTGCATTTTGTGTTGACTGCTATTTGATAGCTGCGTTTTAGATAATCTCCGACTTGAGTTCCTGTGTTTTGATTTCTCTGCGATTTGACTTAGTTGTTGTGTTTTGTCTCTTGAGATTTGACACTTGTGATTTGACTCCTACGGGTTCCTCTTGGTTTTGTAAAATCCCGCGAAAAATTCCATTTCTCGGTTAAATCAAAGAGTAGTAAAATCCCGTATACTTAGTAATCATGTCTATTGTTTCAGATGACGTTCAAGCTGCTGGGTCCGACACTCACCCTCCTATGCTGGA
>OU343218.1:78640503-78721995 GCA_910596185.1 Chrysanthemum makinoi | reverse complement strand
TTCACTCATTGTTCTTCAGTCACACACAGGTGTTTGGTGCATTGAATTTCCTTTCAAGTGGTTATCAATCTGCATACACATATCAAGATGATTGTAATAGCCGTTCAAGTACGAATAAGACATGCATCAACTATAATTTAATCAACGCATAATAATTTAATGAGGTTTTCATCTTTCAAGTATGATAGTAATGAAGTGCTAAGATAAATTAGTACTATGCATATTATCTCTTACAAGGGTGACTAGGAATTACACTTGAATGTTCATAAATGGATTTATGACTGTTTGGTGCTGCATATTCTGTGGAGATAATACATATCATTTTTGCAGAAGGTCCCAACAAGCAGGGCCCTCCAATAATTATATATCCTGACAAATGGGTATGGCCTAATATTCCAAGTTGTGAAATAAATTTACTAGATATATCAATGAAAAGATATGATATTACTCAATCCAAATAGAAATGCTAAAAGAAGCTATGGATAAAATCGGGCGATATTCGCAAAGTAACATGTAAAACTTAGGTGTGGGCATTAGTCAATCAGCAAAAAAAATAAACGATATTTACTTTAAATATGGGCACTAAGGCACCTCTAAAAGGAAAAGAGGCGTCTCGAGAATGAATTGTATCCACAACTACATTTAATACTACGTAGCATAAAGCCACATCTGCTCAGAAGCATACAAGATATCAGATAGTGATTTTGAGTAACTCTGAAAATCAAGCTTCTATCATGTCCAGTAATCACTCATATATGTTAGCTATGTAGAGAAAATAATGAAGATGTTAGATGTGAAGATACTACGGAGTAAAAAAGGGTAAATAATGTTAGACTTAATAATCAAGAATTATATGTCTTTGAAAGTAGAAGGACAAATAGTGTAGATTAGAAACTTGATAACTGTAAAGTTAGTTATTTCCTGTAAACTAGGAAGGGATGTGTCGTTTACATGCCTTGTAGAAGAGTCACAACGGTTCAATAACACCGTTTGACATAGTATAAATAGATACCAATTGTAAACATTTTAGTGTGTGGAACAATAATAATATAGTGTGTTTTTTACAGAAAAGTTCCCACCCTCTGTTTCTCATACCGAGTCCATGCACACATTTCTTGTGCATACTCTTATCAATATATTGTTCATCAAAGTTGCATGATTCGCAAACTAAGAGAAAATTAACATGGCATCAGAGCCTAGGGTTTAAAGATCCTGGAAAAAGAATAACATTAAGAAACCTGTGGAAGAATGTTTGCGAGATCAATTGCGCCAAGGAAGTGATCGCGAAAAAGGAAACAAGCAAACGCAACGGCGACAAACAAATTCATTTGTTTTTTAAGAAGAGAAAGAAGGAAAGCAAAACGACTTGCTTTGATAGAAATAACGAGGTATTTAAAGTCATTGTGGAAACCAAAGAAGAAGATTATGTTCATTGCAAGTTTGATACTATACCGAAAGTGTAGTCTCGCCATGAAACTGCTAATGTACTGGGTGAAAAGTCAAAAGATGTAGGAGACTAAGCAATGATGGTTGCCATGGACCCGCAAGACCGTAAGGGAAAGAGAGTGAAGGATGGAGCACTTGAAGAATGATCAAAAGGATCATCCATGGAACGAAAGCAGAAGCAAATAACATGATTAGACCGAAGTTACAGCGATCAGACAATAATAAAAGAAGGAACGAGACTGCAAGTAGGATGAACAAAGGAACAGAGTGAAAAAGTATGAAGAATATGATTTCTTGATTAGGGGAGTGAATGTTAGACTTAATAATCAAGAATTATATGTCTTTGAAAGTAGAAGGACAAATAGTGTAGATTAGAAACTTGATAAGCGTAGTTAGTTATTTCTCGTAAACTAGGAAGGGATGTGTCGTTTACGTGCCTTGTAGAAGAGTCACAACGGTTCAATAACACCGTTTGACATAATATAAATAGATACCAATTGTAAACATTTTAGTGTGTGGAATAATATTAATATAGTGTGTTTTTTACAGAAAAGTTCCCACCCTCTGTTTCTCATACCGAGTCCATGCACACATTTCTTGTGCATACTCTTATCAATATATTGTTCATCAAAGTTGCATGATTCGCAAACTAAGAGAAAATTAACAAATAACACCCCGACTAATATATCAAGATGTGAGAGATAAATCACTCCTACCTAGTGATAGCCGGTTATTGGCAATAGTAGTTAATTAGGTTTGGAGTCGTTAGGTGTTATCTTATTGTGTAAGCCTTTTAAGCATATTCTTTCTTTCCATGCGGAGGAAATTTTGAGTTTTGTTTAGTGTAAGCTAAGTCAGTTAGCTATTAGCCGAGTGCCAAGGCAATCCCAAATCGGTTAGGACTTGGTTTTTAATTTCTACCTCCTCTCCTCTATAAAAGGAGGAGATCAGGGGTTGGAGCATACCATTCGCGTTCATTAATTGTTCTTTCCTCTGTAAACCTATATTTAGATTGACAACATTAAATGTTAGTTTCTTTTGTGGGTTTTGTTTCTTCATCGTTCGTCCAAGGAGCTCTTTGGTGATCGCAGCTTGTGCTCAAAGATTTAGTGCTAGCTTCCGTGTTTGATATTCAGGTTTGTTGTTCGTGTATCTCCAGCACCTAGTAAGAAGATAGGAACACGAAAACAGAATACAAGGTTAGTAACAAACCTAGTTAGAGGGTTTATTAAACCGGCCACTCTATCCAATCAAGACTAGTTGTGATGACGTAAAGTCTGGAGTCGGGTCATAAACCCCTACTTCTTCAATACTACAAGCCCTAAGACTAACCGGGCCGACATCAATAAGCGTTTGGGCTCACGGCCCAAGCCCATATCTATTTACTAATAGATATCCGATCTCTTCTAAAATAAAGGATAATCATTCCCAACCGACTTAGGCGGGATAACGAAGGTTGGGGAACACCGGAACCAACAAGGATTCCGTGTGTATATAAAGGGAACCATATCCCTCGTTTAAGGTATGATCTCATAACCCTAAAACTCCTAAAACCTTAAAACCGATTACTCACTCTCACGCCGGAGGATAATCGTGGGAGACAATCCCACGGTAAGCCTAACGGCGCTTCTTGCTCTTAGTGCCAGGTCTCAAGCAGCAATTTTAATTGGTAAGAACCGGAGCTCCAAACCGAACCCAATTTTTGTATCAACAAGTGGCGCCATCCGTGGGACCCTACACTAAGAACCGACACTAGAATGACAAAGCACGGTAATCGGCGATCAGCATCCGCCTCATGGGAAGAAGTCGCAAAGTGGGCTAACCCCTTGACCCACTGGACAACCAAGCTAAAAATAAGGGATCGTGCCAAGACTTGATCTTCCATTTGGGGGAACCGCACTCGGGAACAACCCAAGCCACCACAACCACCACGAGTGGAGTAGACCCACCGCCCACACGTCTTTACTACTCCCTTCCAATCGGTGTTGGAAACTAACTCGACAAAGGTACCGGAGGCACCGGACCGGAATAAGGGTATAGCGGCTAAACAACGACCCCTCTTGAAGTGGGGTCGCCCGGAGTTAGCGCCGTAAGTTTTCGTATCCCAAAACTACGAAACATTAACGCTCATGCATGCAAGAGGAAGAGAAGAAGAGATCGTCGAACTTAAAAGCCCGACTTAATTTCGATTCTGATATGCTTCTCCCCACGCTATCAGAAAGAGGCGCGAAAAGAAAGCACGACCCCAAAGATTCAATAGAATCGAGGAGAATCGAGGTGATGAGACATCTCACTCGCAACACTTGAGTGATAGTGATGGAGAAGAACGGCGACCAGGTGTCTATGCAGACCGGGTAGCCCGAAGTACATGACAGAATCGACGAAAGCATTCCCCAGAGAGCCCCTCGATCCGCACTATAAGTCGACTCAGGACAAAATCGGCGAAACGCCGAAGAAGGGAAGCTCATCTTCGATAACCTCGGACAACGAGGATAGCGATACAGACATTGGAAGTCTAGAAACGACAGCCGCAAGCAAGAGGAAGACATGTCTCTCCCATGGGCCGCCGTAAAGTGGATGCTCTCACCGTGACGCATTAGTGATTTCTCTGAAAACAAGAAGAGGCGCATGCCTACGAATGTCAAGACCTATGATGGAACAGTGATCCTCGACGATCACCTAAAAATCTTTGAATCACCACGACCATTGAGAATTGGCCACAACCAGCTGTGGTGCCACATGTTTAATTCCACGCCAGTGGAAGCCGCTGAACTGTTCAACAAACTCCCACGGGAGCATAAATGGTTTGAGGAGTTGAGAAAGGCGCCCGCCTAAATTTTACTCAACGAAAAAGTGCTTAAAACCCCGTCGAACTCGCAGGGTAAAGCGGCACCAAGGAGAATCTACGAGCGCATTCATGGAACGCTTTAAGGATGAATGCATGCAAGTTAAAGCATGCCCTGAGGTACTAAAGATCTCTGGCTTCATGAACGGGATCAATAATCCAGAACTCATCAAGAGATTGAACGACAAGATCCCTGAGACCTTTGATGAACTCATGAAGCGCCTCGTCTTTTTGTCCGGGAGAACGGCCGGCGATAGCAAAAGGAACTACTGAAGTTACCGGTCACAGAACAACCCGAGACAATCGAACGATCGAGGTAGTAACCGTAATAGAGCTATCGCACTGAGGAGCGGCAGAGACAATGACAAGTACACTCCCCTGATCAAAACCCCAAAGGAAATACTCGCAACGGAAGGTGCGAATTTCCCAAGACCACCGCAGATGCGCATAACCAAGATCGGCGACTGGGAATGGATATGTGACTACCACGCCGCCAAAGGGTCACACCACTAACGAATGTGTCAACAAGCGCCAACTCATCGACAAGATGGTCAAAGAGGGTAGACTAGACCACTTGGTTAAAAACATTAAAGAGGGAAGAGATAAACAAAGAATGGAAACAAGAAGAGACACCCAAAGATAAGGCCGACACAATCTACATGATACAAACGCAAGCGAATCACTAGACAAAAGGTCACCAGAGTTTTCCAAGAAGCGAAATCTCTTTCCTACTCTAACCACGGACAACGCAAGTAGCAGCCACTCACCATTGAAATAAATGCCGGGGGTCACGATATACACCGCATGTACATTGATGGTGGGGCATCGGCAAATATCATGTATGAGCATTGCTTTAAAAGACTACGACCTGAAATACATAGCTAGTTAAACCCGGCCAGACAATCAGCCATCGGTTTCACGGGTGAAAAGATATGGCCCATGGGGCAACTGCGATTACTAGTCAAGATTGGCAATGCAGCAGCACTTGACAACCGATGGATTTCATGGTGATCAAATCCCCCTCGCCATACAATGGCATCATTGGGAGACCCGGATATCACCATGCGCGGTGCCATCGACAAGACGGATGCTTAAATTCCAGAGAAGGGGGCATTGTTACCTTTACAATGCCACGATACCAAAGAGAATGTAACGCTGTTACACGCGAAATGCACCGATTCAAACAAGGCGCGCCAAAGTCCCCAATCAAGGTCGCGATTCACCCGTAATACCCGAAGGATATAACCATCGGAGGGTCATTGTGGACAACGGCAGCAAATTGCAGGCGCTCCACAAAGAACGTGGATATTTTCGGGAGCCAAAACATATGATCGGGGTGCCACGCCGATCACGAGCATAAACCGAGAATCCCACAAGGGTACTCACCGATACGCCGAAGCGTGGCCAAGCCCCGAGCGCGTTACCGTGCAATTCGCAGAGGTACGAAATTGGTAAATGCATGAATTATGCGTGAAGTCTACTACCACGAACGGCTTTCTAACCCGGAATGGTCAAAAAGCGACGGTAGTTTAATTTAATGTGCGAGACTTCACCGACCTTAACAAAGCATGCCCACATGATCGCTATCCATTACGTAGATAGACCTGAAAATAGAGTCCTTGTGCGGATACCTAAAGTGTTTTCTTGACGCTGCATAAGGATATCATCGATGCATGGCTAAGGAAGACGAAAAACAGCCTTCCACACAAGCCAAGGCGTTTCATCGTTATACAAAATGCCCTTTGGCTTGAAGAACGCGGGTGCCACCTATCGTACGCTTAGTAGACAATGCCTTTGAAAATGTGTGGGCCGCAACCCGAAGTCTATGTGATGACCTGGTAATCAAAAGCCATACCGGTTGAGCCGGTGCGCGACATAGAAGAGACATTCAAGACTCTACGAGAGGTCAACATGAAGTGAATCTCTAAGAAATGCACCTTCAAGGCCATCAAGGCATGTTCCTAGGATACGATAGAACCTCGACGATAAAACCTTGTCTGAAAAGACAAGCGTATGGAATAATCTTCCTCATCAAGACGCTGGCGAAGTCCAATCTCTCAACGGAAAATGGCCGGCCTAAACAGTGTTCTCGTCTAAGTCACAGAAAGTCATTACTCTTTTCAAAACACTCAAGAGGTGTATGAAAAGAGTGATTTCTCGTGGACTAATTTGGTATAAGAAGCCTTCACTACACTCAAACAAAGATCTAGCAACGCCCCAACACTCGTTGCACCCCCCAATGTGGGAAGAGCGATCATGTATTTATCAACAACTCATTGGCGCCAGCTAGTTGTTACTAACAGATGGGGGACTCGCAAACCCCTATCTAATTTGTAAGCAAAGCGCTCAAGAAGACGGAGATGAACTACAGTGCCATGGAAAAGTTAGTCTTGGCATTAGTGTTTGCCGCCAGTTTACCACGGTGCTTCCAAGCGACCCGATAGTGGTAATCACAGATCAACCCATCAAGCGTGATCATCTCCAAACCCGATGCATCAGACGACTTCGATGGGAGTGTGTTGCTAGGCGAACACAACATCTTCGACGACCACGCACCGCATAAAAGGACGGTGCTCCGCGCACTTCATCATCGAAGCTGATAATCGATGCGGTACCCACACCAAGATAGGAACTACAAGATCCATGGATTTACTTGCATGGATCCGCATGCGTAGACGGATCGTGAGTCGGCCTCATTCTCACAAACCCGCAGGGAATGGAATTCACTTACGACTGCGCTTTGAATTTACCGCGACAAACAATGAGGCGTATCGGCTCTAATCGCCGGACTACGCATTGCTCGAATGGGTGTAATGAATTGAAGCAAATGTAGACTCCGGCTAGTAAGCAACCGCGGTTGGGCTTAATACGTCCAAAGAAGAGAATATGATTCAAGATCTTGAGAAGACTAAGACACCTGATCAAAGGCTTTGACAGTTATATCAAGCAAGTCCCTAGAGGAGAAAATCGCAAGGCGACGCGACTGAGCAAGATCGCCTCGACAGCTTCTCGCACACTTATCAAAGCAAGTGCTGGTGGAAACACTGAAAAGCAAGTCAATATCGGAGATAGAAGTCTCCTCGGTCATAGAGGAGGATGGCCCTACATGGATGACACCATTACGGAATTCCTACGAAGGGAAACACCCCAAGAACAGACGAAGTCGCAGATACGGGCGCACAAAGCAGAGATTCGAATTGCGAGACAACATACTATACCGACGTTCTTTCCTCCAACCATGGCCCAAGGTCTCTCAAGCAAATTACGTGCTGCGAGAATCCATGAAGGTTCATGCAGCATGCACGCCAGACCGCTGATCCGTTATAGCACGCATGCATCGATACTCATCCAACCATGCATCGACGCTGCGGACTAATAAGGAAGTGCAATGATTGCCAAGTTCATAGACCCATCCCGCGCCAACCACAAAGACGAGCTAACGCCAATCACGACGCCATGGCCATTCTACAAATGGGGCATTGATATTGCGTGTCCTTTTCCAATAGCAGCAGCGGTCTCAGTTTCTCATAGTAGCCATAGACTACTTCACCAAGTGGATCGGCAAAAGCAAAGGGCGACAATCACCGGCAACCAGTGAAACGCTTTGTCCGGGACAACATTGTGGCGCCGCTCGGATTACCCGTGAAATCATCTCGATAATGGGAAACAATTTCGCAAAACCTTCAAAGATTGGTGCGAAGTTAAACATCACCAACACTCAAGGCGTCGGCACGCACCCACAAACCAATGGCTTAGTAGAGCGCAAACCGCCGGGCGAAGGAATCAAAGCGCTCGATAGGCACAAAGGAAGGTGGGTCAAGAACTTTCGCGATGTACCGGGCGACCGCACCTCCATAAAAACCAAAGACGGGACACCCCTCTCTAGTCTATGGGATGTGTTTGTTATACCAACCGAGATCGGCATGCCAACCATCCGCACCGCGGAGATCAATGTGACAACAAACGATCGATGAAAGACGGTCGACTTGGATCGCTGGAAGAAAGACGCTAACGCCAGCTCCATACGGGAGGCAAAGTCGGTCAAAATGAAAGGCTACTATGATGCTAAGGTACGCAGTGTTTCATTCCGACCGTGCCACTTTGTCTACCGGCCAATGAGGCGAGCCACGCAGAAGATACTGGTAAGCTCGACCAAAATGGGAAGGACCCTATGAGGTTATGAAGCAATAGGCACGCGCTGCATTGCTACGAGGCTTGGATGGTCGTGACTCATCACAAGACATGGAACATCGCAACCTCAAGAGTGCTACCTATAAGAATGGCTATGGCACAGCGCCACAGACGCCACTTCGGCTCTCAATAAACATTCATGTATTCATCTTTATTTTTTCATATATACTGTTTTCTTCGTTATCTCTCAAAAAACTTGCAAGTATCAATAAAATGTCATGTTTCTAGCTAACTCCGGCACACATTTTAAGTTGTTATCTCCATATACTCTATGTCTTTAACAATTTTTTATTTCTTGCCCACGGCGATATGCAAGTATGCACTACGAATAAACCCACGATGGTACAAGGATAAGTTAACCTACTAAATAACTTGTTGAGTAAGAGGGTTGCAAACCCATCAACATCGGATCATGTATCCTTGTTAAACACCTTGTTCGGCGATTGAATAAGATATAGCGCGAACCCACCGATTGCTAAGCGCTAGCGCATCACATCGTTTAACAACTTAGGAAACAAGACACTTGTTTCCTCAATGTGATATGTACAACACGCTGAATATCATACCATACACGATTATGATAAAGTACTTGGAATTATTTCTCAAGTAGACTAGGATTTTCGCATGATTATGGATTTTCTATATATTTGCACTGGCGCATAACGCTTGTCTCTTCGGCAACAAATACATCTTTTACGCACGCACGCATTTATACATATTGCAAATATCTACGCGAAGAAAGACTTTCATTCATAACCACGAGTTATTACAAGCGAGAGTTATTTTGCAACATATCGCCTACCATCCGCTACAACGCTAGTGAAGAGGTGCCAACGCGGACTTGTTGCACCTTTAACTTCGCTAACACTTTTCAACATGTTCAGATCTTGATGCGACACCGGCAATACACCGACCGCACCCCATCGGACCTTGGCAAGTGAGCCGCACCAACCCCGCACAAAATAGCTTTACCGCAATACCTTCTTTAGCAAGACGGGTCGCATGCGCCTAAGACCTCCCCGCAAAGGTACCTCTTTTCCAAAGCAAAGGGATTTCGCTATCCCTAGGACGCGTAAACATTGTGTACTTGCGTACCGACTCACGGGCTTCAAATAATAGTCCAACAGCTCAGCATCCCTAAGACGATGACGCGCCAAGGTCAACTCCCCGCCATAATAACATTTATCTGATAATCTTGATCGCGCCAAGTTCGATAAATAATTAACATCTCAAATAACATATCTAGATACAAATCCCTCGTCATATTCGCCATTAATGCTGGGCTTACGCCAGCTTTGCCTCTCGCGACCTCCAATGACCGCCTCACAAGAGCCCTAAGCTCCCCAACCCAAGCAAAACAAATTTTCCTTACCCCTCGCTCCAGATGTTTAAGTACCCAGTCAAAACGCCAGACTTGTCTCTCGGGCAAAGATCGACGCTTCTTGATTTATTTGGCACATTAGCGCCATTTTGTCATCGCCTGTTGAGCCAAGGCGCCAAATCCCTTTTGCCTCTGCATGGGCGCATCCGTGGCCATGCCTGGTGTCCGCCGCCAAGGCCCAACGAAGTTATTGCCGGTCTTTGTGAATCTTGGTTCACCTCACCGCTATCGGTTCGACTTCACAATTAGTGCAGCATGTGTGGGAGACCGCACCAATTCTTCAACCAATTGCTCCATGCGCATCCGCATCGCATCGTCTTCATTATCCCGCTCATGCTCACGCGCCAATGTATAGGACTAGCTTGGGGGTGATTCTATCAATTGCTCTCCCGCGAATGATCACCAAATAAATGTTAGATTAACAACTAGCATATCCACCAACACACTGAAATTATATATATACGCTTTTACTCACCGCGGCTCGCGACATCAGCGAATGCGAAGACGCTTCATCCGTGGAGGATACTTCCACACCAACCACGGTTTCCTTTGATGGGCCCGACCATCATCCTTCGTCCTTACGCCTAAGCCCTGATTCTTCTTCCTCTTCCTCCATAGGTGAGCCACGCTACGGGCGGTGGTCTACAAGAGAAGTTACTGGGATTAGGCGGCTGTTTAGGTGGTGTTACCTCCATCTGCGACTGAGGAACGGTTCCTGTCTCCCCCGCATTCACTCTATGACGCCTCGGCGAAGCACTAGGATTGCCCTCTCCTTCTCTCAACGTCAGACACCACACCACCTCAATCGGCTCGCCAAACGAACAACAAGAAGAGGTCCATCTCTCGCATAGGAAACAAACAAACAAAGATTGGTTATATAATGGGAACAAAGGAAGATCATTCTTACTACAAAAGGAGGTGCGAAGAACGATACCCACCCCGCCATGGCTTCTAACAAGATTGGGATCTCATCTTCGGACCAAAATAGTTCCGCTGATGCCCATGTACCAAAATTCCTCGTGATAGAATTAATGGGGATGCGTTAGCGTTTATCAATTCCGCATCCTCGCCAACATAGATCGGTATGGGGCACTCATCCTTCACCAACGAACCCCGGGTATGAAAGTCATAGGTCCATCGGAAAACACAATGCCTACCCGAAGGACTCCCTCAAATTCCTAAGCAGCGTCTAGCTTTGTATAACATTGAAATCTACCAAATAAGCTAGCAGGACACCCACCCATGCACTGTGCCAGTATGTAGAACACGCGAAAAAGGTTGATGGTGGGATTCACCGCCAGAACCAGTCAGTCACCTCAAAATTTGTAATTTTAGCGCGCCTATACAATGCAATTGTGATATGTGCATTATAATATTTCAATATATCGCACGAGAATTGGGATAGAGGCACGCTGATTCAATGCAAAAACGCCGTATACTCCCCACCTTCCCTTCGGGAAATCGGAATAGACGCCGCACCCTAACAACCGGATGTACGCTAAGCGGTATGTAATAACCGGTGAACTCTAAGAGATCACTCGTGATAGATTGGAGGTGAACTCATGCGCTTGTTTGACCATAGTGGTGGATTTACTGAACGCATCGCGTACCTTGAGGTAGTTTAATTTCTAGTTTGGTACTGGAGTTCTATTTCAACAATGGCGGATTGTTTTTACTGGATCACTTTGTGAAAATGACGGTTTTATACTCTTCTCTCCACACGATACGCGCCACGTGGATTCCACTTGTGTGGTTGAGATCACTCACGGGACGCTGACGCCACTTTCCCCGAATAACGGCGTGCTTACATTTCACTTTGATGTCTAGATACAATGCACCTACGTGTATGATGCTTCTTTAATACGTTTCGTAAGTTTATTTTATTTGGGATTGTTTATTATTAGTTCAGCGTACACGCGATACTAGATACTGGGACATGATGACGATAGTCCTGAAGTGGTCATAAACCCACTACGTACCAATACTCACAAGCCCCAAGCATCTAACCTACGACATCAATAAGCTTTTGGCCACGAAGCCCAAGCCCATATCTATTTACTAATAGATATCCGATCTCTTCTAAAATAAGTGGATAATCATTCCCAACCGACTTGCGGATAATGGTGTTGGGGAACACTGAACCAACAAGGATTCCGTGTGTATATAAAGGAACCATATCCCTCGCTTTAGGTATGATCTCATAACCCTAAAACTCCTTAAACCCTAAACCGATTACTCACTCTCACGCCGGAGGATAATCGTGGCACAATCCCACGTAAGCCTAACGGGCTTTCTTTCTTAAAGGCGCAGTGTCTCAAGCGCACAATTCTTAATTGGTACGAGAACCGGAGCTCCAAACCAGGAACGCCCAATTTTTGTATCAACAAGTTGTCTTAGTGGTACTGGTACAGTGATACAAATGATCCAACTGAGTGAGGCGAGCTTTATATCACTATGTTAGTATCCTAAAGTTATACGTAGTTATTACATTCAGCCCCCATGTTAGATTTACTCAAATATATTTCATCTTATATTTCGGTGAAGGGTGTTGTACATCTTTTAGCCTAAACTCTTGATCTATAATTTGCAAAAAAGCAAAGAGCATATGGTACCACAAAAGCAATATTTGCAGCAAAAATGATCAACATACTAGCATAGGCACATGGTATCATTAAATCCAAAGGCATTCAACAAACTTTAATATATGATCACTAATATGGTCCAGCATCTCCATATTGAACTTTATTAAAAAGACGAGAATTAAGTAACACAAAACAAGCAATGGACCCTCTCACTTTGACTTAATTTAACAGACAACGTCAACAATCATGGATCCAATAACTACAACTCCATGTTAATAACCACATATCATCCGCTACATCAACCATATTAATAACTCTCTTTCAAACATTTTGACAAAATACCTTGCATGCATTAAAGTCCACAACCACATATCATCCGCTACATCAACCATATTAAATTCTTTAATACTAATTCTTCATAAACGATTTAGGGTGCATTTAGTCGTTACGTATAGCAATACAAGAAAAAAGAGGACGGGCACGAGACATTTGGCGAGGATTCGCAAATTACCAGACTTTGACTATGCCAGGGATTGATTGGTGCTGTGTAGAATAATAACTTTCATTAACCTAAGAGAAAATGTTTTATAAATCCTAATTTATACTCCCTCCGTCTCAATTTAATTGTCCATATTTCCATTTTTAGATGTCTCAAAAAAATTGCCCACTTTCCTTTTTAGAAAAACTGGGAATATGGGGGAATATTCTATTTTGTGGTTGAAAATTAAAGCCGCCTCCACTTTTATTAAACTTTGTGCTTTCTCTCATGACAATTAAATCGGTGACAAGTGAAAGACTTGTAATTTGCAAACAAGTGGCATGTGTTTTGTGGCGGCTATGATATACCCGACAAAAGTAAGTACAAGATATTGATCAATTGATCATCATCGCTTACGTACGTACGTGGTCATTATCACTCGAGTCGTTATTGACTTATTTTTAATCAGTGTAATTCGTTTGCATGTTCTAGTTTTTTAAACGAGAAGATATTTCTACCCTCTCTAATTCTTATATTCCAACTTTTCTTACCTTTTTGCATTTTTTTATTTATTTATTTATTTTTTTTTATAATTTTGTTTATATCAAAAAACTATAAACCTGAAAATGCGGAACATAAAATATAAAGTTTAATAAGTCAAATGCTTAAAACTGTCAGAAATACTGAACAGAAACTAACAGAAAACTGTGTTGTACTGAAACAAATAGGGGACACAAGGAATAAAAGTACAAACCCTCCTCAGAGGGTATGAATAAGACATCCCCTTTTTTAATTATAAGTTACTATTTACATGTACTAGTTCGTGAGGAATGTTACTGACATAACATCACTATAGGTGGAACCATGTCTAACTAAATTTCTCATATCTAATCACCCACCAGTAATATCCTTCCATCTCATCTCATACCTATCTCATACCTAACCATAGATTTTTAGTGGAACCATGCTAACCCATACCTCATCTATTTTTTTTATTTATAATTATATTAAACAATTTAATAAAAATATAATATTTTATTAATACTTAAAAGAAAATTACATAATACTTTATTAAAAACACTAGTCATCAAGGTATGGTAAGTCTTTTTGCAACCGTAAAACTTTTTCCCCTAGCGTCTACGCCCTCTTGAACCATTCGGAATTCAAGCTTCAATATCACCAACAATTTTAGAAACAAGCTTTTATTCATAATGAAATCTTTTACTAAAAACATGTGGTGGGGGGGACTTGGGTTTTCTTCACCTAAATAGTCATTCATTAGAGTTTCTAGAGCTTTTGATGAAAATGGGTAACATACCAACGGTTGAGCTCAAGGTTCAATGGCATCAAGACAACGCTAAATAGGTTTCTATGGTAGAACCTCGTGGAAACAATAGTTCGAAGAGTCGAATGGAAAATCTAACTGCCCCTGATGAAGAAGATGAAGATGAAGATGAAGCCATTTTGTTAGTGAAATAGAGATGTTTTTGTTTGATTAAAAATGAGATGTTTTTTGTGTTGAAATAATGTTAAATGGGTGGTGTTTAATAGGTAAATTTTTTTTTTTTTATGTAGGCAACGACTAGTTTTGCTCCACACCTAATCGGTGATGTTCACCGATTTATCACAAATCCATGCCACACCGATTCAAACCGAAATGGTGGTTATGCTCATGCCGATCGGGGTTGCTCATGCCTAACCCAAACCGAGCCCCATTGCCACCCCCTAATATGTAAAGTCGAAAAGAAAATGAGGCTATGCTTTATTAGAACCATGACATAAGAGGTTTAATTATATGTAGCATGTATGGCTAAGTTCATCATTTTTTATTTTATTATTATTATTTTTTGAAAAACTTTTTGAGACTTGTAAGATTAGATGATCTTAGAGGGCAGTTTGGATGAAGGGTTTTGGGTAAAAGGGATTAGTTTAGGGAATATAAAAGATATTTGGTTGAGAGGTTTAGGTTGGTTGTGTTAGCTGCTTTTGTATCTTGTATACTTTAACGGGGCTCGCACCGAATCTAGTATATTCCGTGTGTACCTATAAATGTGTAATATGTAATTTGGGAAAGGATCAATCAAATCATTCACTCATCAATAATACCGAACATGGTATCAAGAGCCTAAAATATCTGCCTCCCTAAACCCTAAACCGCACCATTTTCTCCACTAAACCATCGATCTAAACTTTTTTTTTGGTGGTGATTTGTGCAAAGGTCACAAATCCACACAAGTTTTCGTGCTAGGTCACAAATCAGTTGTGGTTATTCGTGCTAGGTCACGGATCATTATCTTGTTGTTGTGATTTTTCTCTCTACGTTTGCCTTCACATCACGAAAATATGACAGGAGACAGCACTGATGTATTGTTTGCACAACTTCTGCATCGCTTGGGTGTTAGCGGTACGCATGGGATTAATCAAGTTAGGATTTAGTAAATCAGTAAGTTAAAGACTCGGTCACCTTAAGTATTGTGCATCGAAAGCTCGTAGTCTTAGTCGTTTAGTTATTATAAGTCATTAGTTAGTAACACCGCGGGAGGAAGGACGGGTCTTTACCCAATCTGAGCACATCCACGTAGGTGTATGCTTTTGTAAGAAACTATAAATACCTTCTACCTCCCAAGGTTGTTGCTTCATAATATACATTTACCTTCTCTCACTAGAAGTTCCCATTCTCCCACTTCTCTCTAAACTCATCCTAGGTTTGAATCAACATAAGTGTGTATGTGTGTTTATGATAACCAATATGTTACAATTGGTATCAAGAGCCATGGTTTGATCATCTACTTTGTGTGTTCTTGGATTCTTGATGGGTTATTCATAAGTTTATGGTTAGAATGAGTTTAGAGACTTTTTCACTCTTTTGATCTTATTTTGTGGTAAAGTTTAGAATTTGGTTGTACTTGTGTTTAGGATCATCATATTAGTTTAGTTTTGGGTTTGGAAGGATTGATTCATGTTGGTTGTGGTGTTTTTGATTGAAACAGTGAGTTTTAGAAAGTGTTCTTGGATGCTTTGGCTCACGGTAATAGTGTTCTAGGCTGCTTTTGTTAGTTTCTCGCTACTACTTAAGCCTGAAGCCATGCTTTTGGTAGTGTCTAGTCGCGACTTGATAGTTTATGGCTGCGACTTGGATGATTTTGGTCGCGACTTGATTGTTTTATTATTAATTGAGTTGCGTTTTGTTAGGAAAGGACAAAATGACAAGTAGTGCTTGTACTATTGAAAGCGACATGCGACTTGTGCATTGCGTTTTGGTATTCTGCGTTTTGATAGGTTGGCGCTTGGATAGTCCCACGCTTTGTCAAGTTCTCGCTTTGTTCCTGCGTTTTGTCAAGTACTGCAATTTGTCCCTGCGTTTTGTCAAATACCACTGTTTTTTGTTGGGTTTTGATTGGGTGCATTTTGTGTTGACTGCTATTTGATAGTCGCTTTTGGATAATCATGACTTGAGTTCCTGTGTTTTGATTTCTCTGCGATTTGACTTAGTTGTTGTGTTTTGTCTCTTGAGATTTGACACTTGTGATTTGACTTACAGGTTCCTCTTGGTTTTGTAAAACTCGCAAAAATCCTTCTCGGTTAAATCAAAGAGTAGTAAAATCCCGTATACTTAGTAATCATGTCTATTGTTTCAGATGACGTTCAAGCTGCTGTCCGACACTCGGCCTCCTATGCTGGATAGAACTGATTATGACTCTTTGGGCACGAGAATCGGTTGTATTGCTTGGGCAAAGAGAATGCTCTTTGTTAGGTTCCCATTTTGGTAACACAAGAATCAATATAAGAAATAGAAGACAAGATGATCGGATGAACAAGACAAACACTTATGCGTATGAATATAAGAAGAGTTATGCGTATGAAGTGAAATGAATTGAACAACCAACCCTCAAGTGAGGGTTATACAAGAGTATTTATAGGGCAAGGAGCTAGGGCAACACTTCTAGACTCCTTCCTATCTTATGGGCTTGGGCCAAGGCTTATGGGCCTTCTACATAAGCCTTAGCTTAATAACAAACATAAAGGCCATATTAAGCTAACTATTACATATGAATCACTAACACTTGAATTAATGTTTAGGAGTGATTCCAACAATCTCCCCATAAGTGTTGGTGATGAATGAAAGAGTGATAAACGTTGTAGGTGCTGATGTAATAGTAGCTTTGACGTCTCGACATTCTTCTTCTTGTGAGAAGAAGTGTCTTGATTCGAACAATCTCCCCAGTGTAGAGAAATTGTTTCTTTTGAAGTATTCCGCTTTGACGTCATCATTTACTTTGTTCTTTGATCTTTGTTCTTTGTGATGGTAGTGATAGTATGTTGTTGTTGTTCCGCTTCGTGTCCGCCGTTGCTCCGGTGTCTCCACGTCTTTCTTCAACATGCTCACATCTTTTAACTGGATTTCAGATCGATAAAATTCTCTTAGTCTTTAAACTTTGTAGATTCTTTGACTGACGAAGAATCATTCTGACTTTGTGTTGCCTTTTGAGAGAACTTCCATTAGTGATGTCTGTTGGTATGAGCATGTGAAGAATCATGACGAAATCCCTCCGCAGCTTCCATAAGAAGAAAACTTTGAAGAAAAGGCTGGGTGAATATTTGTGGATCTTCGACATTTTATGTTCGAATCCGAGCGTGTTTAACAACATAGTGTGAAACACAACTCTAATTCTCATGCTACCGCTCTCTAATTGAGTTCCTGACCAGTGAGATAACACGATGTACCAAGTACATCTATTAGCCGATGAGTCGTTGAGGTACACTCAAGCATCACCTCACTCTATAGATCGCTTCGAGACCATCTAATCCACGGGAGCATCGGGAGCGACTCCGGCCGGGCTATTTGATATTGACTCGGCAGAGTTTCCATTCAATCACCGAGGATCACATTGTGAACCTCTCATAAATGTTCTCTACGGGGCATAAGATCTATAAAGGACACGATAAAGAATCACTAAGCGTTTGGCCGTTGAACGTGAAAAGCGATAAATGTTAAGTGTACTTAAGATCTTTGATGAATCTCTCGGCTTTCACCTAATAGTGCTTTTGGTTTTCTCAGGAGACTAGGAGAGGCTCTTCTTCAATACCGTCGACTCTAAGAGGGCCGATAATTTACGGGGTTCCCTGTGAGAATGAAACAAGCTTCTCAGTTGAGAGAACCTGAGTGGCTAAGAAGTTTAGTGTATGCGCCAATCGGGTCCATGACGACTTTGATCTTCAATACCTGTCATCATGTGACAACCAAAAGATATGAATTGAACCCGTACCGCCCTAAGTTGAATAATCTAGAGGGCTATTTCTTTTCAACGCTTTCTTTATTTCTTTTAATTCTTCAACTCTTCTTTCTTTCTATTCTCATTTTCCTTTTTATAATCATACCTAAGGACTTCTAATTCTAACTATTTTAGATGTCCTTGGGTAGATCCCTCCAGCTCTGGCCATGGTGACTGGTATTCCTAACCTTAGTCACTTTATAACTCCGTTGCCATAAAACCATTTTCATGAAAATCTCTAGAAGTGTTTGTAAATGAAAACCATGTTTAAACACTTCAAGAGTTTTGATTTTCATAAATACCTTCTACATGTGCTTAATAATTTTGATAGAAATCTGCACGCTAGGAAAGAGCTGCGACTTTGAATTGATCAACTCAAGATAGACAATTCCTTATGACACGTATTACGCCAGTATAGTTAAAGAGATACATTGTCAGCTTTAGGTGACAACTAGCTCTAATAACTACCTTGAAGATGTGGACAACCCCGAAGGTTGTCAAACCCGTCAAAGTTCATGTCTATCAAGAGTTTCTCGAATGGGTACAATTTACTTGATAAGTCTTCGAAGACAAATATTTTCAATGGGAAATTATTCGCATCCCACAATCATGGTTCAAGTCTTTTCACACGAGGATTCAATAGAAATAAAACACAACATATTTCTCATCACATAATTTTCTCCTCCTAAAAAATGGCATATAAATGTTATTTTTGAAGAAATTTTGAGAATAAATATGACCATTTTGAGTTTTATGGGAAGATTACACGAAGAACAATTTGTGAACAAAGTTTTTGATCAAATACTCCCCTCAAAAGTGATGTAAACTTTGGAGGTTTTGAAAAACATAAGGGGAAGTACTTGTTCTTTTGAGCAAAACCTTTAAAAAATGAAAGATTTGATAAGTTTTACTCAAAAGTAAGAAGCTTTCGCTCCTTTTATAAGGATTGTGGCAACTGCGTACTACGGTCCTTTCACAAGTACGGGTTGTACATTATGCAGCACAAACCATAGTCATTATAGAATCACACATCCAAATTAATATGAAATTGAACAGCTTTAAGGGTACGGGTAGTCCATCAATCTTCCTAACGCGAACAGCGCTTGATAGCCCCTGGAGAGTAATCTCGACGCACCACCTACAGCTCTCCGTAGTTCTCAATCGGTCCCTTCAATAACCTTTCATCGATGCTAGTAATGATCCTCTTAACATCCCATTTTTCCTGAGAATTCCATCGCTTTGGAGACCCAATGCCTTCATGTATCGCTTCAACCTATAAGCAAGCCATTCCCCGACCTTCTTCAATGTGATCCCAATTTTGAAGATCTCTACACGCCATCAAGCAGCCATGCGTTGTAGTTCACTACGGTAAACTACTCAATGGTTTGTCGATGAGAGTGTATTGTTGAAGCTGGTTGATGTCAGGAAGTTCTAGCCGAGTTCTGGTGAGGTTGAAACGAAGTCTCCATAATGCATTCAACGCCAGTTAAAATCTTCTACACGTTTCGGATCACTATGCTTCTGATGAAGATGAGGAAGGACTTGATGTATTCACGTTGAATTTCAGTCGAGAATTGTCTCATTCTTCCCTCACTTGGCAAGATGATCTTCATGTCGCTTGAGAGACAAGTTCTGGAAGTCCGCTTCACGTAATTCATAGTCCCTTTCATCTTGTCTTTTGACCACCATTTGAGGAAGGTGTAATCCCATTTAGATCGAAAGAATGACATTCTAACGTAGAACCATCCCTTTATCCTGTACACTTCATGTTAGACTTTCGAACCCGGTAGCTTTTGTAGTAGATTCGTTTGCGTTCCTCGCCAATGGTGAATCCCCGCATTGCATCAATGTCATATCGCTCCACGTTGTTGTTGGAAAACATGGTAGCCTTTCTTCGATGGCTATGCGGTTGAGTATACGTCAGCCGAACGGAAGTGTAAGTGATGTACGATTTCTTTGAACCATCACTACCGCAGTAGAAGAAATTCCAAATCATTGTTGAAGAAGTAGCGGAATGGAATCTTAGGTTGATCCGTTTTTGCCAATCGTTGGTAGAGGTCTAGACCACCGTGTAGTATGGAGCCTTGTCTCTTCGCGTAATCGATGTTAGCTTCGGTGGTCGAGCCAATCAATGTTGTTGGACATGGCTCGTCTATATATTTTCAAGGTGATATTCAACTTCAATAGCACTTTCCGAAGTCTTTCTTTGAGTAGTTGAAATGCTTCATTCTTGATTCGCTTCAACTCAATTTCGGTCATCTTCTTCACCTGAACTTTTCTTGCAAAACTTAGCATGCTCCAACGACGCACCTTCTACCATGTCTAGATCATCGGTTAGAGCGAGTTGCATCAACAAGTGTGGAAACCAATCATACTCGGTGTCGTCTTCGTCTAGCCATGAGACTACATTAGCCTTAGCGCTTCTTCTTTTCTTGGCCTTGATGAGGATGATGGTTTCTTTGTTGAAGCGGGAGAGGCGGTTGTTGTTGGGGCTTAAGGACTTCTCATTGTCACCACCAAAGTATACCAAAGTGATCACCTTCTCTGGTCTAGGGTGGTAACCCGAGTCCCTGTGGGTTTGTCGCAGTAGAGCGTGGAGGAGATCGTCTTTGGACGCTTAGGCTGGCTTCGTCATAGACTTCTTTGGACGCTTAGGCTCGCTTTATCTTTATCCTATCATCATCGTCTCTTGGACGCTTAGGCCTTCTGATTCAATCTATTTGTTTTGAGTTGTATTCTAGCAACGCTTCAAACAATTTACCTTCGTCGGTAAATGTTGCGTAGATCGCTGACATTTGAGCAACACTTTGGAGACCACCAAGATCGGATAGAGACTACGGGATCGGTTGGATTGATTGTTACGGTTAGAGGTGTTGATGTTATAGTTTGCTTGGCTATCTGCATGAGATTCTAGGTTGTCTCCGGGTGAACATCTCCTTTGTAACTCCGTGACAATATCGAGAAGGAATTTATGAGTGTATTCTCATCATATTGTTCATTTCCCCAGCATCAATGCCATGAACTTCCTTCGACTTTTCTTAGACATCTTTTCTATCTCGCATGAAGATGTTTGATGTTTCACCGAGTATATCTAACTTTTATTGGTCAACTTTCTTCACTCGCTTGGAGGCCTTTAACAATCCTTGTTTTCCCCGAGATATCCAAGAGTCCTGTTCTCTTCACAAATTTGATGGATCCGCTTGATCTTTTGGATGGTGGAGGTGAAGAGTGAGAAGACGAGTTCGATGATGAGGAGTCGTGAGGGACTCGATCCTTTGGAGGTTCAGAGGTTTGTTCTTGGAACGTGCTTTGACTATCTTAAGAAAGTCATATTCAACCTTGTCATCCTTTGCGTCTTAGCCTTTTCTTCATCCTGAATCCTTCTTCATCGGTTTAGCTAGCTTTCCATTTTTGACTTTGCCGCAGCCACATCTTCATCGCTTTTCGACTTTTCCTTTTCTGGTTCCTCAAAGTCATAATCATTAAACTCTTGGCGCTTTACAGTTGCTCGTACCACCCCTTTATCAACATTGACGACGAATTGGTGTTGATTAGAAACCACCACTTGACCCTCAGGCCACGCATTTTTTGTGTTCAATCTTTTGCCACTTGTCGAGTCTAATGATTTTGAACTTCTTCCAGAGTCGCGATCCGTCGCTCTTCATCTGCTTCTTCTTCATGCTCAAGTACCGAGCCTTCCCTTGCTTTGGTCGCTTTTGACTCGAGGTCTAGCTACTATTGGAGTGACATCTGCAGGCCGTGAGTAGTGACTCTGCTTCGACGGTGTCCCTAGCTTTCATCCACTAGCTTTCTTTGCTCGTGACTGAATGGGAATAGGAACAGCTTCCTGAGGGAAATGTCCTTTTAGTGGAGGTTTCCTCTTAGGAACTTCTTTTGACTCAGTGCTTGTAACACTTCCCTGACTGCCTCTTCCGGTTTTCTCAGGTGTACCAAAGGACTTTTCATCGAGAGCCTACTTTGCCTTCTTCAACTGCTACCGATATCGTTTGTATGAATACAATTGTTTGATATCATCAGCTTATAAGGTGATCTGGCAAAGACCGCACCTTGTTTTGTGTAGAGTCCTTAAATATGACGTGAGTGTAGGCTCATACAACATGGAGTGATTTGGGTATTGACAGTCTCGGGGATATCGTGATTATACCCTAGAGCTCTTTGGATCAACAATTTGGTATATCTTATATATGGGATCTGGAACCAAGCTTTTTTAGGAAAGACATCATGTCGTCCCATATTAGAGCTTCAACTTCAATGTGTTTCATGTTGACCAAAGCCCAAAAGATCTACGTTCCATGAGTTGGGATGCTCATAGCCACCGTCACTTCCGAAACAGATTTGGTGATGATGATGTAGAGAGTTCTCCATGTCGAGGAATATTCTTAAGATCCACGTATGAATGCTTTGTGATTAATTCCGGTTCTATAACCAATGTCGATCATGAATTGCAAAATCTCTTCATGCGGCATTGTATTCAGTTGATTCGATGACATGGATGAGAAGAATAGCCCTTAAGTCTGCAGGTGTGATGGTGACTTGTTTTGTCATTGAGCACATCACAAAGATTTTGTCCTTTGATCTTTCGCATTGTATTCCAAACTGGTGAATGTAGATCTCCGACATCAGTAGGTAATTGGCGAGTTCTTCATAAGGATGATTCTTCGTAATATCCATAGCAATTAAACAAGAAGACTCGGAAAGGTAGAGTATCAAAATCAACACGGAATTATTATTTCCTTCTTATTGGATAACCATGTAGAAGATATCAGAATTGGAGAACGTTTGGTGCTTCCACATTCTGCATTTGAGCGCCCATGTCGGATCTGAAGATATTTAGCCAAAAGAACCAACATATCGAAGACATTATGTTAGTCAACAGATGGTTTTATTGTCTAATTATTGAATGTGATATGTCGATGATTGTTACAAGTCCAATGTCACTTGTTTGTCCAATAGTCCAATGACGTCGTGATAAGTTTCGTGAGTTGATTAACTTTAAGTTTTAAAGTCCATGTTTTCACTTATTTTTTTCACAAACATATTAAACGTTTTAAGCTTATTAGCGACATTATTGGTTTCGTGACGTTATGATTTATTTATTTACAAGTTTGCACGCGTAACAATTTATAATTAAGGTTAAAACTAGGCTTAGGCTAGAAATGCCGCTTATGCATAAACAGTAGTGATTATACGCTAACGGTTTATGAGTAAACTTAACTTACGCCAGCAAGAAATATTACGTGAGGAAAAGAGGTCCTTGCGCGAGAGTTACGGCGTAAAGCGATATGGAACCTTAAGCGTAAGGCTTACTCGTAAGAGTCAACCTTATGCATAGGTCACTGCTTTACGATATCCTTTCGACAATGCCGTAGTCCCCAATGTAGAACCTTATGCGTAGATGTTCAATAACCTTGATTCTGAATTTTTCACACATAGAAAACCTGAAATAAGTTCATCATTGCACAAATATTAACACATACATTCAATACTTTTCAGTTCAAATCATGAATTCGCAATATGACAGTTACGCGTATAAACAGGTTACGCGTAATACCTAAACCCCAAGGCTTAAATTTTACGTGTAAGCTTTCTACCCATAGGATTTGCACCAAAATGATTCTGGGATGTCTAGGAAGCCTATTGAGTTGTTCCATCCAAGTTTTAACATCAAACTTTAAATGAATAAAAAATACCCAAATATTAAGAACATAAACCCTAAATCTTAATTAACTAGAAATTAGTGTTTCTGGGTTGATTCTAAACATGGATATGGTCAATTCATCTTGTAAACAACATCACACAACAATCTTTTTAACCAGAAACACTCACATATGGAAGTACCCCAAACTTACGATAAACCCTAGTTTTCAAAATCAATCAATTCGTATCTCGGGTGATGTTTAATGATAAAAATGGTTTCAATGATGTTAGATAAACGTTTTGACACACTCATTTTAACCATAAACACACAAACTTGATTGTGTGTTCATACGCTTATGCGTAGAACACAAAATCAATCGTAGATAAAAATCTAGCCGTTAGATTTCAAAACGATTTAAAACCATTGCTTAGAAAGTTACAAGGAATGATTTTCCACTTACAAATTGATGATCAAACAAACGGATTTGAGGGTTGATTATTACGCGTAGGATATGAGTTGGTGGATAATAAATGTGAAGAGTTCATGTGAATGAGTTGTTGGTGGAGGTGTTTTTGTTTAAAATTTATTTGAACATTTGACATCTTTAGTCCCTCCACCTTAACTATTTACATCTCATGTCCATAACTTCCATTTTGGTTACCAAACGAAAGATTTTTGGAAAGAAACTTGACAACACTCCCCCTCGACTTAAGAAATAATGAAGTTTTAATAATTTTAGTCTGAGGAGTGTCGGTAAACCAGAAATGTGACCACCATTAATAAAAAGAAACAATGGATAAAGTAACATGCAAGTATAAGGTTTTATGAAACCGAAAATTATTTTCTTTCTCCCCCTCAACACGTGATTGAAAAAATACTGAATTTTGAAAGATTTGAGTGTTGACGGAAGATTTGTACTTGCCATGTTTGAAAAGAAATATAGATAGAAGAATATTTTTGTTGTTTTATCAGATTTTATATTTTGTATTTTGTTTTTGAAAAATATTTACAAAAGAGGTTTTGGTGTTTGGACTGTTTTAAGAATGTTTTAAAAGTTCATCCAGCCTTCTTCAAGTCAAACACCGCATACCAATCCGTGGACCAACTCATTAAACCAGAGCTAAGGCTTTGTGAGGAGATCCGCCAATTGGTATTCGTACCCACAAAGTATAATTCAACAGTACTTCGTCCACGGGTCCTTGATGAAATGATATCAAGATCGATGTGCTTTGATTTCAATGTGAATGATGAGTTGCACGAGATCGCAATAGCACTCGGATTGTCGCAATACATCGGGATTTTTCAAATACATAACCATAGTCTTTGAGTTGTGTTCTCATCCAAATGACTTGAGCACAACACGCCAACATGGCTACATATTCGCTCGTTGAGACACGTGATGTACAATCCGCTTCTTCGATTGCCATGACACAGCTTTATCACCAAGAAATGGTCCTCAAGTACTTTTCCGTGAATCTAAGCATCCCGCATGGTCGGTCTAAAAAGCTATTAGTTCAAAACCGTAATTCTGATACCGTGATCCCCAATTAATGGTTCCCTTGATGTATCGGAGGATTCTTTTAGCCTCAGAGGTGGGTTTCGCTTGGTCTCGATTGATAACGGGAGCAGATATATGGCAAAACAATATCGTGTCCGCTAGTTTATGTTAGATACATGAGAGACCCAATGATACTACGGTATTTGATAGGGTCCACCAATTTCCCATGTAAATCAGCGTCTAGCTTCTTGGTATGAGCCATTGGTGTGGCATAGGTGTCACATTTTTGCATTCCAAATTTGTTTAATAATTCAAGGGCATATTTGGACTGACTCAAGAAAATACCATGGGGTGATTGATGAACTTGCAGTCCTAGAAAGAAAGTAAGTTCACCCATCATTGACATTTCAAAATGTTTCTTCATTAGTTTTGCAAAAGCGATTGAGTACTTTTTATGTGTTGACCCAAAAATGATGTCATCCACGTAAATTTGAACAATTAAGATATTTGCCCCGTGATATTGTATGAAAAGAGTTGGGTCGACCGAACCTTTGGTAAAATTATTGGCAATGAGGAAGGATGATAACTTATCGTACC
This sequence comes from Chrysanthemum makinoi, assembly GCA_910596185.1. Taxonomy (NCBI): domain Eukaryota; kingdom Viridiplantae; phylum Streptophyta; class Magnoliopsida; order Asterales; family Asteraceae; genus Chrysanthemum; species Chrysanthemum makinoi. The sequence goes on along the minus strand of OU343218.1, from coordinate 78,696,045 downwards.
ACGCCCGAGGAGCTTGTTTGAGACCATACAGAGCTTTGTTCAGTTTATAGACATGGTTCGGGAACTCGGGATCAACAAATCCTTCGGCTGACATAAACCGTTTTCGTTCAGTTGACCATTCGAAAAGCAGCTTTTGACGTCCATCTGAAGACCGTTATGTTCATATGAGCCTTGCGAACGGAGAAAGATCCGAACAGCCTTAAGACAAGCAACCGGAGCGAATGATTCTTCAAAGTCAATACCCTCTTCCCGTCTATAACCCTTAGCCACCAGAGGCGTGACTTGTTTCTGTTTACGTTCCCTTCAGCATCCAATTTGTTCTTCCAAATCCATTTGAGACCAATGACGTAGACCCTGTTGGTCTTTCAACCAGTTCCCATACTTCAAGACGTTTGAATTGGTTGAGTTCTTCTTGCATGGATTCAATCCAGTTGTCTTTTGTCATTGCGTCTTTAATGTTTTTAGGCTTAGTTTGGCAGACAGTGAGAGCATAAATGCAATGTTCACTGTCTATGTGAAGACGTTGCCTTGTTACGACTGGTTGATTCGGGTTGCTAATTATGTTTTCAAGAGGATGGTCTTTTGTCCACCGATGTGTAGAGGGTTGAGGTTGGTATACATTGTGCAGATTTTGAGGATTCAAATGGCTTGTAGATGATTCCGCAACATCAGGTGTCGCAGTTTCATTGGCAAACGGGTTAAAGAACGCATTTGGATCTAAATCTGCAGGTGGGGGTACTTCATTCAGAACATCATCAACTGGATAAGCGTCGTTGGATGCAGTTTGTTCAACTATTGTTGTAGAGTCAACTGGTGGTACTTCTTCAACAGTAGTTGTTGTAGCAGGTGTATCAGGTATAGGAATATGATCAGGTTGAGCAGCGAAAACATCGGATACACCTGGGCCACGTTCATCAATGTCATCACTAAATAGCGGAGCAAATAGCTGTTCCATTTGTTGACGAGTAAGTGGGGGCTTGGTTCGGTGATAATGGGGTTTGAGGGAAGTTTAAACGGTTGTGACCGGGTTCCAAGCTGTTATGCTCAGAAGCCATTTCAGTAAGTTCATCGAAATTTGCATGAATCATTTCCATAACCTGCTTTGTACGACGATTCCAGATCCGGTAACCTTTAGAATTCTCACAATATCCAATAAAGACTCCAATGTCAGCTTTGGCTTTGAGCTTTCCAAAGTCATCACGATCATTATTTGGGTAGCAAAAGGATCCAAATACATGAAAGTGTTTGAGATTCGATTTTCTATTGTGGATAAGCTCAAAAGGAGTTTTGTTGTGGCATTTTGTAATCATTGAACGGTTTTGAGTGTAGCATGCAGTTGATACAGCTTCTGCCCATAAGTAATCTGGAAGTTTAGCATTGATTAACATTGTTCTTCCAGCTTCCACTAACGTACGATTTCGTCTTTCAACAACTCCGTTTTGTTCGGGTGTACGTGCAATAGATGTCTGATGCTCAATTCCCACTTTCTCATAAAATTCTCGAAGAGTTTGGTTTACAAATTCATTTCCTTTGTCTGTTCTTATTTGGCGGACGATGTTCCGGAGCTGAACTTGAATTTTCGTGAGAAAGGTGATGATCATCTATGGAGCTTGATCTTTGCTTCGAAGAAAGTAGACCCAAGTCCATCGTGAGTAGTTATCGACAATTACCAAGATGTAGCGTTTGCCATTAATCGTTTGCACGCGCATCGGGCCACATAAATCCATGTGAAGAAGATGAAGCACATGCTGAGAGCTGTGTTCCACCTTTGAAGGAAAGTGAGAACGAGTGCTTTTCCCTTGTTCATAAGCTGAGCATAGGTAATCTTTAGAATACCGGAATCTCGGGAGACCTTCAACAAGTTTGTGTCGAGCAAGGTTGGTGATGGTTTGAAAGTTTAGATGTGAGAGACGACGGTGCCATAGCCAAGATTTTGTTGATGTTGCCTTTGAAAGTAGACAGATGGGAGATGAAGCAACCATGTCTTGCATTGATATTGTGTACAGACTAGAATTGCGAGAGCCAGACATAAGATCGTTTCCTTGTAGATCACGAATGAAACGAGTTTTCTCCCGAAAAGCAACTTCCAAGTCTCTATCACAGAATTGACCGACTGAAAAGAGATTGTGACCGAGGCCTTCCACATAATAAACCCTGCTAATTTCGATATTGCCATTGATATAATCTCCGTAGCCTATGATAGATGTGAAGTGATCATTCCCGAATCTGACAGTGCGAATGAACTTTGCAACAAAGTTTGATAACAGTTTGAGATTGCCTGTCATGTGTCGGGAACATCCGCTATCAACAATCCAAAGGATGATCTGTATCACCTGCATTACACATAGACGACACAGATGGAATAGAAGTAGATGTGGAACCCGAAGAGTTAGAGGGTTCCGAAGCAGTTATGTTAGAAATACACACATCAATGATTTTAGGTATCCATTTAAATCCTAGTGTATTATATATCCATTTCTTCCATCTCCAACTAGTCTTAGCTTTAGTCTTAGTGAATGCACTAGATGGTACTACATTCCTTGAAGGTGAGACTGGAGCTACAGGGACATCGATGCGTTTCTTAGAATCTAAAGCGGGCGGTTTACCAAGCACAGACTTAGAAGCATTAGTGGGCCTAGAGGTATTCCGGGTCTTAGGATTCCGTAAAGGAGACAAGATAGCTCTAGCAACACATTTTTCATGACAATCAGAAAGCATACTTTTACGACAAATAACACAAGAAGCATCAGACTGAATATTATAAGTACTTAAAGGTTTAGCACGCGTTACAACACTTTTTCCATTACATTTGTCAGACGCAATATCTAAAGTGGGTGCAACTTGAGTCTTATTCAAAGTCCTAGGGTGTTCTTCTACTTCAGCATTCTTTATTGTTCTTTTCTTAGGTCGCAACTTCCTATTCTTCCTTGTATTGCTCCTAGGCTGTGAAGTGCGGACGTTTGGAAAAGAGGCAACTATTCCTGTTTCAGTAGAGGGAAGCACATTAGTATCTTGTGGTTTATCAGTAGGCATTATGGGTTCACGTTTGCTAAGTGTTACAGGTGCAATTTTCTTAATGATGCTAGGCTGAACTTGTTCATACTTTCCTAACCTCTCCCTTAACTTAATGATAGTGTGCACCAAATCTTGATTTTCAGAACGAAGATTTTCAGAAAAGTGCATGACTTCTTTAGTGTGTGCAAGAAAATGATCAAGTTCGTTTGATGCTTCATCACGAGTTTGTTTAAGTAAATCAAATATGACACCATATTCTTTTTTAACTTTTGCAAGTTCATGTTCATATTTTGAGATTTGACACTTAAAAGACACGTTTTGATCATCCAGTAGCTCAAGTTTTGGATTAAGAGTTTTTGCACGCAACTGGGCGATTTTGTTTTGAAAATCAAGTTGTTGATCGTGAATATCTTTTTCACACCAATTAAGATGACGTTTTGCATTTGAAAGCTCGTTTAACAATCGTTCATTTTCAACTTTTAAAGACTCGATCTGAAGCACATTATCAGTATTCTCAACAATTTCAACAGAATCAGCAGAGATGTAATTAGATGCATTAGCAATAGAATGAAACAACACAACATTATGGATATCAGCAGAGATAACATCTTTCAAGAGTCGATCAACATCTTTTCTCAACAATTTCTTTTTACGTTTAGTATTTGAAATCGATGTTTCTGTTTTCTCGAAAACTGTTTTCATTAGACCAAGTTCCTTGTGAAAATCCCTTTCCCAATATTATGCACAGGTTTTCTAAATTTTGATATGGGGTAAAATTCTTTTCTGAAGAATATCTCTTTGTTCTCGCGCCAGAGGCGATTAAAAATGTTCAACTTTTATTTCAGAATGAAATTCAATCTCACGTTCCAAAATTTTGATGTCAGATAAGAAAGTGTCAAAGTATTTTATAACGCAACAACTTTCGGCTTTTGTTTTAACTTCACTAAGTGAAGGTAAAGGACCATTAATTTGTGCACCATTGTGTTGGGGACTAAATTCAGAAACTGGTGTGATAACCAAAGGTTTGTTAGAAGTATCTTGTTGTATGACAAAAGTTACGGCTTTTGAATAGTTAAATGGTTTGTTATAAACAACATTTTCCATTTTTGACCGAGTCTCGTCATCTGCATCTAATTCCTCCATGCGATTATATACAACAACAGTCATAATTGAATCATCAATTATATGTTCTGCACTGTAAACTTCAGGATTTGGTTTGAATGATCTGTTTGAAAACTTAGGTTTGTAATCAGCAAGAATCGGTCCATATCCATTTGGATTTGGTTTAAAAGTAAACTTTTGAATAGTTGTGATTGACTCACCATGTTTATAAACAACATTTCGAAACTCTTTGATTTTGTGTTGTAAGTCGACAATTTCTTCAAGATAGTTATCTATTCATTTCGTGGAATGCTTTTTGTACTCAGAGAACTGTTTTTGACAAGTTAACAACTCAGCCTTGGCTTTTTTAGTTTCCAAAGTAAGAGCGTTAATTTGTTGTTTATGTTCATGTTTCAGTTTTTCTATTTGAGACACCAAAGCATTCTTGGATGCGGCTAGATCACGTATCTGTCGTTCTAATGATTTTTCGTTTTGATGAGATTTAGCAAAAGCGACTTCAAAACCTTTTTCACGGTTTTCTTGAGTTTTAAAAACGTTGATTCGTCTGATTAAGCATTCATTATCCCTAATTAACAGTGCATTTTTATCTTTTAATTTCCTGCAAATTTCCAAATGAGATTCTTGGTCTTTAGAAAAAAGCTCATCTTGTTCAACGTGAGTCTCAACATGTTCATTATTTAGATCCTCAAATATAGCCACGGAGTCAACTTGATTATCAATATGAACCATAAGGTTATCTTGATCGTCAAATATAACTACCGAATCTATTTGATAATCATCGGAATGAGATGTAGATGGCTCATGTTGAACACTCTGATCCTTGTCGGATAGAGAAATTGGCGGATATATCAGATCATGAATGAGTGTATGTTGTTTCGGTACCTGAGACAAGCCGTCAGTGTCATACACTGGGCCTGTGTCACTCATGTGTAGGGCTTGCATTTGTGCCATCAACATCACTGCTGCATTAGCCTACAAGTCCTCCATATCATTATCAGAATCTGCATCTGCCATAAAGCTCTGTTCCTTGTTGGTAAGAGTTCCACCAGCTTCATCCTTGAGAGCCAAGAACAAAGCTTCTTTGTAATAAGCATTGCCTCTTGTCCTCGGCTTAGGACATGCATTAGCCAGATGACCCTTCTCATTACAGTTATAACAACGAAGACCATTAACTCCATTCTGAGCATTCCTCTGTTCAACCACTTGAGCCCTTTGTTGTTGCGGAGCACCCATGTTATTCCTTCCCATAGCATTAAACCCTTGACCACCTCCCATCTCACGACCATAACCACAATTCTGAACTTCAACGCGTCCATTGTTCACAACAGCCTGATTCCTTGTGTTTGATGAGGAACGAATGCGATTGTTGGATTTGTTTGTATACCGGCCGAAGGCTTTAGCAATCATAACAAATTCTTGTTGCAATTCATCGAAAGCATCAGAGTCCTCATCAGCTTCACTGTAAAGTGCTTGAGCATTGTTGTTGTTGTATGGAACCAATTGAGTTTGTTGAGTTTGTTGCTGTGACGGATCATATGGTGTGATGGTTGCAGTTGGTTGAGGAGTGGGTTGAGGAGGAACACTAGTTTGGGCCCACAAAGCAAGTTGTTGATTTTTCGGAAGTGACTGTGGAGCCGGTAGTCCACGGATAGCCCTTTCTTTGTCAACTTCTTTTTGGTGAGGCTTCAAATAGTCGTACAACAATCCGTATGTAGCATGATGAAGATTCTTAGCTTGACGGAGAAAAATGACATACTTCTCCCATTCCGGACCAAGACTACTTAGGAACTTAGTGTTGACAGCAATTCGTGGCATAATGATATTGTGTTTGTCCAAATCATTGATGATGTCTGAAAAGCGATGATGATAGGACTCTAATGTCTCTCCTAGTTCAATCATGAAGTGTTCATAAGCGAAGTAGATTTTGGATTCCATGTCTTCCTGATTGAGTGCTGTGCCTTCCATTAGAAGATGAATATGTTCCCACATTGCTTTAGCTATCTTTTGAGCATCAACACTTCGAAGGATCGGATTGGGTAATCCCAAAAGGATGTATTGCATTGCTAGTTCATCGGCTTCAAAATGTAGAAGTTCATCACCTGTGAGGTCTGAGATAGTTGCAATGTTGGTGACAGCATCTCTTGGTGGATTGTCATTAGGATCTGCGGGTGTGACAATAGTAGGCATCTGAAATGGACCTTCCATAATGACCTTTTTTAAGAACTTTCCATGTGGCTTCTTTAGATCACAAAACCTAAAGAACCTTATCACCGATTGATCATAATTTCCGGGAGTGAGCATTGGAGGTCTATCAAGTGAGCCAGCTTCATGAATTGATTGTTGGCTACTTAAGGCTTCACACATCTTGCCAAACCATGTCGGTTCCTTCATAGTACTCCTGGATGGATGTTGATTGTAGAAGTTTGTGTAAGGTTGTACTTGAAGACTAGGTGGTGGTTGAACTATTTGTGGAGTATGTTGTTGATTAAATTGTTGTTGATAAAGTTGTTGTTGTTGATTGAATTGTTGATGTTGTGCACTTAGTTGTTGTTGTTGTTGTTGTTGATTATAAGTGTAAGGAAAATAGCTAGAGTATAGTGGCTGTGACATGTTGAAAACTTGTGTTGTTAAATGGATCTTTGTAGTCGAAGGAAAACGTTGTTGATGAAGTATCCTTAGGCGTAGAAAAACCAAGTTTAGGCAAAGTAACCCTTAAGCATAAAAACACCAAACTTACGCATAAAAGTGATAATTACGCGTAGGAGTAGCTTACGCGTAAGAATTGAGAAACACTAAAGTTATGCGTAAACTGAAAGTTAAGCGTAGAAAACTTAGGCGTAGGATTAGCTTATGCGTAAGACAGAGCTTAGGCGTAAGAAAAATATTATGCGTAATGATTTCTACGCATAAGTTTAAGCTTATGCGTAAGATTAGGGTTTTGCCCAAAAGATCCTTTACACTATCACAGTGTAAAAGATATCCAAAGTCGAAGTGTTTTCAGGCTTATCCAAGCAAGAAAACAATGAGTAAACCCCGAAAACTGAAGATCAAACCACGGATGAATTACGTGTAAGAATATGGTTTTCTTACGCATAGAAAGCAACCAAAATTGATTTCTGCCCAAAGATGTTTCTAAACCAGATTTTTGTGATGAAACAGCTTCAATATCACCAAAATAACACAAAAGTGTGAAACTTGATGATCCAAAACTTCAAAACACCTTACGCGTAAAGATGAACACGCGTATAAAACCAAGCTTAAAACTAAGGAAAAACATGTAAAGTTTGAAACTTTTTGCTAAAAACTGAAATTTTAACACCTAAAAACGTTGAAAGGACAAGAATCTTGGATTGAAAAGTGTAAAAAACTAGTTTTTAAGCGTAACAAAGTTTGTAAACCGTGACTTACGGATAGACCCAAACAACTTCAAAAACAAATAAACTTTTCACCCAACTATTTGGCGAATGATACCGCTGTTAGGTTCCCATATTAGTAACACAAGCATCAATATAAGAAATAGAGAAGAGAATGATCGGATGAACAAATAACCAAACACACACACATGTATAAATATGTAGAAGAGTTATGCGTAGAGTGCAAGTGAATGAATTGAACAACCAACCCTCAAGTGAGGGTTATACAAGAGTATTTATAGGGCAAGGAGCTAGGGAAACACTTCTAGACTCCTTCCTATCTTATGGGCTTGGGCCAAGGCTTATGGGCCTTCTACATAAGCCTTAGCTTAATAACAAACATAAAGGCCATATTAAGCTAACTATTACATATGAATCACTAACACTTGAATTAATGTTTAGGAGTGATTTCAACAGTCTTAACATTCTTCAGTCGATTGATGAAGGACCCTTTCAAATGAGCACCACCAGAGATCAACTTAAAGCTGGTGCTGATGGAACTGTCACTCTGGGTATGGATAGACCCAGGACTTATGATGATCTGAATGATAAGGAGAAGAAAAGATACGATGCTGACATTAGAGCTTCAAACCTCGTACTTCAAGGTTTACCAAAGGACATTTACAAGCTGATTAATCACAATACCGAAGCCAAAGCAATTTGGGACAATGTCAAGATGCTTCTCTCTGGCTCAGAACTGGCTAATGAAGATTGAGAGTCACAGCTTTATGATGACTTTGAGAACTTCAAGATGAACCCAGGGGATAGCATTACAGAGAATTATGTGAGGTTTCACAAACTTGTAAATGATATGAGAAATATCAATATGACTATGCCAACTATCCAACTCAATTCCAAGTTCGTAAACAACATGAACCCTGAATGGCATAGATTTGTTACTGCAGTGAAGTTGAATAAAGGATTGAGGAATACCAACTATGAGCAGCTGTATGCCTACTTACTTTAACATGAGAAGCATGCTACATTTGAGCGTTTGATCTTGGAGAAATTAAATTCTAATGCAGCAGTAAACCCAACAAATGACTCAGTTGCATTTGTTTCAAATGTAAGGCTAAACACTCGAGCATCACAAGTCATACCATCTTCTCAGAATCAGAATCAGATAACCATACCAAACTCAGGGTTTACCCCAACAGACATGTTGATTGAAAACCTAGCTAATCAAGTTTCTTTATTGGTTCAACAGTCCAAAACCTCACTTCCCCAAACCAACAACCAACTTAGGACCTCATCTAACCTACACAATCAAGCTACAGTGGAAGATGGAAGGGTTGTGGTTGAGAATGTGCAAGGAAGACAGAATGTAATTTCAAGAAATGTTGCACGGGGAAATATTGAAGCGGGTTATGTGGTTGCTCAGAACAGAGGAAGGATTGTAGTTCAGGGTCAAGGCAAACCGATTAAGTATTACAATTGTAGAGGAGAGGGACATATTGCTAGGAACTGCACTCAACCTAAATGTCCACAGAATATTGAGTACTTCAGAGATAAGATGCTGCTGATACAGGCTCAAGACAATGGAACAATGTTGGATGAGGAGGAGTTGTTGTTTCTTGCTGATGGGAATGCCAAAACATATAATGCTGACGTGGATGAACAACCAGTATATGATTTGGCACAGAACAATCTCAATGTCTTCTAGGTTGTTGACTGTGATGTGTAGAATCCAAGATCCAGACTCAACTAGGGTATAAGCAATATTGATTGATTGATTGATGTACAGCGGAATAATAATAACAATCAACATTACTAATAAGGTTTTCTTTATTAATTAAAACAAAGAAACTAATAACTAGTAATACTACTACTACGCTCTATGCGTTTGATCAAACTCTCATTAGGAGATGTCTGCTATGAAAATAAAATGAAAAGGTGGTTTGTAACTAGATGCCTACCCTCTTTATATAGGAGAGGGAGGTTACAAAACCCTAATAATAGCTTACTAAGAAAGCTAGTAACTATTACATAATAACCCCTCATTGTTTCTTCTTTCTTCATTCTTGCTTGTGGTTTTGTAATCGGCAATTCCCAACAATCTTCCCCTAAACTGGAATTTGACTAGGTTAAGTTCCAGTTTCTTGATAGTACAAAACAACCTGTATGAAGAAACAATGCCAAAACATGTCATCACAAATAATAAGCTGCACACCATGAATCTTCTTCCCCTTCATCTAATAGGGGTCTTGTGCAACTCGTAGACGCTTCCCCTCAAGTGATGCATGTAGATGGTAAGTATATAAACCATAAGCTTCCCCTTAAAATTATACTAACCATATCGATTTTTTTTTTATTTATTTTTATTTTTTTACAACTAAACAAAGGAAATAAATCGTAACAGCAGAGAAATCAAATCAGCAGCAACATAATCTACCAGTAGGAACGAAGAACCAGTAGGAACACTAACGCATGTGTCTTATATCTTGTACTATCCATGTGACTCCAAACTTAGATGAGATACTAGCAAATATGAGCATTAAGCACCTGTAATCTGTAGATCACACCCATTCACTAACACTCAACACTACAACGTAACTCCTTTAAGTGTTAGCAAATATGCGCATTAAATACCATTAATCTGTTGATCTCACCCCTTCGCTAGTTTTATCAAGTCTTTGTCACACCATTATCGTACTAACAAGTTACCTCAAAAGTGTTCATCACGCACTTTGAGATATGATAAGCCATGCACCTGATCAACCAGAAGGAACTCCAGAACAATCAGCAGTAACTAATCAGCAGAAACCAATCAATACGAATCAAAATATGCAGCCAGTAGAAACATCAAATCAAGCCGAAATATGTTAATTACTATGGTTCATTGTTGAATAAGAATTCAACTCACCAAGACTAGTAAAACATTAGAAGACCAACTGTCAAGACAGAAATAAACATGTACAACAACCGATCATGAACAATATAAATGTTATCCGACCAGAATTAAGTTCCCACGCTGCCATTTAACCATGAATCAACCAGTAGCGAACAGTAAGCAATCAATCGGAATAAATGACCAATCATATTTGACCAGTACACATGAAAGCCAATCAAAAAGAATGCTCAATGTCACTCGAAAGCAACCTGCTCCATGTGGTAACAATCACGTGCCCCATATTAATATCATTGACCAATCACAAATGTCATATGAAATGCATAAAAAATTGATCATACAAATCATATCAGTACAAAGTTAATGTGATGTACCCCACGTGACCCGCAGAAATGAAGTACTTGTACCCACACGTCAAGTCATCATAGGCTCGAACATGTGAATCCATATGAGGACTAACCATTCACGTGACATCATATACAAGGACCCAAATGATCATCGATGGCCATCAGCAGCAATGGCCCCACGTCAGCCAATCAAACACCTATGCGTATCAAATCCCCAAGAAATATACCGAAAGTCAAACCATGCTTCTTAATTTGACCAGTCAAACGAAATCAGCATCACCAATTAAAACCGAATATCATGTGAATAAGTATCTTCGAGTGGGGACCATTATAGCCAATCAAATATCCCATCGTGAATAAACAGCCCACGTGATATTAGCAATGAGAGACCACCAATCAGAAGAAATGAAATATAAATACACACGTGACCAACAGTATCACGTGGCAACAACACGAATATAGAATGCACAAGATCTCTTCTTTCTTTGACCAATCAAAAAGCTAGCCTCACATAATTCGACCAATCATATGACGAGACCACAATAACAATTATACATCACGCCCCATTAAATTCAAGCCCCACAATGAATGATATAGACTCTCGTGCAAATGAAACCAGTACATATTAATTTCAAATTCAATGTACGAATAAAGATAATAGGCCAAAGGAAAACTCACATGACCTCTTCTGATGTGATTCCCTCGTGACCAATCACCGTCGATCATTGATTTGCAAATTCAAAAACCCAAATTAATATAACAGTAATCGCCACAAAACACAAATCATACCATAAACAGATCTGCTTCATCATCAAGACTGCTTCCTGCTGCCTCTTTTCTCCCATCTGCTGCATAAACCCTAATGACATGAAAACCTTATAAACCCTAGATCGAGAGCCACGAGGCTCTGATACCAATTGTAGAATCCAAGATCCGGACTCAACTAGGGTATAAGATATATTGATTGATTGATTGACGCACAACGGAATAATAATAACAATCAACATTACTAATAAGGTTTTCTTTATTAATTAAAACAAGGAAACTAATAACTACTAATACTACTACTACGCTCTATGCGTTTGATTAGACTCTCATTAGGAGATGTTTGCTATGAAAATAAAATGAAAAGGTGGTTTGTAACTAGATGCCTACCCTCTTTATATAGGAGAGGGAGGTTACAAAACCCTAATAATAGCTTACTAAGAAAGCTACTAACTATTACATAATAACCCCTCGTTGTTTCTTATTTCTTCATTCTTGCTTGTGGTTTTGTACTCGGCAATTCCCAACATGATGCCTTTGACTCTGATGTTGATGATGAACCAACGACATAGACTATTTTCATGGCTAATATTTCTCCAATGGTGTCATCACCTCAACAAGCCAGTCCCTCTAATGCTTCTATCATATCAGAGGTACTAAAACTATATGATATGGTTGATGAGCAAAAGATTCCCAACAAAGTACAACCAACAGAAGTCCTTGAGTCAGATATTGTAAATATGGATAATAGCAATTTTGTCCCATATGAGAAATATGTGAAGCACGATGAAAGTCTTGTTATACCAAGTGATGCATCTTCTGCCGTTAATGATGAATATGTGTTTGATGAGTACACTGAATATGTGCCTGATGACTCCATGACCACTAAGCTAAATATATATAAGGATCAAGTTGCCATCTATGAACAGCGTGCTAAATTTGATTTGACCACCCGTGAGGAGGAAATGGATAGCCAAATGCGTACATTGATAACTAAAAGTAATTTAAGGGAAGAAACTTTAAAACAAGAGTTAAATTCCTTACAAGAGAAACTTAATAAAACTGTTAAGCAAAAACAAGAACTTTAAGAAAATGTAAAAACACTTAAACAGGAATTCAAAGAAAAGGAATCAAAACTTCTAAATGATTTTTCCAACCTTAAGATTTTAAAGAACAAGATTGAAAATAAGTTGTACGTACAAGGCAACACCATTCAAACTGCTCACATAATTTCAAAGCACAGAGTATTAAGTGATAAACATAGTATAGGCCTTGTAGAAGACCCAAATCCTACGTTCCTTAAGAAAGCCAAAAGGGCTCATGATGTGATTTATAATGGTAGTGTGATTCTTAAGCCCAAAAAAAAGCCAACTTGTGTAGAGAACACTGAAGAGGACATGGAGTTGGAAAATGCCTCTAGAGAGAAAATGGATAAGAAATTGAAGGAACCTATGTGTGTGAGTCATAGAATAAATGTCAAATCTCACGATTATTCTAATGAAAAATTATTAGCCATGTTTAAACCTCAGACTCAATTAACCCCTAAACAAGTCTTTTGGAAGTTAGATATGGATAAGAGAAAGGCAAAAGAACTTGTTGAAAATAATCCTCCCCTTAGGAAATTGCTAGCAGCTACAGTTTATCCTCCCAATACACCAATGCATTTAGTGCCTAGAACTCGTCCCACTTAAAGCAAAACCTTAATTAGCATATAGGTAGTTTACCAAATATTTGCTGATTTCGATAAAACATGTAAGAAGAGAATTACACCAACATGTATCACTGAAGGGGAAAGGGGTTTGATTCGATAAAAATCAATAATAGAAGTTTGTAGTATTTGGGTAACTCAAACGTGTTAGGTTTGAGCACCGAGATCGTTCCGATCGAGGGTTGAATGGAATTTTCAACTCACGTCGTGATTATCGGGATTTGAATGGGAAAAGGGGATAATTTGATGTTTTCTAAACTACGGGGCAAGGGAAGCATAAAAGGGAAATTACACTACGGGGAATCCTAAATACGCGAATAAAACTAAAATGCAATAAATGAAACGTAAATAAAATGCAACTACGTCTAATCTAAAACCTAAAAATGATCTAAAATTACTTTTAAACTAAAAATGATATTTGAAAACTATTTAAGAATTAAAAATAATTTTTAGGATTTTTCCTGAATTTATTTGGATTAAAAACTAATTTTAAACTTTTAAAACAAATCTAAAATACTAAAAATTATAAAAATAAAGGGGAAAATTATGAAACTATTTTTCAAAAATCTAAAATAACTCAAAAGACTTTTCAAAACTGACTTTGTATTTTTCTGATGATTTTTCTAATTTCTATGAATTAAAAACTATTTAAAACTAATTTAAATGCTAAAAATTACAAATTTAACTAGGAAAAATAGGGAAAAAATATTTTTTTTCTTTTAATATTTTTATTAATCTATGAAAATTGAAAACTTATTTTTTTGAAGCTTTTCTGATTTATTTGTATTAAAAAGTCTTAAAAACTGATTTAAAATAAGAAAAATAGTAAACAGAATTGGAAAAATCTTAAAAATTCAGGAAAGTTCTGAAATAATATTCTAAATCTATTAAAAAGATAAAATCCTATGCTAGTGTGCAAGAATTAGGTTCTGTAGTGAAAAGTGCTTACAAATAAGCACTTACAATAAGCTATAAGCTCCTATAGAGTACCAAATGACCACATCACTTAAACTTAGCCAAATCTACTTAAAAGAAACCTAAATTAACTAATCTCAACCTCTGAAAAGCAATTTACAATGATATGACTTAATTGATTATTAAGATGAAAACAGCTTATGACACCTACTTTCAGCTAATTTAACAACTTATCTAATAAGCTAATGAGAAAACCAGAAATATGGAACTCAAGACCACCAAGAAAAGATTAAGTAGACCAAATTTCAGGCCTAAACAAGCTTTAATGAAGCTTGTGCAAAGCTTTGAAAAGAAGGCTGAATGCACTCAGCTAATGCTGAGTGCTGAACAGGGCAAAACAGCTCTGTTCTAGTGCTTATTTAATGCTTGAAATGATCTCTAAAAATTCTACAAAATTCTCTTTTCAAAAGTAGACCAACTGAAGTTATTTATCCCAAAATTTCAATTAAATTGGATCAGAAATGAATCCATGAAAAATCCAGAAAGTTTTGTAAAAACCAGCTTTTTCTCCTTTTAGACTTTTGACAGATTTTGAGATTTTGACTTTTTGCAACTTTGATCTTCAAAAACAGATTTTAATTAATGTTTTAAGCTATGTAATGACCTAATTAAGCTATCTAGATTAATCCTACTCCTGTATTCAAGCTTATGCAACTTAAATCCAACAGATATGAACTCAAAACAGATTGAAAAAGGATTTTGACTTATAATGCAGAATAGATGCAAACTCAAGGCTATTATGGATGCAACTAACCTATATAAGCTTATAATAACTAACTTAGACCACTGATCTAACCTCTACTCAGTTACATGCAGTCTTCCAAACATTAGTTTTATAACAGATTTGCAAGTTACCACCACTAAAACATAAAACTAAACCATTATTACTACTAGAACAAATTCAAATGAAAATAATAGAGCTAAATGATGCACTAATATAAACTATACTTATCAAAAGAGCATTAAGCTAAAATTGCAGACACGACAGATTATGTAGAAGCAAGATTGAAACACTTACAGCAGTCCAGCCACTGTGGCTTGCTTAACAGTCAAATAACCACTACCTACAACTGTTTTAATCCCAAATCCAACTGAATTTCAACCGATTTCCATGACTGCAACAACAATTCAGAGAGAGATTCTTCAAAATAGGAGCAGTTTGATTTTTGTTGACCAGTGTTTTGAGATTTGAGAAAATGAAAAGTGAAACAACTATAAACCTTGAATAAGCTATAGGGAAGCTTAACAAAGCTTAATGAAGCAGTAGCAGAGCTTATGATAAGCTTATAAGAGCTTGAGAGTTTTTTTTTTTTTTTTTTTCTAACTATTTTTCTGATTTTATTTTTTATTTTTGAATAAGATGAAAACAAGCTTCAAATAACTTTTAAAAGCAACAATATGGATTTAACACAAGTAATAAGCTAAATTCAGAAACAATGAAACTTAAACAAGGATTTGGAGATGAAAACTGAATTTTATTAAAAACTGAAAGTTGAGATTCCAATAAGAGATTACAAAGCTGAAGAATACTAAAAACAATAAAACTGAATTTAAACTACAATTAAGCTACTGAAAGGAAAGATATCTTCAGCTTGTGATGGAAGGGTCCTTTTATACTTGAGCTCATGCCTTGGAAGGATCCAGAAGATGAATTCTGTGCTTTCTCTTGGCTCTTATCAACCCTTGGATTCGTTTCCAGCTCCTTCCAATCATTTCTCACCATTGGATCATGTGCACACGTCTAATCAACCAATCACAGAAGAGGATTCACACAGATTGATGACCTGGCAACCCACATGTGTCAGGTGGTGTCATAAGGTGTCAGAGAAAGGACATAATTACCCTCCAATTGTGGCTAATTGTTTGAATTGAGATAAGGGTATTTTAGGGTTCTATTGCTGGGTTTAGTTTGGGGAAATGGTTTAGGCGCGTTTGGTTTTTGTATTATATTTTGGTTTTGTGATTGTTGACCGGGTATAGGGGTTGACCGGGTTTGGGCTGTGGGATTGGGCCTTTGTATTTTGGATTTGGACTTAGATGGGTTAGGATATTGGACTTGGATTGTAAATGTGATCCGTGTGATATTCAAGGACTATTAGTGTAAAAGCTGGAAATACAGGGACCATAAGTGCAAATCTGAAAATGTAATCCAAGGGTCATTTTTGGCAATCTCAAATAATCCAAGGGCTGAATTTGCAACTTTTGCATCTCAAGGGTATTTTCTGTCAAATGATGAAAGTTGAGGGACTGATTCTGACAATTCTTCAAACTTGATCATATCTTTCAAAAATCATCCTCAGAGAATACAAATCTTCACAGAAGCACAATTCTGACCTTCCGGCTCAGCTTTAGCACTCTTTATCTCTCGTGCTCGGTTTTTCGTCTGATTTAGCTTCTTTTTGTGTGTTTTGACATAGCCGTACCTGCACATGCATAAACTCAAGAAAATAGTAAATATTAGCAATAAACGACTTTTTCTCGGTTATTTTTGGGTCTGATTTGATAAAGAAATGATATGTGTTTTTGCACATATCAAAATACCCCAGACGAGACCATTGTCGTGTCCCCACGCAATGCAATCAACTTACGCTTCTAAAACCAAGGATTTCAATCTCTTTCTACTAAACCTATAAAGAAGTAGCAAAGATTCCTCAAAAGAGATTAAGAACCCTTAATTCTAAAAACGCCCCGTTTACCTTTTTAATTGCATATATAGATATTACGATTAAGCACATTCTGATTATGAGTGACGGTTTGTTAAACTTTCATGTCGATCAATAACTCCAACATTTTTCAAACGACACGTTAGGATCACGAAGTAGGAAACACAACACAGCGTGAAGTGACCATACGGATAGAATACATCGTCCCTGATTTTTCACAAGTCCCCAAACTAAGCGTAAAATCGAAATCATTGTTAAATATGATTCTAGATGCTAACACTACCCATGGAAGTTACTTGTGTAATTACCTTTTGCTCCCATTTTCCTATTTTCCTCTAGATTTTTTTATTTTTGTGAGAAATGAATTTCTTCAAGTTTCTCGTTTCGATAAGATTTATTCCGATAAAGATATAAAGCTAAGTCGCTAATTAGTTATCCATCTTCCCTCGAAAACCATTGCACACAAGAATGAGATCCACATCAAGGTCCTAATTTAACATGATTTAGCGATATATCTCCCGGATTCAAAGTTTGGCTTAACACTTATTTCAGCACATTTGTATTTTTTCAATTTAGGCCCTTGGTCTTTTCAACCACTAACTCAACGGGATTACCGTTTTATCAGAAGTCTTATTATGACTTTGGATTTTCCTCAACCGTTTTAGAAGTCCATGACAACGGGGGTACCGTCAGACATAGAAAACTTTTATGGCTTTGGATTTTTCAACTTTAATACATTGGGGCTTTATTTCATGTTAATTTTTGTGCCAAACTCCAAATCCTACGGCTTTTATAACAATAGAAACAATAGCAGCAAACTATCAAGAATCAGTTGTCTATTACACCGCAACACTGACAGTACCTTGATGTGTACCCAACTCTCATGGGCAAAGATTCTCTAAAGAAGATAAAGAACTAACTATCGCCAAAAACTCAACATCTTTAATTATTATTACAACAGATATGGGGTGAAACAATCTTGTGGGAACAAAAAGCCATAAGTACCTTTGATGGGCTCTAAAGAGAACCAACTACTCCACGCTTAGCATCTAAACTCATAAGTAACTCTATCATTCCTCGATCTCCGCAAATTTAAAATCCCAAATAATGAGATCCGCGGATGCTTAGCCGATAATTTTTAATTATCTATGGTTAAGGGAACAAGCTAGAACTCAACACGCCCGGTCAAGTCAGAATTCTATTCCTACTCTCACCAGCGGAAAGTCAACAAGGTGTCAAAACATATATTAACTTAGCTAATGCTTCGTCAATAATCTCAAGTCTCGCATTTTTAAAGTCACTTATTAGAAACTAGCAAATTCTTGTTTAAGTTTCGCATATTTAAAATCACTTAGGGAGACTTGCAAATTCTTGGCCTTGTGAGCTAGAATCGCATTTTATAGCCTCTTGTCTAAGCAATTAGCAAAGGCTTTTTCAAGAAAACGCATATTTAAAGAAACTTCTAAGAAACTAGCAAGAACTTTTCGATCATAAAACTAGCAAAAGCTTACAAAATTTTTTAAATTTCCTCATTTTTGCACAATTTTTCATTTTCTAAGGAAAAACGGGGTTGCGAAAGTATACGACAAAAAACAAGCAAGTGCGGTCAAATCAAATCGAAGTACCCTACCCCAGACTAAAACGAAACATTGTCCTCAATGTTTAAAAGCAAGGGTATAACGAAAATCTAAAATCCATTTATTAAGTATGCTCAAAGATAAACGTTAGTCGATAAGATTGCGGATATTAGATTTCCATCAGCAACGAACATGAAACTCTAGTGGAGAAAAGACAAACTTCGAGCACGAGATTCTTCATATCGGGAAAATCCTGGACAAAACATCACAAACAACCAAACACGAGAAATAGATGAGGCTAACCCGCATGGGGTGCCTCCCACGAAGCGCTACTGTTTTTGATCACCGAGTCGCTAGCCTGACTCGTCCCCGAATTCATTTGTCCTTGGGGAAACAAACGGAAAGGATACCCGGATCAAAGATTGTATCCTCACTCCGAAGAGAAAGAGAATGGGTGGGTTGGGAGGGAAAGAAAATGTCGGGCTCAAGCACAAATGGTATAACATCTCCCAAACTCACATAAGGTGTATCAAGAAAGAATGATCCATCATCCGGCGGTTTTGCGGGCGGACGAAGAGATGACGGATAAAAAAGAAACGACTCCATAGAAGAAGGGAGTCCATGGTAAGGAAAAGTGTTACTTGAAGGTTCATCAACGAAGGCATCCAAGATAGGATCCTTTTTCCGGTTATCTTTTTTTTATCAATGTCCTTTCCGATGAGTATCCCAGGGTTAAAAATCTTGTCCTCGGAGAGGAAGGAAATCAAAGTATCATCCACGTGAAAATCCTCATGAGAAAAGGAATCACTCTCAGATAAAAAATAATGGAGGATCTCAGTATCAACAAGCTCATCAGTCGTAATCTTTACTTCTTTATCTTTCTTCGGGAAAAACGGATCATCGTATTCATTTTCTTCATTCTCGGAAAGAATTGAGTCAGTGGGAGCAAGTTCATCGGTGAACTTCTCGAGAAGTGAATCGATATAAGACGGCTTGACTTCTTTAATAACTTTTTCTTCCGGAGGGATATAAGAATCCCCGTAAAGCATTTTTTCAATCAAACGAATATCTCCATCGATATCAATATCGGCATAATCAATTTACGGTGAAACTGAATCGGAATTCAAATAAGCTTCAATTTCTTCCATGATAGAATCATCAGGGCGAGACGGTTTAGGTTCAAAAACATCATCCGGAGGAGAGTAAGAAGACGGTTCATTATATATCAATTTTTCAAGTAAAAGAATGTCCCCCTCCGGGTCAAAAGTAGCATCATCAATCTCAACGGGAATCGAATCATCATTAATATAAGCCTTGATCTCCTCCCAAATGGGGTCACTTTCCGTAGTGAGAGACGGGGAAGAGTCAAAAAGTTCCAAAATTTTAGATGACGGAGTGGGATTGCCACTCAAAGAAAACTTGACGTTCTTAAGTTCAACACAACAAACAGAAAGCCGAGGTGGGACAAGTGGTGTGCTCTTAGAGCTAGCATTTTCCACCACTACCGTTGTAGTCTCCTTGTCTAATTTCTTCTTTTGCTCAGCACGTATTGTCGACAAACTCTTAACCGTAAAACGTGAAAGGCTCGAATCAATTCTCGATGGTTTTGGCCCAACTTTTTGAACCACCGGAGGTTGGACGTTTTTGGTACTTCTGTTATTAGTAGGAATTCCCGGGTCCTTTGTCACCTCGGGTGTCATTAATTTTGGCCACATCATATTGGTAGGTTAGAGATTTAGACGTATGGTTAACGTTAAATGTGACGGCTTCTTTTCCAACTCTTAAAGTGATTTCTCCCTCATAAACATCACTCAACGCATGGCCCGTCCTTAAGAAGCATCTTTCGAGAATAAGGGGTACACGAGGGTCGGCATCGAAATCAACGACAACAAAATCCGCAGGGAAATCGAACTTCCCCACTTTAACAAAAACATCCTTGGCTATACCAATTGGTTTTGTTGTAGTACGGTCGGCTAGCTCGAGGGTCATACACGTTGGGGTTAGTGGGGGCAATGAAAGTTTTTCGTAGATTGATTTCGGCATCAAATTAATACTCGCGCCAAGATCGGCCAAGGCGGAGCACTGAATAATTCCTTGAAAATCGCATGGAATGAGAAACTTGCCGGGGTCACCTAATTTTTCGGGAAGTTTCTTGAGAATAACCGCCGAACAATTCTCATTCAAAGACGTTTTTGCCAAATCCACAATTTCCTCTTTGTTACTTAACAATCCCTTTAGTGTCGAAACAAACTTAGGCATTAGAAGAAGAGCATCCGCGAAGCTAATTTCGAAGTGTAGATCTTGAAATATTTGAAAGAATTTTTGCATTTGAAGATTTGCTTGTTCACGTTGCTTTTGATCATTCATCCTTGACGGGTACGGAAGTGTTATTTTTAGGTTAGTCTTTTCAGCACTAACCGGAGCATCCTTAAGCTCAGACGTCGGGACAACCGTGGGTTGGACATTCTCGGTACTCCCCTTATTAGTAGGAAGCACCGGGTCCTTTGTCACCCCGGTCTCACGGTCTACCACTCGAGACGGAGAAGAAGAAAAAGTGGTAGGAGCCGTGGGACTATCGTAAGCAACACCACTTCGGGTAGTCATAGCTTTCATGTCACCTCTCGGGTTGGGAATCGTATTGCTCGGAAGAGAACCAAAACCCGAGGGTTGAGAATAAGAAGTTGAAGCTTGATTGGCTTGAAAGAAACTAGCCATCATATTCCTCATTTCACTCATCTGCTTGTTACTCGTAGCTTCCATTTCCCTTTTTAAATCATTCCTCATACTTGTGATTTGAGTTTGTAAACTTTTAATGGTGTTATCGGAATTCTTCATGTAAGTCAGAAAGTCGTTATTCGGAGCAACTTGATGAGGTGCTTGATATTGTTGTTGAGGAGGTTGTTGATAAACTTGAGGTGGAGGAGCTTGGTAGTTTTGATTACCATGATTGAGATTAGCTCCTCGGTTTTGATTGTAAGATTGATTTTGATAACGGTTTTGGCTATGGTTTTGGTTTTGTTGTGGAATGGGTGCAAAACCGGGTGGTCCCATTTGGTTGGCACGGTATCCTTGGTTCTGATTTTGAACCGGATTAGCAGAAGCTACGGAAGCATTTCTGAGATCGCCATCGGTGGCTTGACAATTATAGTACGGATGAGGACCACTACAAATAACACATGTTTTGGTAACGGCTTTGACTGGTTCGGATTTCTGAATCTTAAACTCTCTCATCATAGAATTAATAGCATCAGTCAGCCCACTCAACTCACTCTTCAAACCGTAGTTATCATTAGTAGCAATCTTAGAAACAACCGGTCGATTTCTAGACGAGACAACTTTTGACTTGTTTTCGATAATCGTTCTAATAACGGCGGGCATACGACTCAAGATGTTACCACCGGCGTTAAGCGAATCTTGATCGGACGGAGTAAGAGCATTATAGAACGTATCAATCTGATGAAGATCGGTAAAACCGTGATTTGGGCATTTTCGCAAAATTTCTTTAAATCTATCCCATGCTTCTCCAAAACTTTCATCGAATTTTTGTTGAAAATTTATGATTTGATTTCGTAACATTGTAATTTTCGAAGGAGGAAAGAATTGGTTCACAAACTTTTTAGAAAGATCGGCCCATGTTGTAATTGATTGAGGGGGTTCTTTTTCTAGCCAAGTCCGGGCTGCCCCCTCAAGAGAAAACGGAAACAATCTCAATTTAACTGACTCATGAGTGACGCCCCGAAAGTTTATCGTAGAAGCAACTTGATTAAACCAACGGAGGTGTGCGTGGGGCTCCTCATGGTCTAAACCACAAAAAGGTTTATTAGACACCAATTGTATTAAATTTGTTTTTAGTTCGAAATTTTCGGTATTAATTGGTGGAATAACGATAGCATCACCGTACCCGTCTACGGGAGCTTGAAGTAACTCGATCATCGTTCGAGTGCTGCCATGACGATGGGTTCTTCAACGATAGTACGTAGCTCGGGTACGTCTATTCTTCGATTACGATTACGTCGTGACTGAGAACGAGTGCGCATGCACTAAAAATCAAAAAGTAAAAAGGAAAAATAATTTGAAAAAGGAAAATCTTTTTGGTTTTTATATTGAAAAAACTTTTGAAAAACAATCTTTTTGTAACCTTCGCGTCAACCGGTGCTCGGTAGCTCCCAAAAGTACGCGCAGCGGAGCGGGAACGAAGAGTGGATCGTTCTTCAGTCCGCAATTTAATGTTAAGACTTCCGTTTACCCCGTGTATAGGTTGTACTTCTGAGGTGAGCCGACGTAACAATTGACGTTTCAGTTTCTTTTGTTGGTTTTTTACTTTTTATGGTTTTGTAAACACTCTTGGAAGAATGTTTTGGTGTTTTTAGATGTTTTTGGGTTTTTCAAAAATTTATATATACAAAAACGACAATAACTTCACTCGGGGAAGGATCTTCAAATGCACGCGATTCGAGACGGAAATAAGAAAATTCACTACAAACCCTCCCCGGCAGCGGCGCCAAAAATTGATTCGATAAAAATCAATAATAGAAGTTTGTAGTATTTGGGTAACTCAAACGTGTTAGGTTCGAGCACCGAGATCATTCCGATCGAGGGTTGAATGGAATTTTCAACTCACGTCGTGATTATCGGGATTTGAATGGGAAAAGGGGATAATTTGATGTTTTCTAAACTACGGGGCAAGGGAAGCATAAAAGGGAAATTACACTACGGGGAATCCTAAATACGCGAATAAAACTAAAATGCAATAAACGAAACGTAAATAAAATGCAACTACGTCTAATCTAAATCCTAAAAATGATCTAAAATTAATTTTAAACTAAAAATGATATTTTAAAACTATTTAAGAATTAAAACTAATTTTTAGGATTTTTCTTGAATTTATTTGAATTAAAAACTAATTTTAAACTTTTAAAACAAATCTAAAATACTAAAAATTATGAAAATAAAGGGGAAAATTATGAAACTATTTTTCAAAAATCTAAAATAACTCAAAATACTTTTCAAAACTGACTTTGTATTTTTCTGATGATTTTTAGAATTTCTATGAATTAAAAACTATTTAAAACTAATTTAAATGCTAAAAATAACAAATTTAACTAGGAAAAATAGGGAAAAAATATTTTTTTGCTTTTAATATTTTTCTTAATCTAGTAAAATTGAAAAATTATTTTTTTGAAGCTTTTCTGATTTATTTGTATTAAAAAGTAATTAAAAAGTCTTAAAAACTGATTTAAAATAAGAAAAATAGTAAACAGAATTGGAAAAATCTGAAAAATTCAGGAAAATTCTGAAATAATATTCTAAATCTATTAAAAAGATAAAATCCTATGCTAGTGTGCAAGAATTAGGTTCTGTAGTGAAAAGTGCTTACAAATAAGCACTTACAATAAGCTATAAGCTCCTATAGAGTACCAAATGACCACAGCACTTAAACTTAGCCAAATCTACTTAAAAGAAACCTAAATTAACTAATCTCAACCTCTGAAAAGCAATCTACAATGATATGACTTAATTGATTATTAAGATGAAAACAGCTTATGACACCTACTTTCAGCTAATTTAACAACTTATCTAATAAGCTAATGAGAAAACCAGAAATATGGAACTCAAGACCACCAAGAAAATATTAAGTAGACCAAATTTCAGGCCTAAACAAGCTTTAATGAAGCTTGTGCAAAGCTTTGAAAAGAAGGCTGAATGCACTCAGCTAATGCTGAGTGCTGAACAGGGCAAAACAGCTCTGTTCAAGAGCTTATTTAATGCTTGAAATGATCTCTAAAAATTCTACAAAATCCTCTTTTCAAAAGTAGACCAACTGAAGTTATTTATCCCAAAATTTCAATTAAATTGGATCAGAAATGAATCCATGAAAAATCCAGAAAGTTTTATAAAAACCAGCTTTTTCTCCTTTTTGACTTTTGACATATTTTGAGATTTTGACTTTTTGCAACTTTGATCTTCAAAAACAGATTTTATTTAATGTTTTAAGCAATGTAATGACCTAATTAAGCTATCTAGATTAATCCTACTCCTGTATTCAAGCTTATGCAACTTAAATCCAACAGATATGAACTCAAAACAGATTGAAAAAGGATTTTGACTTATAATGCAGAATAGATGCAAACTCAAGGCTATTATGGATGCAACTAACCTATGTAAGCTTATAACAACTAACTTAGACCACTGATCTAACCTCTACTCAGTTACATGCAGTCTTCCAAACATTAGTTTTATAACAGATTTGCAAGTTACCGCCACTAAAACATAAAACTAAACCATTATTACTACTGGAACAAATTCAAATGAAAATAATAGAGCTAAATGATGCATTAATATAAACTATACTTATCAAAATAGCATTAAGCTAAAATTGCAGACATGACAGATTATGTAGAAGCAAGATTGAAACACTTACAGCAGTCCAGCCACTGTGGCTTGCTTAACAGTCAAATAACCACTACCTACAACTGTTTTAATCCCAAGTCCAACTGAATTTCAACCCATTTCCATGACTGCAACAACAATTCAGAGAGAGATTCTTCAAAATAGGAGCAGTTTGATTTTTGTTGACCAGTGTTTTGAGATTTGAGAAAATGAAAAGTGAAACAACTATAAACCTTGAATAAGCTATAGGGAAGCTTAACAAAGCTTAATGAAACAGTAGCAGAACTTATGATAAGCTTATAAGAGCTTGAGAGTTTTTTTTAATTTTTCTAACTATTTTTTCTGATTTTATTTTTATTTTTGAATAAGATGAAAGCAAGCTTCAAATAACTTTTAAAAGCAACAATATGGATTTAACACAAGTAATAAGCTAAATTCAGAAACAATGAAACTTAAACAAGGATTTGGAGATGAAAACTGAATTTTATTAAAAACTGAAAGTTGAGATTACAATAAGAGATTACAAAGCTGAATAATACTAAAAACAATAAAACTGAATTTAAACTACAATTAAGCCACTGAAAGGAAAGATATCTTCAGCTTGTGATGGAAGGGTCCTTTTATACTTGAGCTCATGCCTTGGAAGGATCCAGAAGATGAATTATGTGCTTTCTCTTGGCTCTTATCAACCCTTGGATTCGTTTCCAAATCCTTCCAATCATTTCTCACCATTGGATCATGTGCACACGTCTAATCAGCCAATCACAGAAGAGGATTCACACGGATTGATGACCTGGCAACCCACATGTGTCAGGTGGTGTCATAAGGTGTCAGAGAAAGGACATAATTACCCTCCAATTGTGGCTAATTGTTTGAATTGAGATAAGGGTATTTTAGGGTTCTATTGCTGGGTTTAGTTTGGGGGGGGGGGGGAAATGGTTTAGGCGCGTTTGGTTTTTTTATTATATTTTGGTTTTGTGATTGTTGACCGGGTATAGGGGTTGACCGGGTTTGGGCTGTGGGATTGGGCCTTTGTATTTTGGATTTGGACTTAGATGGGTTAGGATATTGGACTTGGATTGTAAATGTGATCCGTGTGATATTCAAGGACTATTAGTGTAAAAGCTGGAAATACAGGGACCATAAGTGCAAATCTGAAAATGTCATCCAAGGGTCATTTTTGGCAATCTCAAATAATCCAAGGGCTGAATTTGCAACTTTTGCATCTCAAGGGTATTTTCTGTCAAATGATGAAAGTTGAGGGACTGATTCTGACAATTCTTCAAACTTGATCATATCTTTCAAAAATCATTCTCAAAGAATACAAAACTTCACAGAAGCACAATTCTGACCTTCCGGCTCAGCTTTAGCACTC
Organism: Chrysanthemum makinoi; assembly: GCA_910596185.1. NCBI lineage: Eukaryota > Viridiplantae > Streptophyta > Magnoliopsida > Asterales > Asteraceae > Chrysanthemum > Chrysanthemum makinoi. The sequence continues at coordinate 78,669,847 of OU343218.1, read as the reverse complement.
TTTATCTCTCGTGCTCGGGTTTTCGTCTGATTTAGCTTCTTTTTGTGTGTTTTGACATATCCGTACTTGCACATGCATAAACTCAAGAAAATAGTAAATATTAGCAATAAACGGCTCTTTCTCGGTTATTTTTGGGTCTGATTTGATAAAGAAATGATATGTGTTTTTGCACATATCAGGGTTTTAAGCAAACAAAAGAGTGTTATCTTACAGAGGTTATTTCAATCTTTAAACAATTAAAAGAACAATTCGAGGGTATTCAAAAGGCCTTAGATACTGAAGTTAAAGAAATGAAAAAGATGTTTAATGAAATGGAAAACGAGGTTAGAATTAATGAATATGAGCTTAAAAGCAATGAAATAGAGAGAAAGAATATTCACATCCGTAATGAGATTTGATTTCCAGATGCATTGCCCAGGATGTGTTTTATACTGTCATTAATTATGCAATAACTGCTTCCTCATGATTTATCAATTGCATTTAAAGTTACCCAAGATCGTGTCAATGAGCTTGAGACCGAGAATTCAAAATTGCATGACAAAATCGAAAAGGATGATCATGATAACATGGCCAGGCATTTTTCTATATTAGAAGTTGAATATCTTGATTAAAATATCAACATCTTGAAGAAAGAATTAAAACCTCAAATGCCAAGACATCTTCGGATGCTCCTGAGTTTGATGCATATTTTGAAATAAACACACGTGATGAACGGATTCAAGCTCACTGCAACACGATACGAAAGTTGAAAGCTCAAATTTCCCAATTGAAGAGAAATAGGAGTGAAGTGGTTGGCACTCAGATACATCCGCCTTTAGATTTTCGGAATTTCCAACTTCAAAACATCATCAATAAATTTCAAAAAGAAAATGAATATTTTCAAGCGGGAAATTCAAAGGTTAAATTGCAAAACAAAGAGGTATATGATTCATTCAAGGTCAATCATGATAAACACATTGAAAAAGTAACTTCTTTGCTTAACGAAATTGAGAATCTGAAGCGTATGGTGAAAGAGAAATTGCCAATTCCTACTTCCAAATATGTTGTTCCAACGGTCTTTTCTTGTAATAATTATGCTATTGATGTGTTGTATATTCCCCCTCCTCTTAGGAATAATGAAATTGCGTATCAAGTATATCTTTCATACCTTAAGGATAGATTAAAGGGTCTTCATAAGATTGTAGAAGATGATAGAATAGAGAAACCACTTGATAGTGCGGTTTCCTATGCCTGGATGTATGCGAAAATATCTCAGGAACTCTTAGAATATATCATTGCCACATGTCCTAAATCTGTTACTAGGCAAGATAGAATAGTTGCACCCACTTCTATGCCTAAAGTCAAGCATGCTACCTTTGATGTGCCTCCTAAAGTCTCAGAGCCCAGCACTTCTAGGCCAGAAATGCAAAAAGTAGTGAAACAAACTAATATTCCCGTCATTCCTTCTACAGGAGTAAGCAGTGACACTAAGGTTAGCGAGTCAAAGCCTTCAGGCAATACAAAGAAAGATAGGACCTCGAGAGCTAAAAGTGATCAAGAGGGAGAGTAGATGTCCACTATAGGAATAATAAGTTTGAGTTGAACAAAATGAATCGTGTTGATTCTAGTATTAGCTATAAGTGTACTGTAATTAATTCGAATTTTGCTACTGCTTGCAAAAACATGTAATGAATGTTTAATTTTTGGTAATCATGATGAATGTGTTGTGTCTTATTTGAGGAATTCTGTTAAATCCCCAATGGATGATGCAAAACAGGTTAAGCAATCTTGGAAACCTATAGGGAAAAGGTTTATTAGTATGGGTTTTCAGTGGAAACCCGCAGGCCGAAAGTTCAAAATTACTGAACTTTGTCCCTCATTGTCTAGATCAGTGCCTAATAAGAAATGGAAGCCCACTCGTAGAATCATACCTTTAGGAACTCAACACACTATGACTAGGTCCACTAATAATATTTTGGCTCCTGGAAATGCTGCAGGTCTACAAATTACTTGTACTAACCAATCGGAACCCATATTCTCATAGGGATCCAATGTTTCCAGTTATCCACGCTTGTATGTTTTCAAATACAGGTAATACAAATCGTCCTTTGGTATTTGGATTCAGGCTGCTCAAAACATATGACTAGGGATCGCTCACGGCTCAAGAACTTTGTGAATAAGTTTAGCTGGACAGTTAGATTTGGGAATGATCATTTTGGGGCAATTATGGGTTATGGAGATTATGTTTTCGGTGATAGTATTATCTCCTGGGTATATTATGTAGAAGTACTTGGGCAAAATATTTTCTCTGTTGGTCAATTTTTTTATTCTGATCTCGAAGTAGCCTTCAAAAAACACACATGCTTCGTTAGATAATTAGATGGTGTTGAGCTTCTAAAAGGACCTCGAGGCACAAACTTGTACACCATCTCTATCAAAGATATGATGAAATCTTCTCCTCTTTGCTTGCTGTCTAAGGCTTCTAAGAACAAGTCATGGTTATGGCACCGTCGACTCAATCACTTGAACTTCGGTACCATCAATGATCTTTATAGAAAGGACCTTGTAAGAGGCTTACCCCGGTTAAAATATGTAAAGGATCATCTCTGTTCTGTATGCCAATTGGGTAAAAGCAAAAAGTATGCCCACAAACCCAAACATTCCAATACCCTTATGGAAGTTCTTAATATCCTTCACATGGATCTATGCGGACCCATGAGAGTTCAAAGTATTAATGGAAAGAAGTATGTGCTAGTTGTTGTTGACGACTAATGTCGGTTTACTTGGGTAAAGTTTTTTAGAACTAAGGATGAAACTCCTGAGGTTATCATTAAGCTTATCAAACAATTGCAGGTTAGGCTTAACAAAACAGTTAGAATCATCCGAACAGACAATGGAACTGAATTTGTAAACAAACAGCTCATTCAATTTATGAAAGCATTGGAATTAGTAATCAGAAAAGTGTTCCTCGCACACCTCAACAGAATGGTGTAGTTGAAAGGCGTAATCGTACTCTTGTGGAAGCTGCTAGGACTATGCTAATATTGTTAAAGGCTCCAATTTTTCTTTGGGCAGAAGCCATTGCCACTGCTTATTACACTCAAAACCATTCCCTAATACATACTCTTCATGGAAAAACTCAATATGAATTAGTGCACAATAGAAAACCGGATCTCTCTTTTCTTCGTGTGTTTGGGGCTTTGTGCTATCCAATCAATGATGGTCAAGATCCGGGAAAGTTGAAAGGTAAGGTTGATATTGGATTTTTAGTTGGTTATGCACCTGATCAGAAGGGTTACCAAATCTACAACAAAAGAACCCGAGATATTATGGAAACTATTCATGTTACGTTTGATGAGCTGACTGAGCAAGCGGCTCCTGGACACTCCAGTTCTGGACACGCATGTGGAAAACAAGAAGGGGGGGGGGGTTGAATAGTTTTTCCAATTAAAACTTTCTTTTAAACTATTTAGATCGACTTATGTCAATCTATTTGGATATGTGTTGGATGTTGATAAACAAACATATAGAAGTATGTAATGAAAAGATAAGAGTAAGAAACACAAAACCACAACGCGAGTATTTATAGTGGTTCGGCTACAAGGACACCTTCCTTGCCCTACTCCACTCCCCGAGTCACCTACTCGAGATTCGTAATCCCTACACGACACCAACTCCTTATGGTGGAGAAAACTTCACAACGTTGCCTACTCTTTTTCCGGTACTAGGCTAACCACCGAGTTCTTTCACACCAAGGTGAACCACACCTACCACAACGTCGCCTACCCTTTATCCGGTACTAGGCTAAGTACCGAGTTCCATTACAATGGAGGAACTACTACCCAACACTACACCAACGACTAATCCCAAAGGAGACCAACTCCTTATTACAACATTATCAAGGATATCAATATCCTTGGATCTAATACTAATCTATCTTGTACATCGAAACACACCATATCGAATGTACATCTAAGGCACCTTTCACTAATTCCTTTAAATAGATCTTCAAGACACCCTTCACTAATGTCTTATGACTTGACTTCTAGGCACCCTTCAGTAATGCCTACAATATGGACGATCGACACCTTTCACTAATGTCTTCGTATTGACACTTGAAACATGTTTCACTAATGCCTTCAACACTACACTTCTTAGAAGAAAGAAAAGAACCATCAACAAGAGGACTTCAGTAGTATTTATGATGAGGAAGCATGGCAACTCATGGACTTGAGCTTGCTTGACTTCAAAGGTGGTGATCTCGCCTTTAAGAGGAACCTAGAGAATCATACAAAAACAAAACTACAAACATAGATCACTTGGATCTGGGGTTAGATTAAACTCAGGGAGAAAGTATGTTGGAAAGGGGTGAGAAACAATGAAGAAATGGCTCACTATTTATAGAGGAAAATGTCTACTGTTCCCCGGATCCCACAGATCCCTCCCACAAGGGATCCGTCTAGCGTAAAGCTAGGGATCCGTGGGACGCTCCTCTTTACCCATGGGTATTTTGGTTATGAGTCATGGGTTGATCCATGGGTCTTTTACTAGATACAATATATCTTATAAGTGCAATGCACCTAGTCAAATGCGTATGGGTTAATACCATGGGTTATGGATATTATCCATATATGATATAAGCATAATGTCATGCAATGGGTTATGGGTCAAGCTCCATGGACTTTGGGTTGTACCCAACTACATTCAATGTATTTGGTCAATGGGTTATGACACTTAAGTTTCTACCCATTTATATTAACCAATATACTACATACTAGTTATGTGTATATTTTACCCAAATATGTAAACACTAGTTGTTGTACATATGTAATACTAAATCATAAAATCACTTATACTTGTTTTAGTGTTTTATGTGAAATCGTAAGTGTGTTAGAAAACTATTGGTTCAAACCATTTACGTATTTTATTTGTTTCGTTAACATGATTTTACGTTTGTTATCGACAAAACATTAGAAGATCGTGTAAAATATAAATAAACGTTTTTACGGCGTATTTGTATTAACAATCTCCCCCTTTTTGTAGATGACAAAACATAAAATTATTTTAAGGAAAAGCTAAAATTCGTAAAAGTTTGAATTTGTAGTTTTTACTTTCTTCTCCCCTTTTTTGTCGAAACAAAAAGAGCTTCGAGAGGAAACTAACTCATTGTTTTAAGAAAAACATGTGAGAATTTAGAAAAGAAAAAAATATAGAGCAAGTAACGGGAAAGGATCTCGTCTTAACTCCCCCTTGACGAGTCCATCCCTATGTATGGGCGTCAAGTAAATAGAATACTAAGCTATTTGCAACTAAGTTTACAAAAGATTTCGTGAATGTGACGAATATGCTCCCCCTTGATGATTGCAACTTTTCAAAGGGACGTCATTAAATGTAATCCTAATATTGCAAGTGATTTTGCAATGTATTGCTTTGACATAAAGCTCCCCCTAGCTTTAGAGTGTCAAAGTCTTCATGTGTAAATTGAATAACTACAAAACAAAGATTAGAAAACAAGTATAATGCATAATTTCCTGCAAATATGATTCAAGTTAGTAGAAAAATAGTTTTCTGTCTCACGGATCTCACGGTTCCCTCCTTGTAGGGATCCGTCTAGGAAAATTTAAGGGATCCGTCTGGCTGAGGATTAATTTCAGCAATGGTGATATAACACATTATGTTAATATCAAAGTGAGATATGTATTATACAACATAATCATATACTCAGAAATATAACAAGTAGCATGTATTTTCATTTAATAAAACTAGAGATATGATATACATGACTCTAAAAACTAAGAAAATGATCGATACATGACTTGGAACTAGACTTATCTAAGTAACGCTTGATACTAGGATACCACTAAAATCCTCTAGCTCAAGTTTGTTTAGGTTTAATCTCGTCGAAACGTTCGAGGAGATGATAAAACATGAAACGTTGATCTTCCCGTATGTTGGGTTTCTTGATTTGATGATACAAAACAATAAAGAATGAAACATCAAGGGCTTAAAGTGACAAGAAGGAAATCTACAAAAAGTTGGAGGGACTTGCTTGAAAAAGAAGATTTATTATTTAGTCCTTCGTAGTATCTTGTAAACCCTAATCCTCTAGTATATAAAGAGGACATGGGTGTAGGTTTTAACAATTAAGTCTTCCATAATGTAGTCGACTAAAGGGGTGTGTGTGTCCTAGGCATGTAGTTCTTTGTAAACGCCTAGGTTAGTGTTAGTTTAGTTAACCCCCAAGATCAAAGAAGTCTTTAATTTGATCCCTGTTACATTTAGGTAACACGTTATTAATATAATTGGAGGTGATGGCTCAAAACGAATTGTGGGATCAACAATTGTGGAATTTAACACTTAATCTTAAGAAGAATAACAATGAACATTCAACACCTCAATATTATTATTAATACGAATACTCTAACCAGTATTAGGGTTTTTCAACCTTGAAGTGTATCGACCTTAGATATAAAACATACATATATCTAATCTAACCTAGGACCTCCTTTTATAGGCTAAGGAGTCCTTTACATAATACAATACGTAACCTACAAGATAAATATCTTTTCCATATTTATCTAATACATAATACTAAACCGACTATACAAGACTAGCAGTGGTTTCATTACATTATCAGTGGTTACACAAAACTACTAGCCGTTGTTAGTCTTCATCCGTGGTTCCATTCTTCTGTCCGTGATTATATCAACTATGTCCGTAGTTCCAGTACTTAGAATAATTCTTGATCCAAGGAACCAAAAACCCAACAATCCTCCCCTAAACTTGATATATTCAAATAGAATTCTCAAGTTTCCGTTAAGCTCAAAACATCTGAATTGGAGGATGTAGCCAAACACTTACTAGATTTAAGAATGTTCTCATATTTCAGCAACAAATTGTAAGCTTGACCATCATAGGGTAACAACATCTTGATAATACCAGGCTTCATCATCTGAGCAATAACTCCTGGATACTTATTCAGTTGAGGATAATCACCTTCTACAAGCATATGAATAACTTCTCCAGAAATAGTTAAAACATGAACTCCACAAGTTTGATATAAAAACCATCTTGTAACATGACCATTGTAGAGTCCCTTCCATTCAGGTTCATCATGAGTAGGTTCAAATAAAATCTTCAAATGATGATAAACCACCCTCTCATGATAATCATTTGGATGTTCTTCACCAAACTTATTCTTATAAAGTATCCAAAGATTCATCAAATCATCTCTATCACAATACTGAAGCATATGTGAAAATTTATTATACTCATAAACTTCATTGTTGAGTCTTTGAATTTTCCAACATCCTTCACTTCCATTAAGCTCAAACTCATAAGAAATAATTTGATTACCATATTCAACTAATTTCAATCTTTTAGAATCAGATGTCTCCTGAACCTCAGATTTTCTCTTTTGTGTACTTAGAATCCACTCCTTTTCTTTTTCAGAATTCATTGGACAGAAATCATCATTATTAATCTTCATACATCTCAGATAAATCTCATGAATTCTTTCAAATGAACACTTACTAAGATTATCAGAAATATGTATTCCTGAATTCTTAATAACCTTCATCAATACATTCCTCATCTGTGCAATGGTAGGAGGTTTCTTTCTTATAACTTGTTTCCTTTCTTTACTGATCTTCCTTGCCCATTCACCCAAAAGTCTAGCTCTTTCCTCATCATCCAACAATGCCAATTCTTGAGCAGTATACTCATCATTAATTTGTTGAGAAGCTTGAAGATAATTTTGTGATTCATACCATGTAGCTAACCATTTCTGACTAGCTTCCTCTTTTTCTTGCTTCTTTTTCTCTAAAGCTGCTTGTTCTTCAGCTAACATCTGTCTTACATACTCTTCATCATAAGCAACCTGTTCTGCTTTACTTTTAAACTTCAACTCTGGTTTTGCAACTCCTTTACCTTTTCCAACAACTGATTGAGTCACCTTCTTTCTTAAAGGTTCACCAATAACTAAACTTTTTCTTTTGGGTTTGGTTGCAGTATATTTAATAGATGAAACAGGTGCAATGATGGATGTGCAACTAGCTGAGGTTTTACTTAGATTAACCAATGTACTTGTAGCTTCTTTTTCAACTTCTTTAGATTTAGGTGGTGATACAGAGATGGTTGTAACAATGGTGGAAGTAGTTAGAACAGCAGTGGGTACAATAGCCATTTCTGAAACTACAGCAGTGGTTTCAAAAAAACTATCCATGGTTGCAGACACACTAGCAATGGTTGTGTTCTGCATGACTTCATCTTCTACCACAGTCTTCAAATTTTCAAGAACAGCCTCATTCCCTTTTATCAGATACCAAAAATTCTTGATCTCCACTACCAACATCTTCTTCCATAGATAAATCTACAACCTCCCCTGAATTCATGCCATCACTCCTCCCCTGTTTGGATACATTCTCCACATTCAGAGCTGGAGAGGAGTCCACCTTCTTTTTCTTTCTCCTTAGTTGCCTTAAAGCAGCAACCACATGCCTTCGCATCTTTTCCAAAACCAATACCCTGTGCTTCAGCCTTTTAATATCTTTCCCTTGAAAAACAACAAACTCTTGAAGACTGGATACTGTCTCCTCCAATTTGGTACATTTAGCCGTCAATTCATTAAATCGTTCAAGAATATCCTCCCCACTTCGACCTGTGTGAACTGGTCCGAGAGTTGGTTCATTGGAAAAGTCATCATGTACTAACTCATGATCCGTCAATTCAGTTTCATGTTCCAATCTATCCTCATCACTTCGAGCTGTAAACTGCCCGAGAGGTGAATCCTTGGATAAAGTAAACATAGCACCAGACCTTGACTGATCATCTATGCACCCTTTAGTAGCGTTGGCTAGGGATTCCTCCGCCTGTGTTAAGTTCCAAGGAACTCTCCACATTAGGAGTTGCCAAAGGTTGGGTCTTAATTATGTTACCACTATCCTGATCAGCATCGAGCATGAATCAAGAGGGAAGCCCTTCCAATCATGTCACCACCACTCCATGTGACAGCCTCATGATCAACACCACTAACACCAGCCTGAGGTAGCTTGGTGCCCTTCAGTCTCCTAGTCCATACAATTGGTGTAACAGTGGTTTGAGTTTGACTAGAAGTAGGTTGAGTTGCACTAACAGTGGTTGCAAGGGTACTGTCAGTGGTTTGAGGTGTACTAGCAGTGGGTTCAGATGTACTAGCAGTGGGTTCAGTGACTAAAGGTTGAGATTCAAGATCTTCATCAAACTCAGGATCAGCAGGCAAAGTAAGCATATGGGGAAATAAAGGAACATCTCTAATTTGTACATTCTGTGGCTGATTCCTCATATGTGCAAAAACCTTAGGAAGCATATGATGTACTTCATACTCCCTAGAATGCTCAACAGGTTCTGCTATTTGACTTTCCACAATTAGTTGAACAAACCTAGGATATAAATAGTATTTACCCTTCTTCCTAATGTTCTGTACTAACCCCTCATAAATCATCCTAGACCAGTTAAACTTCCTTCCATCAGACAAACAAATAATAGCAGTAGCAATTTTGGAAGGAAAATCATTAAACCCTGTGGTCTTATTACTCATACACATCAACAATGTGTGAATCAAAAACTTCCATTGTGGTAAAAACAAACTCTTAAAAAATTGTACCTTAGCACCCCTGTGTGTATAGCCTAATCTTTCTAAACCAGCAACAATCTCAGCATCTGAAAGATTATCAATACCATCAGCATCATCAAATTTTAAAACCTCTCTAATGATCTCCTCAGTAATTGAAATAGCATTCCCATCCACAACAGTGCTAAACACTTCAATTCCATCAACCTCTTCAAGGTTAGCATTCCTGCAGAACTGATGTATGTAGGCTTGAAGAATGGTTGGAGTAACGGTTAGGGCATAGTGAATAGAACTGTGAAGAAGGAAATCAATCATTTGATGAAAACCTTCAGATCTAGCATTCTTGACAAGACTAGCAACAAGGTTATGTGTGGTGGAGTACTGGGTCGCCATTGTTTTTGATAATTGGAAAGATGTGGGTTATGTGAATTATGCAAAGGAAAGTGATTAGGGTAAAGTAGGCCAATTTGAAGTGATTAGAAGACCAATTGAATGATCCATCCGTGATTTGGGGAGATAAATATACTTTTTCCAAAGTTACCAAACAGCCCCTGTAGTATCCAAAAATAAGCAAGATGCTATCGAGAGTTTGAACTGCTGTTCGCGGTTTGAAATACACTATCAGTGGATACAATGTTTCACTTCAATCAGTTGACCAAGAGATACAACAAGCAAATCTGTGTCAAAATAAGAGAGATCTCACAAAAATATGAAGGATTACACAACTTTTTTTTTAAACAAACACTAGCAGCTAACTACATCAATAGCTCCAATGTACAAGAATCCTTCATACCTGCAAGACACAAATACAAACCAAACACAGAAAAGAGAGTTGTTGTTATCAGTGGTTAGAAAAAGCTAGAAGTGGTTCCAAATGACCTATCCATGGTTTAGCAAAGATAAGTCAATATGGTCAACTTCCAATATTAATATTAGTCCAATGCCCAATGAACTCATTAACTCCTCAACCACATTTAACCTGCCCCTCATTTACTTACATAAGCCATATCTCTGCTTATAAAAAGAACCCAAATATCATATAACGCACACACCAATTAAAATCAAAACCCTAATTCCACAAAAATCCACAATCAAGCACCATGTGGAATCCCAGTTGGAATAAACTAGAGGTCATTGATCTATCAACCTCTTCATCCTCATCATCATCATCATCAAGTGATGATTCAAACCCATGGCGGCTGTATCTTCCTCCACAAGAACCAAGACCAAGAAAATCCCCTTATCTTCCATCATCTGAAGATGATAGTGTGGTTGATCCTAGTGAGTCATCAAGAGGATCAGATGATTCCACAGAGCCTTTGGAGCCAACCTTCAATAGGTTGGTTCAAGAGGAAGCAGAAAAAGCAAAACCTTCATCCTCTCACCCTCAACCAAGGCCACGAGCCAAAAATCCACCATTTCCAAATAACAGAGAGGTGGTTCTTGGTCTTTCTGCACCAGGTTTTGGTGCTTCATCTCATATTCTAAAGGAAAAGGGTAAAAGGAAGATGGAGTGATGCTTTATGGTGGAACGAGGAGATGGGTCAACAGAAGTGTTCTCATATCACAAACCCATCTGCTTTATTCATCTTCATCATCTTCGTTTTCATCAATCCATCCTTCCCATTTTGATCCTTAGCTCGTCGTACTGGTCATGCATATCCAGAAGTTGGAATAAAAGATATGAGCTAGGATAGGTTTAGGAACTCTTGTATAGAACTGGTAGCGAAGTAGCATATGAAGTTAATTGTAAGCTGTAAGCTGTAAACTGCTTCTTGAATGAATGAACTATTTAACTTCAGTACTTCTTTTGCTTCTGTAATTAACTTTCTTGTATCTGCAAAATGGTTAGTGGAAACACAGAGCAACAACCAGTGGTTTGAACAAAACTATCAGTGGTTAGAAACAAAAATAGCAATACTAAGATCACATAATAACAGTCCAAGTCTTATACAAACTTTTACAAAACAAGTTGAGATTTAGAGATTAATCATTCCAATACTAACAACAAGGTACTAAAACCTCCCCACATCAAAAGCTTTAGTGAGAAGATCAGCAACATTGAAATCAGTATGGATTTTTACCATTTGAATCAGTCGTTTCTCATTACAATCTCTAATAAAATGATGCCTTATCTCAATATGTTTAGTTCTAGAATGTTAAACAGGATTTTTAATGATGCAAATTGTACTGTTATTATCAATGTAAATCTTAGTATGCGTAAATATCTTTAATTGTCATTAAGAAAGTTAATTATCATTAATTTGATGTTGTAGTTGAGTTTCACAGGTTTGTGTTCTTATCATATCTCAAAGTGGGTGTTACACTTTGTAGATAACTTGTTCGTGCTTAAAGGATGTTGACAAAGACTTGCAAAATCTAGTTTTCATAGGTCAAGGGGTGGATAGATGAAGACCTAGTTAACTATCACTTAAAGGAGTTACATTGTAGTGCTCAGTGTCTCATTGAAGATGAGGATTTTGTCAAGAGATTGCGGTCTACTTATATGGTGTTAGTATAAGTTTGGAGTCACGTAGATAAACAAGACATAAGACACAAGTTTGGGTTATTCTACTTCTTTTTCAAGTTAGTTATATTTGGTTTTCTTCACAAATGATCATTACAAGGAGCTAACAGATTTGAAGAATCATTTAATGTTCATGCACCACTCAAGGGGAAGTTTCTACTGCTTACATTCTCTATTTGTTGATAATAAAAAGGGGAAGAGATGTTGGAGTGGCGTGGCATGTATTAAGGGGAAGACAAAGGAAGACAAGATTGTTTCATTCATGGTGAGATTTAATTATCTCAACTTCTGCTACTTCGTCTAGGGAAGTTCGTACAAGAACCGTGTTTGTTTTGTCATCATCAAATAGGGGAAGATTGTTGGGTTTCTTGATTTGATGATACAAAACAATAAAGAATGAAACATCAAGGGCTTAAAGTGACAAGAAGGAAATCTACAAAAAGATGGAGGGACTTGCTGGAAAAAGAAGATTTATTATTTAGTCCTTCGTAGTATCTTGTAAACCCTAATCCTCTAGTATATAAAGAGGACATGGGTGTAGGTTTTAACAATTAAGTCTTCCATAATGTAGTCGACTAAAGGGGTGTGTGTGTCCTAGGCGTGTAGTTCTTTGTAAACGCCTAGGTTAGTGTTAGTTTAGTTAACCCCCAAGATCAAAGAAGTCTTTAATTTGATCCCTGTTACATTTAGGTAACACGTTATTAATATAATTGGAGGTGATGGTGAATGAAACCTTGTGTCAATAACATAGTTGTTTGTTTAATTCCGCTGTGCATGTTCTTTATCTATGTTATTGTTAAACCCTAAGGCTCTAAACGATCTCATGGAGTCCTAACAAACTCCACACCGTACTTCATGTATCAAACTTTCAACATGTTGACAATGATAGCAATCTTTGTCATGGCTAGATAGTGGTGGTGGAAGAAAAGAAGTTGCTTGATGTAAAGGATCAAGTGAAGCGGGTTGCGGAGCCTCAAACGACGGAGGGATTGGTGGAGGCGCATTTGAAGATGGATCGACCAAGAATGATGGTGGTGGTAGAGAATTGTCAACTTCCATATGGTTGGGTGGTTGACTTTGATAATTTCTCATAATCCAAATGGGATTATATGATGGTGACGGCGAAAAGGAACCCGGAGCTAATGTAGACTCAACACCTTGATTATGTACCATTATTCCTCCTAATGAGGAGAATGTAGATGGTGGAGGAGGATGAGATGGCCTAGGAGGCAAATCCTCTAAATTGTAGAGATGTGGTGATGATAGTGGAGTTGTAAATGAGATAGCTCTAGGAACCAATGGTGATGGTTTAGTGGAGATAGGATTGTTTGGCCTAGGAGGTATGGTGGTGTTTAACATAGGTAGTTTTGTGGGTATTATCCTTTTAGGAATTGGTTTGATTAGTTGAGTTGGTGGAGGAGGAATCCTTGCATTTGTGGACTTGACCGGAGATGATTTGGTTGAAGAGATTTCGTGTACAACACGAGCAATTTTCTTGGGTGGTTCTTTGCTGGATAAGTTGCTACTTGGATTTTTCCTCATGATGAGATGATTTCAAGAGGTTTGTAAAGGTTTCTAAGTGTTGAAAATGAGGATAAAGATGATGACTTTAGAAGTCCTAACAATGTGGTTATAAACCATGAAGGATCTTACATATATTGTGTTATGATGATTCGGGTGGCCTTGGATGGTGATGAAACAAGAAAGCCATGGTTATAGAGAGATGAAGAGAGGAGAGAGTGGTTCTAGAGAGATAAACAAAAAGAGAATGTTAGATTAAGAATGAAGCACCACCCCTTCCAAGGATGGAAGGGGTATTTATAGTTATAGCAAATTCGTCCTCCTATCGGACTGTGGATCAGGCATACAATGGGTAAACACCCGTCCTTCCTCCACGGTGTTACTCTAAACTAAACTACACTAATAAACACGTAAATAACGATATGTCTACGAGCTAACTTATGCTAGATAATAGTTGGGGTGACCGACTCTTCACTATGGATTTTCTGAATCCTAACAATCTCCTCCTAAGGGAGGTCACCCCATGAAATACATTTTGCATCCTAGCATTCTTTCTTTGTCTTTAGTTCCAAGCTCGTAGACTTCAATTCTTCACTTCCGTAATCTTTGTGCTTTAGCAGTGACTCTTCATAGTCCGCATAGTTTTGTACTTTCAGTGGAGGTCTTTGAACTGATCCACATCATGATGATCTTCGAGCTTTCATTGAGATCATCAGCCACAGTAAATCTCTGGATCACCCTTTGTTGTGTTGCCATCATGTGAAGTTGTGACTTTCGGACCAACATGCTCACACTTTCTGGATCATGACATCTTTTCATCAGAGTAGCGGAAGCTTTACTGGTTCATGATATTTGCAGCAGCGTAGCAGAAGCATAGTATAGAAATATCAGAGCCAGATTTTGTAGATATGCACCAGTCATGATTTCTTCAATTAAGTGTGGTTGCTGTGAGCATGCGGCTTTGGATTGACTCCTCAATTCTGATCAGCTACAATCGTCGGGGTGTTCCTGCATAAAACAGTTAGCAATAAAGCGCAAAAAAGTGTCTTTGATCACTTTTGTTGAATTGAGGTGCACGGCCCACGGTTCCCCGTTGATCAGTACAAGTACTGCCTGTGATCAGGTATAATTTCGAGGAATCTCCTTGACAGGGTTTCGCAGCTGTTCTATCCGTTCTCAAACTGGAACGTCTTAAAGAAGACAACACGGAGTGAGTGAACCAGCGAATTGAGATTCACTGATTGATTAAAAGTGATTTGAAAACAATAGTGTATTGCTTAATAGAAAGTGTTTTGCAATACAACGAAGGTTTTATGGAAAATCAATTATCAATCATAAATACCCTTTAATTTTGAAACATTAATACACAGTCGATGTGCTATGGAAAAGAACTTTTAAGCACAATGACCGATTTTTCAAAGGTATCCGTCAATTCATTTCCTGGACCAAGGTTGATTCAAGAATGAATCGCCCCACCGTTTCTATCCAGTTGTCACAAGCTTGATCTTTTGCAAGATCTCACATGTCACCCACCAAAAGCTTGTTTGATGTTGGCTCTAGAAGGATTTCCATCTTCATCGTGAATATTTAATATATCACTCGGATGTTCTGGCAATACCATAAGGATAATGCGTAGGACTCTTAATATATTCTCACTTTCCACAATTTGTGAAACAGCAAGTCTTCATTAATTCAGTGTCCTAATGAGATATTGTGAATGATCTCTTGGCTATAGACTCAATTGTGCACATTTGGTTTCCTATGCCGGAGACTAGGGAGAGGGTGTCCTTCTTCAATATCAACAATCTCTAAGAGAAAGTCGATAGATTATGTAGGTTCCCCGTGAGAATGAAACAAGTCCTTTTAAGAGGAACTTGAGTAGCTTGGGAATTTTAGTGCAGTGCATCACTGGGTCCATGATGTCTTGTCTTCAATACCAGTGTTACCTAAGTAGCCACCAGTAGCATATGTATTGAACCCGGTTTCTGCCCTAAGGTTGAATTGTTGGAGGGCTATTTCTTTTCACCCTTTTCACATTCCAATTCTTTTCATTCTTCTACCCCCGCTTACCGAGACTTCATTACTAGAACCTTGTTAGGTTTATTCCAGACTAGCTCTATCTCATCATCCGCACTCTTCCCATTTCTCACTTTTCTCCTTTCCTCAATATACCTAAGGACTCTACACTATCTAGTGGATTGTCCCCTGGTAGATCCCTCCTCACCTGGCGGGATCGTGGGAAAAAATACCTAACCTAACCATCCTTATAACACCATGCATAAAGTAAATTGGTCGGTCTTTTGGTATTGTTCTTTCCTTCTTGAAACCAATTGAAAAATCATTTGGAAAATCAATCAAGGTACTTGTGATACGAGATCAAAGCATTTTGTACCTTAATAGTTTTGATCTTTTAGAAATGCTCCCCTCAACATATGCATATGATTTTGAAATTGTTTCGCACATGGAGGCAAGAGTTCTTTGAAATATATTCTTGATCACAATTTTCATAGAAAAAGCCATTTGATTTTCTTGGTAAATTCTCCCCCTCAATATGTGCGTAGTATAAGAGAAATCATTTTAACACATAGAGGAAAAGTTCTTATAAGTACTTTCTCGGTCACACATGCCATAGAGAAAACCATTTGCTCCCCCTCAATATGTGCCTTGAGATTTGAAAGAGTTTAGCACATATTAGAGAGAACTTGCAATTTGAATCAAAACGATCACCTTTTATCAAATTCCATTATTAAATCACAAATTCTCCCCCGATCAAAAATATCAAACCCTTTGAGATTTTGGATCCCAAGTGATTTAATAAGGTTTATAAAACATGGGAGAACTTGTGGCTTGGTTTAGTTTTGAAAAATGACAGATAAGGACCATTTTAAGACATTAAAGATTGTTAGTGTCGGGTATGATTGTTTTAAGAGATCTTTTAGGTAAAATAAAACAATTTCACAATCAAACAAGAACGTAAAAAAAATTTCATTTTGTAAGATCTTTGAGTTTTAAAGAAAATCATACCATGACATAACATTAAATCTTTAGATCACCACATTTTAACAGTACAAACCGAACTTTTATGAAGAAATATTGTATGAAAATATTATATTTTAAATCACGCTCCCCCTCAATCGATGACCGAAGTCGATAATTGAGTGACATAGGTTTTGATAAAAGAAGTCCGGTGATTTTCAAAATTTAGTCCAATTTATTTTCAAAACAATATTTTTCCATTTTAAAAACAATTTTATTCAAAGTTTTAGAAAAATGGTATCCTGCACAAAGATACGTTAGGTGGTTGAGAAGCTTCTGTTGTTGTTGCTGAAGGTTGAAGAAAAACCGTCTGCAGATGCAAGGAGACTTCTTACGTTGCATTTTAATGCCAACTAAAATTAAGCTCCGTTTCTTCAATCACTAGAAGAAAACCATCTCACGATGCAAGTGAGACCTCTTACTTTGCATTTATGCCAACTCTCCATTGAAGTCCAATTAAGCTCCGTTTCTTCATTTGTCAACCCAAGATATAGTTACCCTTTCCTTTCGGCATCCAATCATCTTCAATTGTGGGATCCGGATCGAGAACATTCTATATCCATGATATCTACATACGTTAGTGAACATACATACAGATATATGGTGGTCGACATCACCCAACAACAATCGACTAATAAAAGTCAATCCAACATATCAATCATATCATAAAAGCATGGGAATAATGTGTTTATCAAACTCTAATCATCTAATCCTAACAATCTTATCCTAGGCACCTAGTCCTTCAACATAGGTTAACATCATTTATAATTAAGCATATTAGGATAATTAGATAAGTCCGATAGATGATATAAATTTGAAAACATTCTCCCCCTCAATCAATGACTTATTTTTCTGAAAAGGTTAAAAGCGCTGAAGTCATTGATTGAGTTTTCAATTTTAGCAAAAACTCTGAAACTGATTGTATTTCAAGCAACTTATTTTCCACCATTTTGACAAACAACAAATATATTTCTGAAGAATTTTTAGAAAGAAAAACATTTGTGTAGGAATAGCAGTCCTTCGACATACTTTCCTCATTTTGATTTTAGGATAAGTGCACGAAATATTTGAAAATTGGTTTAGCGCAACACTTTCCTTTCTTGAAGAGTGGGTTGCTATCTGAAATAATAGCAAACCATGATTTAAGCACGGGTTACAGTTTGAAAGAACTGCAAGCCATATTTTGAGACATGTTTTGGAAAAGAATATTTACACCTCCTGCTCAAACTTCATCTATGGTCCCGTGCCATTTTTGAATGACATTTCT
Source organism: Chrysanthemum makinoi (assembly GCA_910596185.1). Lineage (NCBI taxonomy): Eukaryota > Viridiplantae > Streptophyta > Magnoliopsida > Asterales > Asteraceae > Chrysanthemum > Chrysanthemum makinoi. The sequence goes on along the minus strand of OU343218.1, from coordinate 78,651,907 downwards.
AAGACCGTAGATGTTATCGATACCAGAAGACATGTCTTTAGAAAACATATTTTTGGTCTTTTTCAAATTTTCTGATTTTTATGGGTTTTTGTTGGTTTTATATTTTTCTATTTTGGTTTTGCTGGTTTTATATTTTTGTATTTTATTTTTCCGATAAATATATACCAAGATAGAGTAGATGATATAGTTTAAGAAGATGATGATACGAGTACCGAGATTAGGATATCGAGCAGCCCCGTTGTAGAAGATACAAGTCATCATCTCTTAAACATTCACCACCAAAGCTTCCGAGGCTCTTGCATGAGAGAAATTGAACCATCTGAGAGTGAGACTTTGGCAGCTTCCCCCCAAACCAAAAATCCTTTAGTGAAGCAGATTCAAAGCTTTCTTTCAAGCTTCTCTTAGCCAGTGCACAAAGAAGCACACCATTATCATCGAACTTGCTGCTCCTTTTAAGAATAATCATCGTGATTCATCGTTCGAGGTTATATCATCCAATAGAAGAACAACAACGTATCATCCCACACATAAATAACTCTTCTCAAATTTCATTCCACTGAAGTCCGACATCCATTCCAAAAGGTGTCAAGAGACCACTTCCCTAGTAGTTGAATTGATGCTGGTCTCTCTTTGTATAATGCTCAAGAACTCTCCCGAATACACATCATGAAGGTAATGAAGAACACCTCCCCTATGTTCACATCTTTCGTCCCTGATGAATGTGTATGAAGCTCAAGAATCCGGAGTACACCAATATCCAAGAACTCTCCCGAATACACATCATGAGGGTAATGAAGAACACCTCCTCTATGTTCACATCTTTCGTCCTTGATGAATGTGTATGAAGCTCAAGAACTGGTACACACATTTCCAACGAGAATAACCGATAACACCTCCCTCATGTTACACATTTATCTTCCCCGAATATGTCGTACTTGTGTACCTCATTTATCTTCAGAAACTTTCACTAACATCACTTCCCCACGTAGTTGGAATAATAACACTAAACGCCTTGATGAGTAAAACCTTGAGTTTCTCTGCAGTCATGACATTTGTTTTCTCGGGATGTCTTCAATCACTTAGAAGAATTAAGTTCATCAAGTTTACTCGCCATGAGTCAAACCTTGAGTTTCTCTCCGGTAATAACATTTGTCTTCCCGGGATATCTTCAATTACTTTAGAAGTATTAAGTTCATCAAGTTTACTCGCGTTTAGATGCGTGTCTCCTTCCCCTTGCGGTTTTACACTTCGTGAATCAGAACATATTATATGCCCAAATACTTGAAATCTTTTGAGAAGATCGCTTGAAGTCTTTGTGAGAATCAACTTGTCGAATATGTGAGCAAGTCTAATTAGGATTAAATCTGACTTATCACTCTCCCTCAATTAGTGCTCTCCCCTAAACTGACAATCTGTTTGATAAATGCCTTCTTCAAGATTGTCCAGTTGGGGAATGGAAAGTTAACATCTTCTTCTCACCTAATGCATTCCGTTACCTTGTATACATAGAAAATCCCCTTAACTCAAATCCCTCCCAATCAAACAAGAACAGAAAGATGTTCATCAAGGAAATCAACCCTGAATCGAAGCACTTTGTCGTTAAACCCATCGAAGACGTGAGAAGATGTCAACTCAACGGCTCTGAAGAAACTCAAGTAAAGATGACCCGATAAGAAGAAGCTCGGTTCTTACGTGAGTTAGGAGCCGTATGACCATTTGTTCTCAGATGTCTAGCAACATGCAGTAGTTTCACACTTCTTCTCCCCCTCAAGAATTGCATACGACGTTGTCATTCTTGACTAAACAAGTTAACTCATCCATGTGTAGTCTATTTCCACTTCTCCCCCGCAAAAATTGCATATGATGTCGCTATCGCCATTTTAATTGAGCTAGTGAAAAATAGAAAAACCATCAACGGTAAGTAGATCACCTTTGAGAAAAAACATGAGAAGAAGATCCACTTGATGACTGAGCGCGCATGGAAAAAGCATGAAGCATGTTGGTGAGAATGGTCATAAATGAGAAGATTTCTTTTCTTCCAAAGATAAAGCGCACTGAACCGTACACTTTTCTTTTCTTTAGAGTACGAGGCTTGAACTGAAGTATTCAAACATCATGATCTCTCTCTTTTCAACTCTCTTTGGCAAAACTTGTAATCAATTCCATTATCATTCAGTAGGCTCTTTGTCGTGACCGCTGATGGAGAAAACCCAATATGATGAATTTGACCTTGAAGTAAACTACCCCGAACTTGTGACTTAAACTTGCACATATGTAACAAAGAACGGTGCCGATTTCCATTAGCATCTCTAAGTACTCTCTATGTACTCTATACTCTTCAACCAACCAACCATCAAGTATAAGACGTACATTACCTCTTGAAAATCCACAATTGAATGTGACATTGAGCACTACAACGTAACTCCTTAAAGTGATAGTTATTTTGTAGTGGTATGAGCCCAATTCCCCCAAGTGGTAAAAGAAAATGTAAAAGACACCCAACAATAACTAGATTTCTAAGTCTTCGTTTTTGAAAATAAGCTCGAACAAGGATCTCAAAGAATCTTCATCCAACCATCCCCGATACCTTCAGATACTAAGTACACTCGCCCATGATATTTCACTTCAACCTCAAATAAATAATACTGAATTAACCGTTGTCACATCTTCTTGTTAAAAGTTCAAATCTAGCCTCCTTTGACGATTTAAGTGAACTATGATAATGGTTTCATCCCGACCATGGTAAGAAGCACATAACCCCGTAAAACCATGTAGTAACCAAACTGCCATGACGAATATCCAAACACACATCCAATTCATGAAGTACACCCTTTTATCCCTTCTTGGTAGAAACCAGTAGCACCGACGGAAAAGATCCGAAATACACTTTCCTTTCTTTAGGATGGTTCTATGATCACGGGATTTTACAATTCTATGGTTTAAACCGAGAAATAGTTTCTTTAGCGGGATTTTACAAAACCAAGAATAAACCGTAAGATAGATCCGGAAATGCACTTTACAAATACCAGGATATTTCCATTGTCACGGGATTTTCTTTCGCGGGATTTTACAAAATCAAGACAAAACCGTAAACAATGTCAGCTTGAATGTGTTAAGACAAATTAGGTTTGGTGAATATACATTTTAGGGGAACATGCATTGGTTCTTCAACGATTCTTCTCCACCATGAGCAATTCTATACCCAAGTGTAGACAGCTTCACAAACCATACAAAGTCAAGTAGTATATACTACTTCGAGGTTGACCATAACACATCAAAGTACACGTTTCTCCCCATGATGGTTTGAACTTTCGGAAGCATCATAACGTACTAACTATTTGCACGGCAAGTTCTTGTCATAAGAAAACATCTTGAAAAATCATGACTGGTACGACGATTCTTAGAAAGATTTTGCTTAGATCGTGAAGTATCATTGACATTTTGTGCGCCGAATATCTCATGGGAATTACAGAAATTGAACCTCCATTGATTCATCGGCTAATAGTAATGACCACATATGAAGATAACGTCACTTCAATAAAACCGTACACAAACCCCGTAGTCATTTTTCACTTTTTCGCTCAAGCCGTGAATTTATGTATCCTTCCGTGAAAATTATCCATACCAAAAATATACCACTCTTATCCGAATAAATTAAAACTTATGCATCCAAATTGTGAATGATAAGTTTCGGATAACTAACCATTTCAATGATAATACAGCCCAGTCAAAAAAAATCGTCCATGCCAACCATTATGTTTCAGCCCATAAACGAAGTAAAGCCCAAACAAACAAAGCCCGATCAAGATTTTGGCACATCTGGTCCAATCACAAACAAATATACCCGTATAAAATAAGTGACACACTTATTATTATACCCTAACCCTAAAAACACACAGATAAAAACTATGCGCCTACCATCTTATCTCCTATCACCAAATACTCTTACAAATCTCAGATTTATCTACACATTTCAATCATCATATCCCAAAAAAACTCAATCACACAACAAATCTGTTAAACACGAACACAACCTCAACCATACAAGATGTCAATTTTGCACCATACGAATCAGGAAATCACTTGAAGGCTTCATGATCCATGAGGGGTCTAAGGTAGGGTTCTCTTTTGTTCGTATTTGTGAGAAGGTTTGGTGTGGTGAGTCTTTTAACGAAACAAGAAAAAGATGTAACATGATTGTTATCAATCTATTCTAAGTTGGTTTCAGATATTAATAAAGCTATGCTTTGAAAAATAATCTGTGATGATTAATTTTGTGGTGAAAACCATGAACGGTCTTGTCAAGAAAGAGAATCTGAGGTTATTGAATTTTTCGTTATCAGTTTTGAGTCTTGATTGAGTTAGGTTTTCGGATGGAGAGTTAGATAAGGATTAGAGTGAATTGGAATGTGTTGTGGGTAACCATTGTTCGAGTCCAAGACTTTGCATTTCAATATCATTTGAACTAATATGGACCGATGATGTTAGTTATCAACTGAGGTCGTGATGTATTTTGTTTGGTATTATTGGTCTTAGGTATTGTGGTTGAGGTCAAGTTTACGCATAAGACATCTTTCTTTTCTTACTTTTCTGTGTGGCTTATGCGTAAAAAAAAAGGTCATAGGCGTAAACTAGTTTCTTACGCGTAAGCATACGCGTAAACCTTATGCGTAAGACCTTATGTGTAAGGCTTATGCGTAAAAACCTTACGCGTAATAATTCCTACGCATAACTTCACAGCTATGCGTAATATCACTGAAGATGCTCCTTATGCGTAGAAAACTAGGGTTTTGACCTTCGTTGACTTTTTCCGATGAGTTTTCCGACCATGTTTTCCGTTCAGTTTCATACAAACCCAGAAAAATACCATAAAGAAGCCTCCTTTTAGACCCATTTTGACCTCAAAATATGACCAGATTCATTAAACCAAGAAGAGGTGATATGAAGCGTAAGTTTGACCCAGTTTGACCACGAGACTTTCACGAATATTGGTAAACAAAAACTCATATAATGATGTTAAAACATTGTTTGGACCAGAAAAGATAACTCAAAACAGATAAGGACAGTTTTGTACCAAAAATAAGGATAAAAAAAATGTTAAAAAACTGTTATACCACGAATAATAATGAGAAAAGTTTCAGATCCGAAAAACATGGGTAAAAACAGCTTCAAAACATGATCCGAAAAACCTCACAAATCAACACAACACAATAACCTTGGCTCTGGTACCATTTGAAGGATCTTACATATATTGTGTTATGATGATTCGGGTGGCCTTGGATGGTGATGAAACAAGAAAGCCATGGTTATAGAGATATGAAGAGAGGAGAGGGTGGTTCTAGAGAGATAAACAAAAAGAGAATGTTAGATTAAGAATGAAGCACCACCCCTTCCAAGGATGGAAGGGGTATTTATAGTTACAACAAATACGTCCTCCTGTCGGACTGTGGATCAGGTATACAATGGGTAAAGACCCGTCCTTCCTCCACGGTATTACTCTAAACTAAACTACACTAATAAACACGTAAATAACGATATGTCTACGAGCTAACTTATGCTAGATAATAGTTGGGGTGACCGACTCTTCACTATGGATTTTCTGAATCCTAACAAACCAAGGGATTTTCCAAGTTCATTCAAGACTTAAGCCACTAAAATTCTTTGGAATGTGATGATTAACATGCACAAGAGTCAACTTCAAAGTTGTACTAATCTAGGAACTCATTTAAGATGAGATGGAGTGTTTAAGTTAGAAAGATGAGCTTGAAATGATTGTTTTAGCTAGAGTTGGCATGAGTCTATCATACGGATCCCACGGTTCCCTCAACGAGGGATCTGCCTAGGCTAATCCTAGGGATCCGTCAAACAACAGCTAAGAAAAGATAGCAATGATGTTTGTAAGGTCTAATGCCTATTTCTTCTTGAGTGTTTCAGTTTATCTAAGTGTCTTAAATGAAGGGGTGCTTAAGTACTTGAGGGTAATGAGTGATGTAGCTAATGATTGCCTTTTATAGAAGAAATTGGAACTTTCATGAGTACCAATGAATGAACAAAGATGACACTAAGGATTTTGAGAGTGTCAAGTGAAGTTAAATGATCCTAGAGATCAGATAGTGACTTAGGATAATGTTTTGGAGAATATCCTAAAGGCTTAAGATGGAAACACTAGAATTTGATCAATTTCGAACAAATTTTTGAAGTAAGGATGATTATGATCAATTTTGTCATAATCGAAAGATTTCCAAAGTTAGATATGAGGGATGATGTGTGAGCTTGAGAGCGGAAGAGTAATGGGTTTAAGTGAAACGATAGATCTACAAGTGTCTTGATTGTGATCTAGGTGAGTTATGTGTGAGTAGGAAGGATCTACTTAACTTGATAAGGACTTAATTTGCCTAAGGACACTATGTCTAGCTTAGTGTAAGGTGTTCTAAGGACATGTTTGAAATACAATGTTTGAAATTGCATTTTCTATTTTCCGGATCCCACGGTTCCCTAAGAGTAGGGATCCGTCTAGCACAACTTTTGGGATCCGTCTATCTGCTAAGCAGAACCTTTACTAAAGGTATGCAACGATTTTGACAATGCATTATATTTCAAGGTTAGTTAAAGAAGTTCTATTACTAAGATATCAAATGTAAAATGTTTTATTTCATGAAGGAAATTGGATTACATTGATAAAACATGAGTACAAAAGGATTGATCCTATTTGAAAGACTACTAAGTTCCTTGAGCGTTTTCGCTAGAAGGATCATCAAATGGTTGTTGAGTGTTGGTGGAATCAAGAATGAAGAAAGTCTTCATGAGAGATGTGTTTAGCGGGTCCATCATCTTGTTCACAAGTACGTACATTGGACTTTGAAATTGAGGATGAAAATGCATGACGTTATGATAGAGGCGCGTCAAGAACATTCCATAAGGGATGAGTTTATTCTTGGAGCTTGAAGATTTACACCGCTTCGCCAAGAAGAAGTAGGCGAGATTTGTATGGTTGTTGTGTTAGCAAACAATACATTATGTGAGCACAACAAGCGGGAAGGATTTATCGATTTCCCCTAAGACTCCAAACATTTTCATGTAGAATGAGTGCAAGAGTTTTGTACTCTTCTCGAATGTCCCGTGTAAGGATAATGTTTGGATCGGAGTAATATGGTCGAGGTTTGCATATTAGGCGATTCAGATCCTCCGGGGAGGGTATGTGTGAACAATATGGACTATTTTCTTCACGAAAGTTGAAGAGAGAATCAAAAGACCAATCTTCGGTAAAGGCACATTGTCCATGATTTGGAATCCGGAGGATGTGAGCAAATTTCCCAAGGGTTAAAACAAACTTTTGGTTTTTGATCCAAAACCAAAGGGATAGAGAGCGATCCTCGTTACGAACGAGTTCGACTTGATGGAAGAATTCCAATACAAACCTTGGACATATTTTCTCGTTAATTTCGAGAAGACATTCCAATCCTATGGCTCGAAAAGAGGTATTGATACCTTCTTAGAATTGTAGAGAGGGTTCTACAATACGTCCTTCGTGGAACTCGGCGGTTTCGAGATTATTGAACCCACGGACATGATTGCCGTGTGTGGGCTCAAGGGAGACGTTAGGAGTGTAGACGCTAGTGAGTGAAAAATCAAACTCATATTCATGCGACATAACGAAACCTATAGGAAAGACAAGTTAATAGGATGTGACGTATTATTGGTAAAACAATGATTACCTTACGTTTTTACAAGATGTTTATTAACAATGTTTGACTTTTAACTAACTTAACGTTTGACATTCTAGTAAAGTATTTCTTTTAGGAAGAAAGTGGTTTTTATTTTGCATGAAAATCTGTCATCCAGAAGGATGGTTCCCACGGTTCCCACGGTTCCCTTCTATAAGGGATCCGGCTAGTATACTTGCCGGGATCCGTGGGTATGTAGTATCAGAAAAAACATAGGTTTTACAATTTTATACCAAGATATGTGTTTTAGCCTACATTTTCTTTTAGCATGCATACATGACTTAGAATGTATCATGAGAGAATACGAAACATATAAATCAAAAGAAATGACAAACACATTATGATAATAATAACCTAGATAAACTAGACTATTAATAATATTTCATTTCAATGCTAAGAATGATACAAAGGATTAGGTATATGATTCCAATGTAGATTAACAACACAAAGTAAATGTCTCCGTATGAGAACTTCATCATAGGGAACACAAGAGCGATGAGTGTTAAGGCGATGAGCACGAGGGCGATGTAAACAATGTTGATGGCGAACCTTCTTTGATTCGGATGAGATGAAATGGAGAGGAAGATCAAGTTTTGAATGAGAGGAAATTTTTGAAATTGGAAGATTGAAAAAGTGGGGATTTGATGGAGTGGATGACGGTGGGAGTTTTTATGGGGATGGAGGAATTTTTGATATTTGTGTTTTTGTTTTATTATTATTAGAAAGATATAATTTTTGGGATTAAATGAAATAAAATACAAATTATATAATCATCGACTTTAGACGAAAAGGAATCACGTATGCAAGAAAAGCTTCCTAATGAAACTATATGTAAAACAAGTATAAGCAAAAAAGATAATCAAATAAATACCTAGGAGAACATACTTATTTATCAAGCTAATGTCATTTAGAGATAAGTAGAAAGTCATACCTCTAATGCACTTAGGTATGTCTTTACAAATGACACAACAAATGTCAGAAGACAATTTCGGCTCCTTTGTACTTAAGATACCTTCTTAGGGAAGGTATTCTTTTTACCAAGTGATTCCTATGACTTGGTAGGTATGAGCTTTAGCTAAGCAACATGACAAAGAGGATTAGTGCAATTAAATAAAAGAAATAAATAATAAAAAATGTTGTTATCTAATCAACATCCAAACAACGAGTTTTTAAAAGACATGGTGTTTGTTTTTATGAAAAACCTTCTTTGTAGTTGTTAGGAATTAGAAAATTCAGTCATTAAAGAGTCGGTCACCTCAAGTATATGTATTCGATAGAAAGCTCGTAGTCGTAGTCATGTTATGTTAGAAAGTAGTTTGTTAAGTAACACCGTGGAGGACGGACGGGTCTTTACCCACTGTATTCCTGATCCACGGCCCGTAGGTGGCGTTTATTTGTAAGACACTATAAATACCCTCTACCTCCCAAGGTAGAGGGTTGGAGCTTCAATACCATTTTTCTTTGTTTCACATAGTTCCCAACTCTCTTCCATTTATCTCTCTAGAACTTTCTCTCTCTAAACATATTGAACGCCTCATATGATTATGGTTTAGTGTGTTTGTGAAATCCAATATCTTACAATTGGTATCAAGGGCCATGGTTTGATCACTTATCTTTCATGCTCTTTGTTTTGGTGGATTTCATAAGGTTTTTGGGGTTTTAAGTGTTTAGGAGGGTTTGAATCATTTGGACAAATTCTAGTGTTAAAGTTTGAATTTTGCTTGTACTTTTCTGTTTAGGATTATCATATGTGTTTATGTTTTGAATTGGAAGGCTTAAATCATTGTGGTTTGGTTGTTTTTATTGATAAAGTGGTTATTTGTGAAAGTGGTACTAAGCGAGTTGAGTCTCGGACTTTTGTTTCTTCAAAGCGAGTTGCTTTGTTATTGGAAGCAAGTTGGTATATGCGACTTGGCTATTTAGCGAGTTGACTCTTTATGCGACTTGGGTTCTAAGCGAGTTGTTTCTTTAAGCGACTTGAGTTCTAAAGCGACTTGGTTATTAAGCGAGTTATACAAATAGCTTGAGTTAGTTTAAGCGACTTGGTGGAAATAAGCGAGTTGTCTCTGTTTGAGACTTGGCTATTAAGTGAGTTGTCTCCTATATGCACTTGGCTATTAAGCGAGTTGGTTCTTTAAGCGACTTGTTTCTTTAAGCGAGTTGTCCGTTTAGCGAGTTGATACCAAAGCGAGTTGACTGTTTAACTACTTGTCTATTCAGACTTGTCACTTCTTCGTGCTACATTTTGACGGTTGTTCTTTTGGTTTAGTAAAATCCCGTGAAAGAATCAATTTCCCGGTTTAATCAAGGAATAGTAAAATCTCGTAGAACTTGTAATCATGTCAAACATCTACCTACTATCGCTTTTCTTCGAGGACGTTCAAGCGGTGGATGATATCACCCACCTATGCTCGATGGCCGGACATTATGACTCATGGGCTCAACGAATCCGATTGTATTGTCTTGGAAAGTAAAATGGGATCAACATTCTCAAATCTATTGATGAAGGACCGATCGATTGAGACTACGAGATAATTGACACTGCAACATATGGAACAATGATCTTTGGAATGGACAGACCAAAGATGTATGATGAGCTTAGGGATAAGGAGAAAAAGAGATTCGATCTGATATCGTGGCTTCAAACATCATACTTCGGGTCTTCCAAAAGACATCTACAAGCTAATCAATCACAACAACGGGCCAAGGCTTTGGGATAATGTCAAGATGTTTCTCGTGTCTCAATTAACTAAGAGAAGACAAGAATCAGCTGGATGATGAATTTGAGCACTTCAAAATGAAACCGATGAGAGTGTCTATGAGTACTACATGAGATTCCATAAGCTTGTGAATGACATGAGGAACATCAAAATGACCATGCCTAACATTCAGCTCAACTCAAAGTTTGTGAACAACATGAATCCCGAATGGCACAAATTTGTCACCACTGTGAAGCTAACCAAAGGATTGAAGAATACAAACTATGAGCAATTATATGCCTTCGTGCTTCAGAATGAGAGGCATGCTATGTTTGAAAAAAGGATTATGGAACAATTCAAAACCAATCGTGGGAGAAGTCACCCAAATGATTCTACGCTTACACCAATGTTGGTATTACCATCAAAGCATCTCAAGTCATACCCATGGGTAATGGTAATTACAAGCTCATCCACGATCCATATAAACCTCCGACTCCAAACACACTCATGGAAAACTTCATCAAAAAAGCTTCTCATGGTTAGTCAAAACATGAAATCTCTCCCACACCAACAATAACCTCAGCAACCTCCAATCCGGCGCCAGAGATGGGAAGGTTGGTTGCAACCCGATTCAAGAAAGCGGGTATGAACAGAAGAGGTGGAGTTGGTAGAGGATATGTAGCAAATCGGTGGAAGGAATCCAAATCAAGGACAAGCAAAGCCGTCAAATGCTACAAGCGTGTGGTGAGGACACATTGCTAGGAACTGCACATCCTCAAACGTCCACATAATGCGAATCACTTGAGACATGTTGCTCATACAAGCTCGGGGATAATGGTGCAAGCGTTGGATAGGAGTTGTTGTTTCTCTGAGGAGGCAATGCCAAGGCGATGCAGATGTATGTGGAGCAAGCCGACCAGGAGATAGGCCAATCATCATAATGCCTTTCAAGTCGCTAACCGTGATGCATACGACTCGACG
>OU343218.1:78578845-78640403 GCA_910596185.1 Chrysanthemum makinoi | reverse complement strand
ATTTTGTAAAGAAGTGTGTGTGGTTTCTTCTTCTTCTCTCTAGAAACACACACATCTTCCCTTTTCTTTAATCTAAACAATACCATGTCTTATTCATTCTTTGAGCTTCCCCGACCCCCCGAACCACATGAATCTCTAGTTTTATCGATCCTACAAAGGACGTATTTTTTGCAACTATAAATACCCCTTTCATCCATGGAAAGGGTGTTGCTTTTCTTGAATCTAACCTTTCATTTGTTAAAAAACTCTCTTTCAAGAAACATCCTCTCTAGTCTCTTCATCTCTCAAATGGCTTTCTTATTTAATCACAATCCTAGACCACCCGAATTATCAAACAACATAATATTCACGATCCTACAGGTACACTTCCCGTTAGTGCATTAGGGTAGACCATAGGTATAACGAGACTTTATAAATATTAAAACCTGGTCAGTAAAACCTGCATCACTTTTCCAAATGCACCAAACTAACTTGATACACTACTCGTTTATGGTCTCGAAATGATGTAAAAGCCAAGTTCTAAAGTATACAATACTATCGGCACACTCAATTTATGGTAGATTTGGGTAAAATGGGGGTAACGGAAAGGCTAAATCTCACCAGTGGCAATAAGGGTTATAGTGTGCTCGGCTTTATGTGGTTCTAGATTGGTTAAAAACATGACAAATTTTTTTCAAATGAGCTTTAAAATTTTGAAACCAACTAGAAAATTAGGGCAAGTAAGCTAAGTAATCATACACTTCATTTCTATTCCTATCCCCCCACTTGAAATGTACAAAGTCCCATTTGTACGAAGAAAAAGGAAAAATAAAATAGAAATGAAAAATAATCAAGAAAGAAATAAACTCCCCTCTTGAATGCTTGCCCAAGATGTCTCACTAAAGGTTGAAGGTGGGTCATGGGGTGGCTAATGTGTAACGTTTCCGGGGAATAGCCTTAACTATTTGAGTTGCTTCAAAATTTTCCTACTTGCGCAAAGCATCCGGGGTTATTTCTGGCAGTAACGATCCTAAGGTTACCAGAATCTGCATCACTGAGAACCAAAACCTTCTTGATGAATACATGGAAAAATTTGAAAATTTTGTACCCGTTGGGTACAATAGATGATAGAACATACAAATATCCAAATAGTTAAGTTATTACAGACATAAGTATCAAATTGTTTTAAATTGTTTAAAATTGTTTCATCAAGCAGGGAAATCAATCTTTGTTAGGAATTAGAAATTCCAGGTATTAAAGAGTCGGTCACCTCAAGTATATGTAATCGTTAGAAAGCTCGTAGTCATAGTTATTTTATGTTAAGTAACACCATGGAGGACGGACGGGTCTTTACCCACTGTATGCCTGATCCACAGCCCGTTGTGTGGCGTTTTATGTAAGACTATAAATACTCTCTACCTCCCAAGGTAGAGAGTTGGAGCTCATAATAATATTTTCTTTTCTCTCACTATAGTTCCCAACTCTCTTCCTTTCTCTCACTAGAACTCTCTCTCTCTAACATTCTTATACGCCTACTTTGATCATGGTTTAGAGTGTTTGTGAAATCCAATATCCAACAATTGGTATCAAGAGCCATGGTTTGATCACTCATCTTTCATGCTCTTTGTTTGGTGGATTTCATAAGGTTTTTAGAGTATTAAGGGTTTAGGAGAGTTTGATTCATTTGGACAAATTCTAGTGTTAAAGTTTGAATTTTGCTTGTACTTTTGTGTTTAGGATCATCATATGTGTTTATGTTTTGAATTGGAAGCCTTAAATCATTGTGGTTTGGTTGTTTTGGATTGATAAAGTGGTTATTTTTGAAAAAAGGACTAAGCGAGTTGTGTCTCGGACTTGTGTTTCTTCAAAGCGAGTTGCTTTGTTATTTAAAGCGAGTTGGTACATGCGACTTAGCTGTTTAGCGAGTTGATATTTATGCTACTTGGGTTCTAAGCGAGTTGTTTCTTTAGGCGACTTGAGATCTAAAGCGACTTGCTACTTAGCGAGTTGTAACGTTAGCGAGTTAACTTAAGCGACTTAGTGTTCAAGCGAGTTGATTGTGTTGCGAGTTGAGACTAAAGCGAGTTGGCTATTTAGCGACTTGATTAATTAGGCGAGTTGAGTGTGTTGCGAGTTGACTGCTTATGCGAGTTGTGTGTTTAGCGACTTGTTCATTTAGACCTTTTTCTTCTTAGTGTTACGTTCTTACGGTTGTTCTTTTGGTTTAGTAAAATCCCGTGAAAGAATCAATTTCGTGGTTTAATCAAAGAATTGCAAAATCCCGTAGAGCTTGAAACATGTCTACAAGCGTTCCTACTATCATCTCCATGTTGCGAGGATGTTCAAGCAGTGGTTCGGATACTCGTCCACCCATGCTTGATGAGCAGACTACGATTCTTGGGCTCAACGAATCAGATTATGTACTTGCCTTGGAAAGGAAAATGGTGTCAACATTCTCAAATCCATTGATGAAGGACGTGTCGAGTTGAGGCGACTAGAGATGTACTTGATACTGCGAAGATGGAACTCGATTCTGGAATGGACCGGACCAAAGATGTATGATGAGCTTGATGATAAGGAGAAAAAGAGATTCGATCTTGATATCGGGCTTCAAACATTGATCTTCAAGGTCTTCCTAAAGACATCTACAAGCTGATCAATCACAACACCGAAGCAAAGGCAGTATGGGATAATGTCAAGATGCTTCTCTCGAGGTTGAATTAACTATGGAAGAAAGAGAATCACAACTCTATGACGAATTTGAACACTTCAAGATGAAACCGGATGAGAGTGTCTATGAGTACTATGTGAGATTTCATAAGTTGGTGAATGACATGAGGAACATCGGAATGACTATGCCTAACATTCAATTTGAACTCAAAATTTGTGAACAACATGAACCTCGAATGGCACAAGTTTGTCACCTCTGTGAAGCTCACTAAAGGATTGAAGAATACAAACTATGAGCAACTCTATGCCTTCCTCCTTGAGAATGAGAGACATGCTATGTTTGAAAAATTGGTTCTTAATCGGTTCAAAACCAACGAGGAGAGACAAGCTCGTCTAATGACTCAACCGCCTTCTACTCAAACATCGGAATCACAACCAAAGCCTCACAAGTCATACCCATGGGAAATGGTAATCACAAACTAATTCGATCCTATGTTCAAACAAGCGATCTTTGATGCACCGTGGGTAATTTCATTAATCAACTAGCTCTCCTGATTAGTCAAAACATGAATTCTCTCCCACAAACCAATAACAACCTCGAGCAGACATCTAACCCACACAATCAAGCTACTGTTAAAGATGGGAGGATCGTGGTGCAACCGTTCAGGAAAGCGGTATGATCGGGGAAGAGGTGGAGCTGGTAGAGGTTATGTTGGTAATCAGAATCGAGGAAGGAATGGTAATCAAGGTCAAGCTAAGCTGATCAAATGTTATAATTGTGGTGGTGAGGGACACATTGCAAGGCGCACATCTCCAGCGTCCACGAGAATCTGATTACTTGAGAGATAAGATCTTTGCTTGTGCAAGCTTCGGGATAATGGTGCGCTTTGGATGAAGAGGAATTGTTGTTTCTAGGTGAGGGCAATGCCAAGACCTATGATGCGGAGATGTGGATGAGCGGCCTATTCGGGAGATAGGTCACAATCATCGAATGCCTTTCAAGTCGTGATTGTGATGCATACGACTCTGATGTGGATGATGGACCTAATGCACACACAATCTTTATGGCTAGCATTTCTCCAATGGTTTCTCCCAAGGTCTCCTCTTCACCACAAGCTGGCCCATCCAAAGACACACTCATCTCAGAGGTACTAAAACTATACGATGATGCTTATGTGCATAAGATGCATGACAAAGTACTATCAACTGAAACTTTTGTATCAAATATTGAAAATATGGGTAATATCAATGTTGTCCCATATGATCAATATGTGAAACAAAGTGAAAGTGAAGTTGTACCAAGTGATGCATCTCCTGCATTCAACAATGACTATATTTTTGATGAATACCTTGCTGTGCCTGATGAGTCGTAATATCTGAATTAAATGCCTATAAAGAGCGTGTTGCTATTTATGAACAACGTGCTAAATTTGAGTTGACCACTCGTGTGCAGGAAATGGATGACCAAGTCGCATACAAATTATTAGAAAAGTAATTTTAGAGAAGAAGTATTAAAACAAGAGTTAAATTCCTTGCAAGAAAAGCTTTCTAAAAGTGCTAAGCAAAAACAAGAACTTCAAGAAAATGTGAAAATGCTTAAGCAAGAATTTAATGCAAAGGAATCAAAACTCTTGAAAGATTTTTCTAATCAGAAAACTTTGAAAAACAAACTTGAAAACAAGTTGTACATACAAGGGAACACCATTCAGATTGCTCACATGATCACTAAGCATAGGGTCCTAAGCGATAAGCATAGCATTCCCTTTGTTAAGGAACCAAATCCAGAGGTCATTAAAAGGGCTAGAAATGCTCATAAGGTTCTTTATGATGGCAATGAAATCCTTAAACCTAGACGAAACCTAGTTGCGTTGAGTGCACTGAGGAAGATAAGAAATCGGATGAAGTCACTAGGGAAAAGATGAACAAGAAATTAGATGATCCTAAATGTAGAGAGAAGAAAATAAAGATCACACCCCATGATTACAAGAAGGAAAACTGGATTTCCTTGAACATGTTTAAACCTCGGACATTGTTGACTCCAGAACAAGTTTTACGGAAAATGGATTTAGATAAGAGAAAAGCTGAAAATATTGTTGAAACAAACCCTCCTCTTTGGAAAATGCCTAGAAGCGTGTGTATCCTCCTAATTCACCAATGCATCTTGTTCCTAGAACAATTGCCACTAAAAGCAAGACCTTAATTAGCCAATATGTTATACTTCAACTATTTGTTGATTTTGAGAAAACTTGCAAGAAAAGGATCACACCACTGGTATTACGGAAGGAGAAAGGGGTTTTGAGCAAATGAAAGAATGTTATTTAACGGAGGTCATGCCTTTCTTTAAACTTCTAAAAGATCACTTTGAGAGTCTTAAAAGGGGATAGAAACTGATATTAAGGGAATGGAAAAGGAATTTGATGCAATGATAGTTGAAGTTAGTGACTATGAGCGAGCACTAAAATATAATGAGATTGAGAGGAAGAACTTGCATACACTAAATGAGAACCTGATTTGAATGTATTACTCAGGTTTTGTTTTTCACTGCTACAAATTGTTCCATTAATGCTTCCAAATTTCATGAATTATCGGTTGCCCTGAAAGTCTCCCATGATCGTGTCATTGAGCTTGAAAAACTAATTCTGAACTAAACGAGAAAATTGAACTGGATGATCACGACAATTTGGTTAAACATTTTTCTAAACTGGAAGTTGAGCATTTTAATTTACAACTAAAATATCAACATCTTAAAGAAAATGTCAAAACTTCAAATATCAAGACATCCTCGGAGATGCTCCAGTTTGATGCGATTTTCAAATTAACAAGCGTGATGAACAGATTCAAGCTCGATTGCAACACGATCAAAAATTTGAAAGCCCAAATCTCTCAATTAAAGGGTCAAACGAACAATATGACAGGCTCCCAAATGCCTCCTCCTTTAGATTCTCGAAATTCTCAAACTTTTCATCTTCAAAACTTAGTTGATGCCTTACAAAAGGAAAACGAGAGTTTTCTAGAAGAAAATGAAAAAGTTAAGCGACATTTTAAAGAGTTATATGATTCAATAAAAGTCACCGTGACCAAAACAACGAAAAAATAACGTCTTTACAAAAGGAAATTGAGAATCTGAGAAGTCGGGGAAATGGGAAGCGCCACTTGTTTTCAATAAGAATGTTGTCTCAAAGTCACCCTTAGACTGCAAATACCTTTGTGACGTTAAATATATTCCTTCGCATCTTAGGAATAATGAACATGCTTTTCATGAATACTGTGCTCACCTTAAGGATAGTCTAGAATGTCTCCGTGAGATTGTCGAAGAGGATTTCATTAACAAACCTCTTGATAGTGAAATTAGGTTTGCTTGCCTCCAGGCCAAACGATCTCAAGAGTTGCTAGAATGTGTAATTGCAACATGTCCCAAATCCTTAACCTTAGGTGCAAAAGGCAAAGCTGTGATGCCTTGTTCTATGCCTAGTGCTGAGCCTTCAAACCATTCTAGGCCCAGTTTTAAGAAAGTATACATCAATGTGTCGTCTAGTATACTGGATCCTTGCCGTCTAGTTCGGGGAATGCAAAAAGTAGATCAACCAACTAATGTTCCCATAATTCCCTCTACAGAGGTAATCAATGACATTAAAGCAAGAAGGTCAAAGTCTCAAGACAATACAAGGAATGATAGGACCTTGCAAGCTAAAATGTGCATTGGAAGAGAGTAGAAGACCAACCTAGGAACTTTAAGCTTGTGTTGAATAAAACGAATCGTGTTGATTCTAGTATTAGCCTTAGGCATCTTGTAATTAATTGAATTACGATACTATTTGCAAACCTTGTAATGATGTCCGCTTGAATTTTTGCTAATCATGAATGTGGTGTGAATGCTTTGTCTAATGCTGTCAAATGCCCGGTTAAAATTGTTAATGCTAATAATCGTGCAAATAAGGCAAAAAGGCAAAAACGAAAGATTGTTAGAAAGTGGAAACCCAGGAAGAACTTTTATTAAGATAGGTTATTATTGGATACCTTTTGGCCATAAGAATAATCAGTTTTGTTCTCAAACTGCTAAGATTATGCCCACTAGAAAATGGATGCCTACTGGTATAAATATTCCCTTAAGAAGTGAACATACTTTGAATAGGTCAAATCTGGACACCGGCATTGCATCTATTCCCAATGATTCCATTGCTTCTACTTACGATATGGATGTTTCTATTTTTGATGTGGGTGTTCCAATTACTGTTACTAACCAAGTGGAACCCATTCTTGCATGGGGATCCCAATTATCCGTTATCCATTCTTGTCGTGTTCAACTGCAGGATCGTTCAAATCGTTACGTGGTACTGGACTCAGCATTCCAAGCATATGACTGGAAACCGGTCGCGGCTCATGAACTTCATGAGCAAATTCATCGAGACAGTTAGATTCGGTAATGATCATTTCGTGCAATTATGGGTTATGGTGATTATGTTGTTGGTGATAGTGTTATCTCTAGAGTATACTATGTGGAAGGTCTTGGTCATAATCTGTTCTCTGTCGGTCAATTCTGTGACTCGGATCTAGAAGTAGCCTTCAGAAAACATACTTGTTTTGTTAGAGAACTTGATGGTAAGGAACTTTTAAGAGGAACTTGTGGTTCAAATCTTTACACCATCTCTATAGAAGATATGATGAAGTCTTCTCCAATTTGCTTGTTGTCAAAGGCTTCAAAAACAAAGTCATGGTTATGGCATCGGCGTCTCAATCACTTGAACTTCGGCACCATCAATGATCTCTCTAGAAAGGACTTAGTTGTAGGTTTACCTCGACTAAAGTATGAAAAGGATCATCTTTGTTCGGCATGTCAATTGGGAAAAAGCAAGAAGTATGCCCATAAACCCAAACCTACTAACTCTCACGAAGTTCTTCATACAATTCATATGGATTTATGTGGACCAATGAGAGTCTGAGAATATCTTTGGGAAGAAATATGTGTTAGTTGTAGTTGATGATTACTCTAGATTCACATGGGTCAAGTTCTTAAGGACAAAGGATGAAACTCCTGATATCATCATCAAACTCATCAAGCATTGCAGGTTCGACTTAACAAAACCGTCGAATTATCCGGACGGACAATGGGCCGAGTTTGTTAACAAAAAAACTTAGTGAATTTTATGAAAGCATTGGAATCAGCCATCAAAGAAGTGTTCCACGAACTCCTCAACGAGCGGTGTAGTTGAAAGGCGAAATCGAACTCTTGTAGAAGCCGCTAGAACAATGCTGATTTACTCAAAAGTTCCAATGTTTCTCGGGGCTGAAGCTATTGCCACTGCATGCTACACACAAAATCGTTCCGATTCACACTGTTCATGGAAAGACACCATATGAACTTGTCCACAACAGAAAACCTAATCTCTCTTTCCTTCGTGTGTTTGGAGCATTGTGCTATCCAACTAATGAGGGTCAAGACTTAGGCAAACTTAGAGCTAAAGCAGACATTGGAGTATTTGTAGGGTATGCACCAAACAAAAGGGATACCGAATCTACAACAAAAGAACCCGAAACATCATGGAAACAATTCACGTTACGTTTGATGGTGACCGGTCAAGCGGCTCTGAACAATTCGATTCGGACCCGCACTTCAAATAAGTCCAATTGGTTCATCCCTTGTTCCAAACTCTTCTCAAGAAACTCCATATGTACCTCCATCGGAAGATGATTTAAAGAAATTGTTTGATCCTATGTTTGATGAACTTTATGATCCAGTACTAATGAGGTGTTGATCCCTACAGAGGTGCTCATATTCCGTGAATGAAGTCAATCCCTCAGGTCTCAATATCTTTAAGTCAAGAAGCACCTGCTGATCCTTGATCTCATCAACAAATCATCATTCTTCAAATGTACATCATGGAACTGTTTACGGCATCAATGATGAAGTTAATCCCTTTGCTACTCTTGAAGATGCTCCGTTTGAAAACATATTTGCTCCTGAATCTTCATCAGAACCATCTTCGTCAGGAGACATCAACTCTGCTACTTGGTCCCTCAACAACTACCACATGAACACCTGAGAAAATGGACTCACGATCATCCATTAGACAACATCATTGGAAATCCCTCTCGTCCGGTATCCACACGGAAACAACTTGCGAACCAAAAGATGTTAAAACCGCCATGAATGAAGATAGATGGTTCAATGCTATGCAAGATGAAATTCATGAGTTCGATCGACTAGATGTATGGGAGTTAGTACCTGCTCGAGATTGTGCTATGATTATTGCTCTAAAATGGATCTTCAAAGTGAAACTTGATGAGCATGGTGATGTGTTGAAGAACAAGGCTCGATTAGTTGCTAAAGGATACCGTCAAGAGGAGGGTATTGACTTTGAAGAATCTTTTGCTCCAGATGCTCGAATCGAGGCAATCGAATCTTTACGGCTAATCTTTGCTAGTAAGAACATGGTAGTCTATCGGATGGATGTGAAGACGGCATTTCGAGCGGAGACCTTAAAGAAGTCGTCTCGTCGACCAACTGAAGGATTTGTAAATCAAGAGCATCCTACTCACGTTTATCGTTTGAAGAAGGCCCTTAACGGTTTAAAGCAAGCTCCAAGGGCATGGTATGATACTTTGTCAAAGTTTCTTCTATCAACCGGATTTAGCAAAGGAGCAGTTGATCCAACATTGTTCACCGGAAGTCAGGCAAACATTTAATTCATGTTCAAATTTATGTTGATGATATTATTTTTGCCTCGTGATCCAATGGAATGTGATAATTTTTCTAATGAAATGAGTTCAAAATTTCAAATGTCAATGATGGGACAAATGTCATTTTTCTTGGGATTACAAATTTCACAAAGTCAGGAGGCATTTTTATAAATCAATCTAAATATGCAACAGAAATCTTAAAGAAATTTGGATTTGATTCAAGTGACCTGTTGACACTCCCATGATTGATCGAACCAAACTAGATGAGGACCACTCGGGATCATGGTATTGACCAAACAAAATATCGTAGTATGATTGGATCCCGATGTACCTCATAGCTAGTAGACCGGACATCTTGTTCTCTTGTTTGCATGTGTGCTAGATACCAGGCTAAGCCTACTAAAAAGCACCTTGAAGCGGTTAAGCGGGTCTTTCGGTATCTCCAAGGAACCATCAATATGGGACTTTGGTACCAGAAAGACACCGGTATGTCACTAACGACCTATGCAGATCTTGATCATGCGGGTTGTCAAGATACCGTCGAAGTACGTCCGGAGGTGCTTTCGGTTTTTGGGTGATAAGATTGTGACCTGGTCTTCAAAGAAGCAAATGAGTACTTCTATTTCCTCTACAGAGGCTGAATACATAGCCATGTCATCTTGTTGTGCTCAAATCTTATGGATGAGATCTCAATTATCGGACTATGGCTTTGAATTCAACAAAATCCCTCTGTACTTGATAATAAAAGTGCTATTGCTCTCTCATGCAACAACGTTCAACACTCAAGAGCAAAGCATATCGACATTCGACATCATTTCATCGGGGAACAAGTGGAAAAAGGTGTGGTGGAACTCTATTTTGTGAGGTCGAATATCGGTTAGCGACATCTTCACCAAAGCTCTTCCAAGAGAACGCTTTGAGTTTATTCTTCCACGACTTGGCATGAAAAGCCTTCAACCAGAAACACTCAAGCGTCTTCAGGAGGAAGACGAGGAGTAAAGGTCTATCTTCATCTATATCCTGTATATATCTATTCGAAAATCAAATAGAAAAATATAATATTTTCAAAAATCCATAAAAATTTGAAAAACTTGAAAAAAAAAAAAAAAAATATATTGTTTTTTTTGTTTTTCTCGGTTCGATAATATCTACGGTCTTTGTGCTGTCATTCAAAGAATGACACGGGACTTTAGATGTTGTTCGAATTTTCATAAAAAAAATAAATAAAAAAAAATAATAAAATAAAAAAGAGAAAGAAAATAATGGTTTATTGTCATTTAGAGGCGATAACCGCTTTCAAAGAAAGAACGAGCCATGCTTTTCATGTTTTCAAGATTTGAGAATTTGTTTGAACGTTCATCAAAAGCCTTCTTATCAACCAAATTCCATGCTCGATTCTATAAACATTTATCTGTGAAAACTAACTGCTTTGAAAAATAATTCAGTCTCTATTTTTGATAATCATCTGGACTTATTTGTCAAAATATCAATCTCTCAATCAACAACCTATGTCATTGATTGAGGGAGAGAATGATTTCAATTAAATTAAAAGTTATTTGGCATTCAATTGTTTTCAAAAGATATACATGCATGTTTTATCAATGGAGTTTAAAGTCTTAACATCCGATCCTTATCGGTTAAAACGCTTTCATAATCAAGTCACAATTCTCCTTAAAAGCTTTCAAAATCAATTTAAATCTATAAGAGATCACAAATCTCAAATGATTTGATAATTGTGATCGGGGAGAATGTGTGATTTAAATTGGATTTAAATTGATAATTAGGTAAATGGTTTTATAAGGATGTACATGCTCTTCTTCCCACATGTGACAAACGATTTCAAATTTTCCATGCACATGTTGAGGGAGAGCATCTATCTTAAACCTATGATTTGAAACGTGATCACTTATCTCAATGTGCGGGTTCCCTCTAGTATGTGCAAAACTCTTTTCAAATCTCGAGGCACATATTGAGGGGAGCAAAACTTATGAAAACCTCATCCTTCCCAAAAATGCTTTATCTACTTGTCTTGGTTAGGGAAGTGATGTTGATATCTTTTAGAAAATGGTAATCAAAGAAGTAATTTCTTCCTCTTGCCTCCGTGTGCAAAACGATTTCAAACATTTGATGCACATGTTGAGGGGAGCACTTATTCTAAAAATATCAAAAACAATTCAGGTACAAAATGCTTTGATAAAATATCATAAGTATCGGGATTGATTTTCAAATGATTTTCAATTGGTTCCTATGGCGGATGAACAATACCAAAAAGACCGACCAACTTTACATTATGTATGGTGATATAAGGACGATAAGGTTAGGTATGTGTTCCCATGATCCGCCCGAGCGGAGGGATCTACCCAGGTACTATCCACTAGTTAGTGTAGAGTTCTTAGGTATGATGATAAAAGGAGAAAAATGAGATATGGGAAGAGTGCGGACTGAGGCTGAGCTAATCTTTGGAATAAACCCAACAAGGTTCTAGCTATGAAGTCTCGGTAAGCACTGAAGGGTTGAAGAATTAAAAAGAATTGAATGAGAAAAGGGTGAAAACAAATAGCCCTCCATTTATTCAACCTTAGGGCAGAAACCGGGTTCAATTCATATGCTACTGATGGTAACATCGGTATTGAAGACAAGGCGTCATGGACCCGGTGGCTTGCACTTCAACTTCCTAAACCACTCAAGTTCCTCTTAAAAGGACTTGTTTCATTCTCACGGGAACCGACATTATCTATCGACTTTCTCTTAGAGATTGTTGATATTGAAGGAGGAGACCCTCTCCTTAGTCTCCGATATAGGATCCAAATATGCACAAATTGAGTCTAGTGCCACGAGATCATCAATAAATCTCATTAGGACACTTTCAATGAAGACTCTCTGTTTCACACAATGTGGAAAGAGATTATATCTTGAGTCCTACGCATTATCCTTGTGGTATTGCGGAACATCGAGTGATGTGTTTACATATTCATTGTGAAGATGGAAAGCCTTCTGGAGCCAACATCTAACAAGCTCCTGGTAGGTGGCATGTGAGATCTATTATACTGATCAACCATGTGACAAGCGAGCGAAACAATGGGGCGATTCAATCTTTTGAATCAATCTGGTTCAAAGGGTTATGGATTGGCGGATACCTTTGAAAAACCAGTCTTTGTGCTTTAAAACTCTTTTCATTAGCACGTCGACCGTGTACTAATTTTCAAATCAAAAGGTGTTTTATGATTGATAATTGATTTTCATTAAAACCTTCGTTATATTGCAAAACAATTTCTATTGAGCAATACACGATTGTTTTTCAAATCTCTTTTCATCAATCGGTGGGCGTAAATTATTTGGTTCACTCACTCCGTGTTGTCTTCTTTGAGGCGTTCGGTTTGAGAACGGCTAGAGCATTCGCGAAACCACTGTCAAGGAAATTCTTGAATTATACGATCACAGGCGTACTTGTCTTGATCAGCGAGGGAACCGTGGGCGTGTACCTCAATTCAACGAAAGTGATCAAAGACACTTTCGTGCGCTTTATTGCTAACTGTCTTATGCGGTACACCCCGGCGTTCTGCAGTGATCGGAATGAAGCGGTCAATCCATAGCCGCATGCTCACCTAACACATTCATCTCAAAAGAAATCATGATTAGTGCATCAATGACTCGGATATTTTCACTCCATGCTTTCGCTGCCGCCAATATCATGAATCAACTAAAGCTTCGCTACTCGATGAGAAGATATCATGATCGAAATGTGAGCATGTCGGTCGAATGTCACAACATCACATAAACCAACACCACAATGGATGTCTCGAGAGATTTTCTATGGTGATGATCTCAAAAGCTTTCTCAAATTTATTATCCGTGGATCGTAAAAGACCTCCTTCTAGAGTAACCAAACATGCAATGAGAAGAATCAATGACTACGAGCTTCGAAGCAAAGTACTACATCAAGAATGCAAGAACAATTGTTAATGTCATATCTGTTTGTATTCAATGTAATTTTACTATATGTTTGAGGTGACCTCCCTTAGGGGGAGATTGTTAGGAATTAGAAATTCCAGGTATTAAAGAGTCGGTCACCTCAAGTATATGTAATCGTTAGAAAGCTCGTAGTCATAGTTATTTTATGTTAAGTAGTATTTAGTTAAGTAACACCGTGGAGGACGGACGGGTCTTTACCTATTGTATGCCTGATCCACAGCCCGTTGTGTGGCGTTTTATTGTAAGACTATAAATACTCTAGAGAGTTGGAGCTCATAATAATATTTTCTTTTCTCTCACTATAGTTCCCAACTCTCTTCCTTTCTCTCACTAGAACTCTCTCTCTCTAACATTCTTATACGCCTACTTTGATCATGGTTTAGAGTGTTTGTGAAATCCAATAACCAACAATCTTCCCTGGGAAGATCATGATCCATGGAGTGGAATTGGGTGGGATCAAATAGGGTGCTCGTGGTGCTGCCAGGAGTGGGCTCGGCCTGCATGAATGCCACTCCTCTGTGGATGCCAACGTCGGGGATTTCGAGCTGGTACACATACTCCGGACCTTGCCACCAAGCGTGGCTCAAGTGCATGTGCTGCAACATTTGGCTAGTCCGATCTGCACTCCAATGAAAGAACTCTTGTTGGAGCTGCTGCACTTAATCCAATGTACCTGCAAAACCCTCAAACTGGTTACTAAGACCATAAAGACCCACTTCGAGGCTTTCAATATCCCCGTTGGAATGGGTTGACATTCCCTCAATCCTCTCAACAATGATCTGTAACCTTTCCCCTACATTCACATGTGCCCTTCTCCGTCCCCTGGGCAGCTGCTCCTCGGCCTCCGCTTCAGCTTTCACCACAGCATCACTAGCTTCCCCGACTTCTCTCCTCGGGTCAGTCCTAGACAACTCAATCACTCCATATATGTCCTGGGTGCAAATCCCAAACTCGACTAGCTTAGGCAGTCCTATCAAACTAGTCTCCCTACCAGGGTACAATCGAGCCAAAGCTGCATCGGTCATAAGATCATAACTCCTAACCAACCTCCCAATGAAATGAGCCCACTACAAAGGACTCCTAGAGGAAAACCCCTTAGCACCAACACCCATAAATCTCGCCAAATAGAAGGGAACATCGATGTTGTTCCCCCTTCCATGCCCCGCATAAGGTATAGATCATCCATAGTCATTTTTTCTTTAGCTGACTGTCTTGCTCGAATAGAGCAAGCAAGTAGGCGGTGCACCAGTCGACGAATGAGGTTCCTTACCATCACATAGGATGGTGGGCTCTTTGAATCATAACCATCCATGACAGCAATCTGGTTGAAATAAAAAGCAAGGTCTTGAGTCTCATCCCTTCTTCTCCAACAAGTGTGATCAGTGTTGTAAATATCGGTCTTGGCGGCCGATATATCAGTGATATATCGCTTATCGGCGGTCCACCGATACGATATTTCACTTATCGGTCAAATTTATCGGTTGGTCAATATCGGTCAAATATCGGTCAATATCGGTTATATCGGTCATATCGGTCAAATATCGGTTAAATATCGGTCAAATATCAGAATATCGGTCAAATATCGGTTAAGAGTGGGAAATACATAACTAAATGCATATACAATGTAAAATTTGTAATATTTATATAAAGTATATAATTAAAAATATTAAATATAACAATAAAACTAATAAATATTTATAAATATGTATATAAAATATATAAATACCTATACAAAAATTAATTTCTTTATAATTTAAGGTCTCTGTTATATCATTGATATATCGCCGCCAAGACCGATATGGCGCTTGGCGGTGGTCGACCACCGAGGGACCGCCAAGCGATATTTACAACACTGAGTGTGATAGAACCGACGAAAAGCTTCTGATTCCATTTCCTCCTCAGTGTACAAACCCATCCTCACAGTAAACTGCCTAAGAGTCAAACTTCTTCTCTCGCCTCCAAGTTGGAAAAACATTGACCCCTCGTCATCATCCACAGTATCAGTACGATGCTCCACACTAGCAAGGAATTCACGAACGTACTCCGGAATGACCTGCTTCGTGATCTTGAATAGCCTCAACTATGCATTGCACGTGAACTCCCCTGCATTACACACGAACTTAATTTTGCAAAACTTCCTCAATTTTCTACTAGCTTTCCCGTTTGCCAAAATACCAAATGCTTCAAAATTAAGTGCTTCAGGTTGACTGATATCCTTCCTCCTTAATTTCTCATACTCTTCAACGCACAATTGCCTAATCCCAGCATCATTGTGTGCCAGAAACCTAAACCAAATAGCAGGGTTGTTTGCACCTGAACATAAGACAAATAACAGTAAGTGCAGACCTTACTGATGTTAAGCTACAGCGTAACCATTATAAGAGTTACGCCGTGATTAGATAATTTCATCGGTTACAACGTAGCTTAATGAAACTACTACGCCGTAATCACAGATTTCAATGGTTTCGACGTAACTTAACCCCCAGTTACGCCATAACTTCCCAAGAAACTCAACACTTCAGATGGTCCAATTAAGCAATAGATTACGCCGGAACCATCAATTTTTTCAAGTGGTAAAAAGTTTTGATAAATGTTTAACCTATTAGTGATGTGGGACCGTGCCTAACCTACTAGGTTTGTGTTTGACCAAAAACCCTATTTAAATAAAGTCAAAACACCCAAATCGACCCATAGTGATAGGACACGAATCAAAATAACATGGGGAAATCATCATAATCATCAACTTATCAAACCAATACCAATAATTTATTCAAATAGGCAAGATCCCTAAAATATTAACATATAAACCCTAATTGAATAATCGAGATAAACGAATCAAAAAGAGTAGTAATAGATCTTACCAACCATGGAGATTGATGAGATGAAGAAATCTTGATGGAAAAAATTTTGGGAGAAAAATATACTGTTTGGGTAGGCGGTTAAAGTTTATGTGTAAAACCTAGTTTTATTCCGAATAAGGTTTTATACCGCCAAGAGGTTACGGCGTAATTCTAAGAATAGTTACGCCGTAACTAATATTTTCAGAATATTAAATGGTTTGTGAAGGAGTTACGTCGTAATCCTAATAAGGATTACGCCGTAATTAAATTTTTAATTAAAGATTTAATTTTTATTAATCTGATTGTATAGTGGTTATGTCGTAATTCTAAAAAGAGTTACATCATAACTAATTAGTCAAAAGATTTTATATATAATAATTTTTATTTAATTGAAATATGGTTACGTCGTAACCCATGAAAGGAGTTACGCCGTAACTAATAGCATCAGAGGATAAATTTTGTATAATTGCAATATGAGAGATTGAGAAACGTACCTTATGGAAGTGCTCAAATCTCGTAATGAGCTGAATATGATATACCTTAGATCTTCCATTAACTGCTCCCCGGCAGCGGCGCCAAAAAGCTGATGTGCTATTTCATCCTTCTTTTAATATTTATAAAACATAGATAACTTAGGATAGACACATACTAAGGGGCAGAGAACCCGATCAGATGTAGTAAAGCCTTAGGTAAATCTGAATATCGTCCCAAGAGAGCTGTGACCTTGAAAGAACGAAGATGATTAGAAATGATATTGATAATATATTGGAATGAAAAAGTTGCTATAATCAATCGATATGCTATTATTCTACTTACACAAACACCAGAAATTTAGGGTAAAGAGATAGATAAACGAAGCTTAACGAAGATTACAAATATGAATTGGTTCTCAATAGGAAGGTTCAATATAGAGGTTAATTATCACCCGATTCCTCATGGCCTATGGTTCTTAGATTCCTCTCCAAGATGAACGTGTCACCCGGATCATTCGGCAACCTAATAGCAGTCATTAAGCACCAAATCTAATAGATCTAGACGGTGGGAACTCGGCCGTTAGGAACTTAGATTCCCCCTAACCACTTAAAACCTCCACTTGATAGGTGATCATTTGGTCAGTTCACACACGAAGAGTGGTCGTACTATGGCCAATTCCTCCCATACTTCGCTATCTATCAGACTGGGGTCAGTTGGTCATATCTCCCAACCCTTTAGATACTACCAAGCTTATAATACTATCAAGGCTAGCGATCTATGAAAAGACTAGCAAATGTCTATAAAGAATTATAGAGAATAACAATAACATAAATGTAAACTTCAATTAATGATATGAATTCATAGTATAAGTTCTAGAAAAATATAAAAAGAATTCAAACTCGAATACAATGGAAATCATAGACGAGGACTTCGTTATTCAGTGCTCCTAAACCATGCTTCTTCTTCTGTGTTTTGATCTCCCCAAACCCTAGAAGGTTTGGGAAAGGAAAGATGATTAAAACTGGTGAAACCATCGACTATTTATAGGCTTCGAACTAGTTACGGCATAACTTTATTAGGTAGTTACATCGTAACTTCTTTTAATCGTTTGTGCTTATCCATGGTTATGGCGTAACCTTAGCTGGGGTTACGCCGTAGCTTCTGTAAATTAAGTGTATTTCTTCATTACGGCGTAGCCTGAGCTGGGGTTACACCGTAGTCTTTGTCAATTTGGTGTTTATCAGTTGTTACGGTGTAACCTGAGCTGAGGGTTACGCCGTAGCCTTCGTACTCTTTAATTGCATCGCAACTTAATCACTTGGTTACGCCGTAGTTAAGAGACAATCGTATCAATAGGGCTTGAAAATGTCCAGTTGCAGCTTCCTTACTTTGAATGGGTCCTGAAATGAAATAATAAGGAATAAGGATGTTTTCTCTAGTATTTTACTCAAAATGTGATGATATAGGGGGAAATTAACGCTTAGAAAATCAGGATTATTTGATGTTATCAATTAGCCAGTCATTTG
The DNA here is from genome assembly GCA_910596185.1 of Chrysanthemum makinoi. Lineage (NCBI taxonomy): Eukaryota > Viridiplantae > Streptophyta > Magnoliopsida > Asterales > Asteraceae > Chrysanthemum > Chrysanthemum makinoi. Next base: position 78,622,264 of record OU343218.1, on the reverse strand, counting down.
ATTCACAAAAGGAAATTGTAGAAATGGGCTCCAAGGTGCAAAGTTAGGTGTTTGGAATGGATAACCATTGTGAGGGTTGTGGTTCCAATTTGTTTGGTTGTAGTTACTTTTTGGATAGATATGATGTTTTGTCTCATAAAACAATGCTTATCTCTTATGATACCTTGACCATGTTTTAAAGGTGGTGGTACATTGATATTTTTAACAGTAGCATTGGGTACATTCATCTTAGTTATGACTACAGAATCTTTTCTAGAAAATGTGGTTGAGTCAAATTTTGTTTCTGCTAAATCAGGTGCTCAGATCCCTTGCTTAAAGCAAGCCAGATCCATTTTTAAGGGATCTGCCAGATCCAAAACCATGTAAAGTTTAATCACCTAAAGAGGAACTACTATAGTACAGAGAATCGGATTGTACCTCGTTGGATTCCTTTGCCATGATACATATCTCGTCCTTTTCTTCTTCACTCGTACACCATGAGCCGCTAACAAATGTGTGGAAAACTAGAAGGGGGGTTGAATAGTTTTGTCGATTTTAAGTTAGTTTCAAAAACTTTTAGATTCGATGCTATGTGAAATCGTATGGATCAAGAGAAAGTATAGATCTAAGAGTAATTCAAATAGAGAAAGCAAGTAAAGTAAAGGATAGAAATGACACAACTGATTTATAGTCGTTCGGCTACAAGGACACCTTCCTTGCCCTACTCCACTCCGCGACTCACCTACTCGAGAGTTCAAGCACTATGTCAACAAACTCCTTCAACTTGGCGGAGAATCCTTCACAACCTCGCTTACACTTTTTTCGGTACAAAGCTAAATACCAAGTCCGTAACACGGAGGACCAAACCAACACTACTATAACATAACAAATATGTGAAATATGAAATACAAGATCTTCGCTACAGAAATCTTGTGGAGGAATAAATCAATCAAGGACCCCTTGCTTGGATGACTTGTAGAATGCTCGTGATCTCACCTTAGAGAAGGACCTATTTGAGAATCACAATAAAAGAAAGAAGAACTACTCTCTAGATCAAGTGATCTTTTGTTAGAAGAGTGTAAGAATATATGAGAGAGTTTATAAGAAGGAGGGTAAGTAAAAATGAAGAAATGACTCTCTATTTATAGGAAAATTCTTGCCACTGTTGAACGGATCCCACGGATCCCTTGCTTGAGGGATCCGTCTAGTGTAGCTCCAGGGATCCGTGAGACGCTCCTGTTTGCCCCTAGGTTTTTGGGTTATGGGTCATGGGTCATGGGTCCTAGATTATAAACCATGGGTATCTAAATAGATACGATGTATCTAATAGATGCAATGCATCTAGACAATGGGTATGGGTTAACTCCATGGGTTATGGATATGATCCATGGGTATGGGTCATGGGTTGTGGTTTTTACCCATCCTAATAAACTACTACAACAAATGAATTATTACATCAATTTGTATTAAATGACTATGTGTAGATTCTTTAGAAAAATAACATGTATCCTTATAATTTTACTTATGATAACATTATATTTGTTATCAACAAAACACAAAGAGATCGCTAAATATTAATAAACGTTTTTACGGTTTATTTGTATTAACAATCTCCCCCTTTTTGTTGATGACAAAACATAATGTTATGATGAGTAAAACTTAAGATTAGATGTATGTTTTGAAAGCATAAGTTTTACTTCTTCTCCCCCTTTTTGTCGAAACAAAAAGTGACCCTAATGAAGAAATAAAGTGTGGAAAAATAGTCCACGTATATCTAACTCCCCCTTGATGGTAGCTCCCCCTAGAATGGGCCGTCAAGTGAGAAAATAGAAAAACCTACAAAGAAAAGGTTAGTAGTAACATGCATAAATAATCTTGTGATTGACGAGAAACAAGATTAGGATCCAAGGTATGTAAACAAATCCTTGTAATAAAATAAAAAAATGTAGTGGTATTGATGCCACATACAAGCATGTAAAACTAAGAACAAGACTTGTTCTAAAAATGACTCAAAAAGAAAATACTAGAGAAAATAGTAAAATGATTCCTTCCATGCTTGCATAAGGTTATGGATGGAAGTTTTGGTGAGTGATAATGTTGATGCGATAAAGGATGAGGTTAAGTATGAGTCGCATCTATTCCCTAATTTCTATTGCAAGATCCCTAGTGGATTGGCAATGTTCACAATGTAAATGATGTGGGTAATGTGTGCGGAAGTTTTTCGGATTAGTTTGATTTGTGAGATGCAGAAGTGGTGGTGGAAAAGTTGGAAAATATGGATCAAAATCCGGAATGGTTGGAAGTGGTGGTGGAAAAGAACCTAGATGTTCTTGTAAGACAATGGGAGCTAAATGTGGTGAGGTTTCAAGGTCTTTGAAAATTGTGTTTGGAGATGTGGGAGGTGTTAAAAAGACTAGTTCTTTTGGGTTGGTTTGTTGGGATCTAGTTAAAGTCTTAAGGAGTTCCAATAGAGTGACTTTAGGTGGTGACTTGATGGGTGATGATGTTGGTGTGTTTGTTGGAGATGAGGGAGGTGCTACTATGGAAGCATTTTGTAGTGAATGAGTAGTTGGTGATGAACTATTTGATAATGATTTGGCTAAGCAACAAGGCCAGATGCAAATGTGTGAGGTTTTTCTAGATTTGGGTGGTGGTACTACGGAAGGTGTTAGGACAAGATTTTGGATTTCTTGAAAAGGATTGTTTGCACTAGGTGATTCATCCATGTTGGAAGATCTTTTGGATGACATGATGATGGTTGTTTGTGAGGTTGATAGTGATGGAAATGCAAGCATTTTGGAAATCCTATTTATAGAAAAATAATGCTTGTGATCATGAGAACACAAGCATTAAGTAACATACTCATTAGTGAAAAGGAAAAAAATGATGAAAATATAGAGGTTTTTATCCAAAGTGAGAAAAATAGAGGAGAATTTTAGCTTCTGTCTCACGGATCCCACGGATCCTTCCCTTGAGGGAACCGTCCAGTGTTAATGCTGGGATTCGTGGTACTGGTGACTCGGGCAGCTCAAAATTTTCCTTTTGGAAATATTTGTGCCTAGTGTGTGCCTATATGGAAACCATTTGGAGTTGCGGTTATCTCGACTCCAAAAAAGAAAAGAAAAGTAGGCTAGAATTGAAAAAAAAACATACTATTATGTGAGATAACCCGAGTGCTCCTAATTCATTGTAGCTTAAATGAATGTACCCGAAAACACATATCAGTTATGTGTCCTCTTTACCATTCAAAAGACATGAGATGCAATAAAAACGGGGTTTTTACTTTATATTAATAATGAAAAAGAGGTTTGTCCTAGACGTGAGAAATGGCTTTTATGAAAGTGATACGGGAAGAGGTATCCTTTTAGAAAGCATTTTGAAACAGTTTCTTTGTTTGAAGAAAATGTTTATCCTTAAAAAAATAATTATGAGATTACGTGTTTGTAAGAGAAACATACCTTGAAAAGTAAAGGACGATTATGAAAGTACGAGTTGTAAATAAAACCTATCTTGGGTTTTGAAAATTCCCGTATTGTTTGTGAGTTGTGTGTGAAATAGAGATCATAGACTCAGAAAGAAGAAGTCTAGTGTTTACATACCTTGTAGAGTTTAAGAACTAATTACGACGATTGTTCCATGAGACCAAGACCAAGACAAAGTAGGTTGAATTGTTGTCGCTTCAACGGTTTGGTGAGGACGTCCGCTATGTTGTCTTCGGATGCTACCTTCTCAATAGAGATGTTCCACTTTTGAACATTGTCTTTTAAGAAGTGATGAAGAATCTCTATATGCTTGGTACGAGAGTGCAATACCGGATTCTTGCTTAAGTCGATGGCACCTTTGTTGTCACTTAGAATGGCTTGTTTCATCCATAGTGCTTGTTGGCATGCTTTGCCGGCGGAGACATATTTGGCTTCGGTTGTTGAAATGGCCAATGTCGTTTACTTCTTTGAGAACCAAGATGTTAAACAACATCCCATGAAAGTACATACACCACTTGCATTCTTTCGGTCAACATAATCACCTGCATGGTCAGAATCTGCATATACAATTGTTTCTACCTCCGTACCCTTAGGATACCATAATCCTAATTAAGTTGTACCCTTAGTGTATCTAAATATTATTTTAAAGGCTTCTAGATGTGATGTTTTAGGATCTTCTTGAAACCTAGCACATAAACAAACACTAAACATGATATTCGACCGACTAGCCGTAAGGTGGAGAAGACTACCAACCATGCCACGGTATTTTGTGTTATCAACGGATTCGCCGTCTTAATCTTTTGTGAGTTTAGTGTCGGATGACATTGGTGTTCTTATGGGTTTTGACTCTTCTAAACAAAATTTCTTTAACATCTCCTTTATGTATTTAGATTGATTAAAGAATATACCATCTTCTACTTGTTTGATTTTTAGACCAAGAAAGAAACTTAGTTCTCCCATCATACTAATCTCGAACTCATCATGCATAATTTTAGAGAAATCATCACACATGTCTTGACTAGTAGATCCGAATATAATATCATCCACGTATATTTGAACAATGATTATATGTGATTCCTTTTTCTTAGTTAAAAGTGTATTATCGACTAACCCCATGGTGTAGTTGTTTTTGGTAAAAAATGACTTGAGTCTATCATACCAAGCTTTTGGGGCTTGTTTAAGACCGTAAAAAACTTTCTTTAACTTATACACATGTTTAGGTTTTTTGAAATCGATAAAGCCCGGAGGTTGAGTTACGTATACTTGTTCATTAATAAAACCATTTAGAAATGCAGTTTTGACATCCATTTGATAAAGCTTAAGATCATTAGCACAAGCATAAGCAAGAAGTATTCTTATAGACTTTAATCTAGCCACGGGTGCATAGGTCTCATCAAAGTCTATTCCTTCTTGTTGATTATACCCTTGGGCAACAAGTCTAGCTTTGTTTCTAGACACTACACCATTTGCATCTAACTTGTTTTTGTATACCCATTTGGTTCCTATTATGGTTTGATTACTAGGTGGATGGACGATTATCCAAATATCATTAGAGATAAATTTATTTAACTCTTCTTGCATAGCCATTACCCAACTTTCATCTTTTATGGCTTCTTGTGTATTCTTAGGTTCTATGGTTAAGACAAAACAAAATAAGCTAGTTTGGTTTTGAAATTGAGACCTTAAGGTTCTTTCATTTAATTTTCCTATGACCTTATCTACGGAGTGATCTTTAGACTCTTTAATATTGATGATTTCATTATTTAAAGATTCATCTTCTTCGTTTGTCTTTTTCTTTCTTTCTATAGCTTCACTCTCGACAATCTCGTCATCGACAAGAGGTAGAGTTGGTTTGGGTGGACTTTCATCAAATTTTACGTTTAATGACTCTTCAACCTTCATTGTTTCTTTATTTAATATGACGTAAGCTTTGCTATTAGGAGATTAACCTAAAAAGATACCTTCGGTTGATTTAGGATCAAATTTTGTAAGGTAATCTTTAGTGTTAAGTAGAAAACATTTGCTATCAAAGACTCTAAAATGATCTAGCTTAGGCTTTTTGCCTCGAAGTAACTCGTATGGAGTTTTACCTAAAAATGGTCTAATTAAGACTCGGTTAAGTATGTACGTTGATGTATCAACGGCATTGCAACAAAACTTTTGAGGAATGGATTGCTTATTTAACATGGTGCGACTCATTTCTTGTAGGGTTCTATTCTTTCTTTCAACTAGCCCATTTGATTGTGGAGTGCGAGGAGCCGAGAAGTTGTGAGTAACACCATTAGCGTCATAAAAGACTCCAAATTGCACTTCATTATCGAATTCCCTGCCATGATCCATTCTAATAGACACTATAGGACTTCCTAATTGTCTTTGGATTTTCTTACTTAATATTTCAAAGTAATCGAACGCTTCAGTTTTGTTCTTTAAAAATTTAGTCCATGTGTACCTAGAGTAATCATCGACTATAACCAAAGTGTAGTAGTTGCCTCCATAACTTTGGATAACGGATGGACCAAATAAATCCATGTGTTGTAATTCTAGACACTTAGTTGTAGAGACCATGTTTTTAGCTTTATGACTAGTATTGACTTGTTTTCCTACATTACAAGCATCACAAAAATGTTGTTCGTATTTTAATTTTGGTAGATCTCTTTCTAGATCTTTGGATGATAGCGATTGAAGAAGTCGCATATTGGCATGACCCAATCTTCGATGTGATAAGGTCGAAGTATCATCAATAGAAGTAAGACAAAGTTTGTCTTTAGGTTCATTACCGATTATAATGACATAGACTCCATGTTTCCTAATACCTCTACCTAGAGTGATACCGTTTTCTATATCTTGCTACCAGTTTCATTAAAAAGTACGTTGCACTTCTTATCACATATTTGTCCTATACTTAAGAGGTTAAATTTTAGGTTTTCTACGTGACACACATCGTTAATGGTTAGAGATTTGTTAGAAATCGTACCTTTACCGATGATTTTTATTTTACTATTTCAAAATACCACATTTCCTCCATTGAAGGATTCATATGTGGAAAATAAATCTTTATTGCCAGTCATGTGCCTCATGCACCCGCTATCCTTGATCCACTCATCCGGATCTAGGTCGACCTTTAAGCACACCTAAAAAAAATTAACTCAAAAGTTTGGTCCCCATTTGTTCATGGGTCCATTAGTGTTAACATTCCATTCATGTTTGACATATATGGAAAAGGTGAGTATGCGTTCCATGGTGCAAAGTTTTGAAATGGAAAACCAATTTGCATATTAGGATTCCATCCCATTTGATGGTTACTTCTCGGATAAACATTATTAGGTCTCCCAAATGTGTTCGGTTTTGAAAATGATGGACCTTTGTTTCTTGTAAAACTTTGATTTTGTCTTGGAGGTGCATGGGTTAGTTTCTTCTTATTAACAATAACAAAATCGGTTCTAGATGAGGAAGCTATATTATTGCTACTGTTTGCTTCAGTAGACCCACGGATCCCTGGCTGTACACTACCCGGTTCCCTTTTTGTGGGATCCGTGGGATCCGTGACTACAGTGGTTTGTTTTTCTATTGCTTTTACTAATTATATTTCTTTGTTTTCACTAGTTGACCCATCAAGTTGCTAAAAGCCTAAACCTTTTTGGTTGTTTCATGCTTTAACACTATCTAATATCATATCTAGAGTATTAGTATTCATTCTAGCAATCTTAGAGTCTAGATTATCCATTAGTGTTTGAAGTTGAACGCACAATTCACATTCCCCACTTGCTATCTTCCCCTTTTCTAGACGTTTTAATTTTGTTTTTAACTCAATGACTTTCTTTTCTAAACGTTGATTTTGGTTTTTCAAAAACTTGTTTTTGTTGATTACTTTTAAACTAATTTTGCAAAGTTTATCATATTCGTTATGCAATGAGTCATCATCTAATGATGAGCTACTATAGTATTCATGACATACCTCGTCATTTGCCATGAGACAAATTTCTTCGTCCTCCTCCTCGCTCATTCCCCACGAACCGCTCATAAACGCTTTTTGTTCATCACGTTTGGGACACTTACTAATAAAGTGGTTGGGATCTCCACATTTAAAACAAGCGCGTTCATCCCTTGCCTTCTCGTCATCTTTGCTTTTCCAGAACCTTTTCTTATTGTCATAAGGTTGCTTGACATATCTTCCATTTCTTCTAAAGAACTTCTTGAAGTCCCTTACCGCCATGGCATACTCCTCGTCATAGCTATCCGAAGAGGAGTTTTCTTCATCGCTTGAGACCTTCTTGGCTTTAAGGGCAAGAGATTTGTGCTTCCCTTTCACTTTTGAGGCACCAGAATCTTTAGCGAGAACAAGCTCATAGACTTTTAAATTGCCTATGAGTTCATCGAGGGTGAGGATTGACAAGTCTTTTGATTCTTCGATTTTCGTCACCTTAGATCTCCATGTTAATACAAATAAACCGTAAAAACGTTTATTCATATTTTATGATCTTCTAATGTTTTGTCGATAACAAACGTAAAATTATTTTAACGAAACAAATAAAATACGTAAATTTTTTGAGCCAATTGTTTTCTAACACACTTAACATTTTCACATAAAACACTAAAACAAGTATAAGTGATTTTATGATTTAGTAATATATATGTACAACAACTAGTGTTTACATATTGGGAAAATATATACACAACTAGTATATATTATATAAATGGGTAAAAACTACAACCCATAGAAAATATCCATTGTTAGGTTCCCATTTATGTAACACAAACATCAATATGAAGAAATGAGATGCAGAAAGGATGGGATGAACACTTACCCAAAACACACGTATAAATGAAGAAAGTTTATGCTTAGAGTGAAATAGAAAAGTGAACAACCAACTCCCAAATGGGAGTTTACAAGATTATTTATAGGAAGGAACTAGGGCAACATGCAAGTTCCCTTCCTTTCCTTATTGGGCTTTTGCATAGGCTCATGGGCTTTCTACATGAGCCTAGCCTTAATTACTAACATAAAAGCCATAATTAAGCTAACTATTACATATTAATTACTAACACTTGTAATCTAGTTTAGGAGTGATTCCAACAATCTCCCCCTAAGTGTTGGTGATTAATGATTGGAGTAAAAAACGTTGTAGGTGTTGATGTAATTGTAGCTTTGACGTCTTCTGACATTCTCTTTTTTTGTGAGAAGAAGTGCCTTGATACTAACAATTTCCCTAGTGTAGGGATCTTACTTTCTTTGAATTTTTCAGCTTTGACGTCTTTGTATTCTTTGTTCTTTAATCCTTTGTTCTTTGTGGTGGTAGTGATAGTATGTTGTGGTTATCTGCATCAGGTCCGCTTCGTTGCTCCAGTGTCTCCACGTCTTTCTCCAACATCCTCACACGCTCTTTAACGTTGAATTTCAGTACTTATATAGTTCTCTTAGTCTTTAAACTTTGTAGATTCTTTGACTTTGAAGAAGAATCATTCCGACTTTGTGTTGCCTTTTGAGAGAACTTCAATTAGTGTTGTTGTTGGTATGAGCATGTGAAGAATCTGCACGATCTTTTCCTCCCGCGAGCATCCATAAGACGAAAAACATAAAACATGGTTTAGATATAATCCAGCGCTTACAAGTTTCAACTTCGAGTGTGTTAACAGCATAGTGTGAAAACACGTCTCTAATTCTCACTAAGGTTGTTCCTGAACTGGAGTCCCACAAGTGAGATAACGCGATGTACTGAAGTACACCTACAGTTCAGGTGAGTCGCTGAGGTACACCGAAGCATCACCCCACGACTGTAGATCGTTTGAGACACACTAAGCGTAACCCACAAGGAGTTACCGAAGTGACCTGCTGTCAGGGCTGTTTGATGTTGACCATGGCAGGAGTTTCCATTCAATCACTGAGGATCACTTATGTGAACCTCTCATAAATATTCTCGACAGATTGCTAAGATCTGTGTCGGACTCGATAATGTATCACTTGCGTCCTTAATGTTGAATGACAAGTGATGAAGTTTCAAGTGTACCTAAGAGATATTTTGATGAATCTCGTGGCTCTAGACTCAATAGTGCGCTTTGGTTTTCCTAAGCGGAGACTAGGGAGAGGGTCTCCATCTTCAATACCAGCAATCTCTAAGAGAAAGCCGATAGTTTACGTAGGGTTCCCTGTGAGAATCAAACAAGCTTCTGTTGAGAGAAACTTGAGTGGCTAAGAAGGTTTAGTGCATGCGTCACTAGGTCCATGACGACTTTGATCTTCAATACCGGTGTCATCAAGTAACAACCAGTAGCATATGAATTGAACCCGGTGTCTGCCCTAAGTTGAATAATCTGGAGGGCTATTTATTTTCACCCTTTTCTTTACTTTTCTTTTTAATTCTTCAACTCCTTCTTTCTCTGATTCTCATTTTCTCCTTTTTTATAATCAAACCTAAGGACTTCTAATTCTAACTATTGGTGTTGTCCTTGGGTAGATCCCTCCGGCTCTGGCGGATCATAGGACGGTTATTCCTAACCTTAGTCACCTTATAACTCCATGACTAACCTATGTTGCCGTAAACCATTTTCATGAGAAAATCTCTCAAAGTGGTTATGAATAAAAGCATTTATTACCACTGTGAGAGTTTTATATTTTGCAGAAATACTCCCCCTCCACACGTGCTTAAGTATTTTGACAGAAATATGCACGGTGAGGGAAGAGCGCGCACTTTTGAATTGATCAACTCAAGATAGACAATTCCCCGCGAGACACGGTTACGTTGCATAGTTAAAGAGTTATATTTTCAACTTTTAGGTGACAACTAGCTCTAATAACTACCTTGAAGGTGAGGACAAACCTCGAAAGGTTGTCAAACCTGTCAAAGTTCATGTCTACCAGGAGTTTCTTGAATGGTACATTCTACTAGGACAAGTCCTTTGCGAGATACGTTTACATTACTAGCGAGCTAGCTTGAAATTATTACCCGTCCCGGACAAGTCTTTTTGAGTTACTATCATTTAAGATCTTGTCAATTCATTGGTTAAGTCATTTTAGCACAACGATTCATTAGCAATTCACAACATATTTCTTATCACATAATTTTTCTCCCCCTCAAAAATGGCATATAAATGTTGTTTTTGACGAAATTTTGATATCGAATATGTCCATTTCGAGTTTTGTTGGAAGATTACCACAGAGAACAATTTTGTGAACAAAGTTTTGTGGACGTTGATAGCCTGTGAGAGATATGCTTGGACGACCACCAACAAAACTCTCCAATGTTCTGATCTGATCCTGCCTAAACAACCTTTCATCAATCCGCGTGATGATCTTCTTTACATCCCTTCTGTCCCTCGAATTCCATCTCTTAGGTGACCCTATGCCATGATGTATCTCCCTTAACCGATAAGCTAATCCGTCCCTGACTTTCTTCAATGTATGATCCCCAAACTTGTGAAGCTCTTTGCACGCCATGAAGCAATTGTGGTGTAGTTCACTTCGGTAGACTACCCAAAATGGTTTCCGAATAAGGGTGTAGTGAGAAAGTTGGTTTATGTCGGGAAGGTCGAGCTGTGGTTTTGTGAGATTAACGCGCTTCTGGTATGATTCCACGGCAAGTTGAATATCTTCTACACGTTCTTGGATCACAATGCTTCTGATGAAGATTAACAGTGACTAGATGTACTCGCGTTGGATAGTTGTAGAGAATTGTCGCAGTCGTCCTTGTACCTTTGCAAGATACATATCTTCAATGTCGTTTAGAGACAATCTCAAAAAATCCGCTTCACAGAAGTCATATTCCTCTTCGTCTTATCGTTTGACCACTATTTTCTTAAGGAATGTGTAGTCCCACTTCGATGACAAAGAAACATGCTGAATAGCAATGATCCGTTTATCACTAAACACTTCCTTTTTCGACTTTAGAACCTGGCAGCTTTTGTAGTAGATTCTTCGGCGTTCAGGCCAATGATGAATCCCATACAATGCATCGAGGTCATACTTTTCCACTTTGTTAGCAAACATGTGTGTGGCTTTTTCCTCGATGGCTGGATTGTTAGAGTAGATTGCTGCCGGGAAAGGAAAGGTAAGTGATGTAGCATATTTCGTGGAGACATCGCTACCGTGTAGAAGGAATTCCAAGTCGTTGTTAAAGAAATAGCGGTAGGGAATCTTAGGTTGATCCGGTCGGCCAATGGTAGGTAGTGGTCTGGTCCAGTCAGTGTAGTATGGAGCTTTGTCTGGTCTGGTGAAGTCAATGTTTGATTCAGGATTGAGCCAATCAATGTTGTTGGACATGGATCGTGCTATGTTGTCGAGATGACATTCGACTTCAATGGCACTTTCTGAGCCGTCCTTAAGCAGTTGAAAAGCATCGTTCTTGATTCGCCTCAACTCTTCCTTAGTCATCTTCTTCACTTTGAATTTTTCTTGTATAAGCTTCACATGCTCCATTGTACAGCTATCTATCATTTTTTGACCTTCTGGTAATGAAGGGGTATCATCAACAAGTCTAGAAAACCAGTCATATTCTTCGGTTGTATCTTTATCTAGCCATGAGACAACAGCGGTCTTCTTCTTCTTTTTCTTTGGCTTTGATGATGATTATGGTTTCTTTGTTTTGGCAGAAGAGGTGGGTTGTTGTTGGGGCTCAGGGATCTCTTCATCGTCACCATCAGTTTATTCGAAATGATCACTGGTTTTCTCTGTTTGGGGTGGTAACTCAGAGTCCTGAGGTTTCTCAGTAGCACCAGAACGTGGAGGAGATCTTCTTTCGGTGGTCCTTGGGTGTGGTGGAGCCATGGAGGAGGATTCACCAGACTTCTTCTTGCGTTTGGACTATTTATCCTTATCCTGATCATCATCGTCTCTTGGACGCTTGGGCCTTTCAGCTGCAGCTTTGCAAGAAGTTTTTAGTTGGTATTCCAGCAATGCGTCAAATAGTTTAGCTTCGTCAGAAGTAAACGTTGCAGACCGTTGAGACATTTGTAGCACAAGCTTGGAAACCATTTCAGCATCAGAGACAACTGCAGGCTCAATTGGATTGATTTTCATAGCTACCGGAGTAGATTGCATTTTTTGCTTGACCAATTGCATGAGATTCGGATATAGTTCTCTGGTGAACATTTCTCTTGTCACTCCAAGAACAGTGTCGAGAAGGAACTTATGAGTGTATTCCCTAATCGTCATGTTCATTTCACCCTGTATATCTCGATCGAGAAACTTCTGGATCTGTTCCCGTTCTCCCAACATCTCGTTTATCACTTTTTGAAGAAGATTGACTCTGTCAGCGAGTTGATTGAGTTTCTTGTTGACTATGTTTTTCTTTCTTACTAGCTTGACAGCTTTGACAATCTTTGTTTTTGCTCGTGATGCCCAAGTGTCGGTTGGTTTCTTTATCGATCTGGATGCGGATCTGGTAGTAGCATCTTTGGATGGTGGTGGTGAAGAATGAGATGATGAGTGATCCGTGCAAAACCGTCAAGTTTTATCACTCAAGCCTGCCACTTGTGAATGGCCGACCGTAACAAACTTAAAACAGTTTAAGCACAAATGCAATGAAGATCAGGAGAGTATAGTGTTTCCCCAGGCCGTAAAGTCCCAACGAGCTGTGCGAGAATAGTCAAACGTAAAGTGATCGAGAGGATTTGAAAGGGAAAGGATAGTGATTGATCTATACCTAAAGAGAAAGCCCATAAACTACAGGGGCTTAAATGCAAATTAAAGAAAATTAAAAAGATAAAAAATATTAAATAAACGCTATCACTATTTTCAAAATGATGAACGTTTAAAACTTATAACTTACGTTTAAATAAAACTTACGTAAACGTACAAAATAAAAAGTGATATCTAAAAAATAAAAGACCTAAAAATATGAAAATGACATTTTTACAAACCTAATAATAAAAGAAAATTATTAGAAAAAGAAAATTATTTTTATAACTATTTATTTAATTATTATTAATTAAAAACTATTTTTACTTATTAAATAATAACCTAAAATACAAGAAAATATGAAATAAAGAGTGAAAAATAAAATTATGACTTAGAAAAGTCTAAAATAACAAAAGAGAATTTTCAAAACTATTTTTGTATTTTTCTGAATATTTTTGGATTTTCTAGGAATTAAAAAACTATTTAAAACTACTTAAATTACTTAAAAATACAAATTTAACTAATAAAAATCTGGAAAAATATTTTTTTGGCTTTTTATATTTATCTTAACTTAAGAAAAATGAAAAATTATTTTTTTGAAACTTTTCTTAATTAATTGTATTTAAAGCTAATTAAAAAGGCCTAAAAATCAATTTAAATGCAGAAAAATAGCAAACCAACTTGGAAAAATCTGAAAATTTAAGGAAAACTCTAAAATAATATTAGGAAACTAAGAAAAATGGAAAAACAAGGTGTTGTGTGTGAGAAATTGAGGCTGCTATCTCAAGTGCTTAGAAATAAGCACTTAAAACAAGCAAATGGGACACAACAAGCACCACACTGAAACAGAAGGTCTAATATGCTAAAAGAGACCAAATGCAACTAGAATCAACAAGCTAAAACCTCTGATATCAAGCTACAAAAGATTTGATGTTATAAGCTATTGAGCTAAAAACAGTTTAAGTAGGCAACTTTAAGCATAAGCACAAGCTACTCCATAAGCTAAAAATGAAAACCAGTACTTGGGATCTAAACTAGACCTGGGTGGGAACATGTAAAACAAAAATCAAACCTAAATGAGCTCTATTGAGCTCTGTGCAACCCTTGCCAAACCTGGACAAGTCCTGTGCAGACTTGATGCCCTGCACAGGGCACTTAGACCCATTTTGACAAGCTTCTTTGGGGCTTAAACAAAATTCACAAAATTATACAAAAATGGACATAAGAAAATAGACCAGCATGAGATTTTAAAACATCAAGTTTCATTGAAAATAACTCAGAAATGAGTTTATGAAAAATTAATCTCAGTTGGCTCAAAACAGGTTTTCAATATTTTGACTTTTGATGAAGAAGAGGAAAGTTGACTTTCATGAACTTTGATCTAGATTTCCCAACTGAAAATGATGTTATAAGATTAAATGAAGCTATTGCAAACTTAGTTTATGAATTCTAAACACAAAACTAACTTTTGATTTGTGAAAATCTCAAAAGTGGAGTACTTAGGGTGGAATCAAATGAATTTTGACTTTGAGCCTGTTCAGGCACAAGATTATGAATGCACAGGGCTAAGTTAAGCTAACCAAGCATGAGAAAACAGGTCCTAACCATTGAACAAGCCTCTTAGCACAGTTTGACAGCAATTCCAAACACCACTTATATCTACTGTTTTGCAAATTATAATGTTAAAACAAGTTTATAGTCCAAGAAATCTGTCTAATATCTTAAAGTAGCTATAATTAATCAGATTGGAACTGAAATTAACTCTATATTAACACTTGAACTAGGAAATGCAAACTTTAATGAAATGACTTACAAAATGAGTTGAGACACAACACAGAGAACTGAGATCAAATAACCATTCCTATATGCTTACCACTAAGCTCTAAACCAAAGATAATCCAAAATTAGCACTGCAATCTTGTCTTGATCATGTCTCCATGTGATTTTTATTTTTAACTAATTTTTTAGTGATTTTTGGTATTTTTGAGTTTTGAATGTAAACTGAAGCTAAAACTGATTTTTATGATTAGTAACCTTATAAAAGCTTATTAGAGACTTAAATGAGTCTAAACAACCAACAAACAACAACTTTTAATAACATTAAAGACAAGATGAGATTTCAAATAAAAAAATTGCATAAAACTGATTTTAATGAGGAAACTGAAATTAAGATTGATTGAAGATAAAATTATACTGAAAAAAGAGATTACAAGCTTTTTTAACTAAAAATTACAACTAAAAAAGCTGAAATTACACTAGGTCGACATTAATAAACTAAAACTAAAACTACTACTTATTTCTTGCTTCACTTCCTCTCTTTTATACCCAACTAGCTTCCCACATGTCTTCTGAGTGGATCCCACTTAGAATCTTGTCCACTGGATCACTTTAGGTGCAAAATGGCTATTGGGTGGTTTTGGCGGGAAAGCTGATTATTTGACCTCTGGGGCTTTTGAGCTAGCAACTAGGGGGGGTGAGAGGTGTGATGATGAGGGGTTGAGGTGATAAGGGTGCAGGGATAAGGGTGGTGGAAAAGGTGGGTTGCAGAGGAGTAGCAGGCAAGTGGAGAGGGGAAGGAGGAGGTGGCGGGTAAAGCTTATTATCTGTTTTTTTTTTACTTGGGTGGTTTTACCAGGGGGTCTAAAAGGGAAGTGACAGGGGTCCAAAAAGGTGTACATGGCAGGGGTCAAAAGGTTTTTGACAAGGGTTTGGTTTAGTGATAAGGACCTATTTGTAATTCTTCCAAACTTGAAGGACTATTTCTGCCATTTTCCAAAGTTCACACAAGGGATCAAAATTGACAAGATTCCATAGTACAAGGACCAGTTTTGTCATTTTCAAATTTTCCAGGGACCAAACTTGACAATTTCAAAAGTTCAGGGACCTTTTCTGCCATTTAACAAAAGATTTATTCAAGGACCATTTTTGACAAATTAGAATATTTCAGGGACCTTGAATAACATTTTTCTTTATTTGGTTTTACCAGGGACTGTTTTTGACAACTTTTGAAACTTGGGGGACTAAAACTGCCAATTATGCAAACTTTATACGTTTTTCACCAGATTTTGATATTTTTGCATTTAAAACACATAAAACACTAATTTGTGATATTTTTATCATTTTGATGCATTTCTGAGTGTTTTCAGATGTTTTTGCAGTTTAAATGGTACAAAAATGATGAGTATTTAGACACTCATCAATCCCCCACACTAAGATATTCCTAGTCCCTAGCAATGTTTTGAGAAAAATTAATGGATTTCATCTCTTTACCAAAAGCCATTACTTCTGGAGTAGCCAAATGTTTCAGTTCAAGTAAGAACCTTGGTACACTGATAACCAAGTGATTTTGAGCAAACCACCAGCTTTCAACGGTTTTGATTTGTCTTTACCAGAAGCCGTTTGCTCTGGACTAGCCAACTCTTAGATAAATTATCAATATTATCTTTGGTGAGCTGATTACCAATTATGGTTTTTCCACTGCCTTTACCACAAGCCATAAACTTGCGGGCTAGCCAACTCTTCACTTTTAAGGATATGGTGAGCTGAATACCATACAATTTTGGGCAAATTGTAAGCCGTCAACGGATTTGAGATATCTTTACCAAGAGCCGTTTGCTCCTGGATTAGCCAATCCTTATGTGGGTTAGACATGGTGGACTGATTACCATTTGTTGTGTTTAGTACATAGCACTTCCACTAAAAAAAAATTTTAAAATTTTGCCATTTTGGGGGAAAAGGGACTAAAAGGGTACATTTATGATCAAAATTCGCCAGAATTTCCCCCCCCCCCACACTTAGAAATGAATATTTTCCTCAATATTCAAAGTACCGGCTGTTATGCCGAAACTTAGAACGTAAAAAGATAACAAACCTAGCTAAGTGTAGAAACACAACAATTATTTTTTTTTTATTTTTTTTTTTATTTATTATTTTTTTTATTTACAATTTTCATTCATTTTTAAGATCTATACACAACATGTGGGGCATCTCCCCCACACTAGGGTGGTACACACGGGTGAAAACCCATGTTTAGCTACTGTTTTTGATTACCGAGTCGCTAGCTTGACTCGACCCCGAATTAGTTTGTTCATGGAGAAGTAAGTGGAAGAGACAATCTCCATCGGACTTTCATTCAAGATGTTTGGATAAACATTTGAAGTACGTGAAAGTTCCACACCGATGAGATACAGAGACAGACAGACCCGGTTGACAAATGGTACATGGAAATGCCAGGGTCAAAGATAATGTCTTCATTCCCGAAGGAGTGAAGAACAGGGGAAGCCACGGGATATATGAAGAAAAGAAAGAAAATCATGATACAAATCATGACTAACTCTTCATCCTCAATAGGAGAATTCATAGTTTCATGAATCTCCTCAGTTAAGCTCATTTGATCAAGACATATTATGGGTGTGTCTAGATCAAAGTAGAAATTATCATACTCCGGCGGAGATATGATATGAGTAAGTTCACAGGAGAACTCCTCGAAGGTAAATGAATCATATTCAAAATTGGTATCAGTGGGTTCACTGGTGAACTCATCCAATGTAAATGATTCATAATCGGGGAGAGAATTATGAGAATGAAAAGTGGTACTGCCACTAATCTTCTCTCCCATATTATCAAAACAGAAGGCTTCCATTTCCGGAATAGAATCATCGGAAAGAATGTCACTATCCTTAATGGGGATAGGAGATGAAATAGGTTTTTCATTGAAAGCCTCGATTTTAGAAATGAGAAGACGGACATTCAGTAATGTTGCACGAAGTGCTTCATCTTTGATTTCAGTGTCAATAACTTCATCATTCTCTTCTTCTAAGCTAACAAGCTCAGAAGGTAATTCTTCCATATAACTGATGTCTCCACAAGATAACGAATCGTCATCAATAGAATCGGAGCACATCTCAACATGATTACTTTGGAAGACAAGAGGAGGAGGGATATCACACACATGATCAAGAATTCCCTGTGACTCTCTTGGGATTGGGACAAGGTTCTCAACACTAGACTTTATGAATTCGTCTGATTCCTTTTCAGGAACAGTGTCAAGAAGCTCATCCCCCATGTTCAGAGAGTGAGTGGGAGCATCGGGTGTGATAACAACAGACTGAGGGAGTTTAGAAGGACTAGCATACATATGTTTTATACTTTCCATTTGTTCTTCTGCTAGTAATTCCATCATAGTCTTTTCTCCCTGATTTTTCATGGAAGGAATTTCAACTGATGAACTTGATGAACTGTACATAATTGACTAATATCAAGGGTAACTTCATCATCATCGTCGTCAGGAATGAAACGGAATCGAGAGCTAGATTTGGCTGCTTTTTCTTTTGCAATTGATTCCCTAACAGATTTTTCAAAGGCAATCTGGGAATCTAATTTAGCAGGCCGCTCTTCAGCTAACAAAACTTCCATGGATTTCTCATTTGGATTATCTTGGGAATGTTTACATTCCTTCAAATCTTTCACTAAATCCAAAAGATCAAGGAGAAGATTTTGAGGAAGTGGGTCAGGCTGAGGTGGTGCCTGATTCATTTGGTACTGTGGAGGTTGGTCATGATACGAAGAGTCGTAATTGTTACAAGGAAATGGATTCCTTGTTTGACAATCAGAGCTAGAGTGAGGACCTTCACAATACTCACAACAGTAAAACTGATGTGGCTGTGAGTCATTTGTGTTGTAGTTATAATTGTTATCAGGAACCTGCTCATAGACAAGCGTGTTTCCCGATTGACAATCAGAACTGGAGTGTGAACCACCACAGTACTCACAACAGTAAAACTGCTGAGTCTTACAGTGTGGTAGCTGATGGAATAAATCAGTTGTGTTATGGTAGGAATATGGATCCTGGTTATAGACAGACCCGTTTCCTGATTCCACCATGCTACAACTGGGGCAATTGCCACCATTATAAGGACCACCACACCATTGACAACCAAGAGGGTGAGGATAAGACATAGAAAGAATCAAAGGTTTACAGAGGGTAAGAAATGAAGAATCAAAAGGGTAAGAGGGTAAAGAGGAATATTTTTGGTGTTTTTGAAAAACATTTTGAAAAAACAAAGGATGAAAATCTTTTTGGGTTTTTTTGATTTTAAATATATAGATGGTATAAACAAGGAGTGATTATTCAAATCACTAATCTGCTAAACGTAAGACTATTAGCACTGCTCCCCGGCAGCGGCGCCAAAATTTGATCCGTGCAAAACCGTCAAGTTTTATCACTCAAGCCTGCCACTTGTGAATGGCCGACCGTAACAAACTTAAAACAGTTTAAGAACAAATGAAATGAAGATCAGGAGAGTATAGTGTTTCCCCAGGTCGTTAAGTCCCAACGAGCTGTGCGAGAATAGTCAAACGTAAAGTGATCGAGAGGATTTGAAAGGGAAAGGATAGTGATTGATCTATACCTAAAGAGAAAGCCCATAAACTACAGGGGCTTAAATGCAAATTAAAGAAAATTAAAAAGATAAAAAATATTAAATAAACGCTATCAGTATTTGCAAAATGATGAACGTTTAAAACTTATAACTTACGTTTAAATAAAACTTACGTAAACGTACAAAATAAAAAGTGATATCTAAAAAATAAAAGACCTAAAAATATGAAAATGACATTTTTAAAAACCTAATAATAAAAGAAAATTATTAGAAAAAGAAAATTATTTTTATAACTATTTATTTAATTATTATTAATTAAAAACTATTTTTACTTATTAAATAATAACCTAAAATACAAGAAAATATGAAATAAAGAGTGAAAAATAAAATTATGACTTAGAAAAGTCTAAAATAACAAAAGAGAATTTTCAAAACTATTTTTGTATTTTTCTGAATATTTTTGGATTTTCTAGGAATTAAAAACTATTTAAAACTACTTAAATTACTTAAAAATACAAATTTAACTAATAAAAATCTGGAAAAATATTTTTTTGGCTTTTTATATTTATCTTAACTTAAGAAAAATGAAAAATTATTTTTTTGAAACTTTTCTTAATTAATTGTATTTAAAGCTAATTAAAAAGGCCTAAAAATCAATTTAAATGCAGAAAAATAGCAAACCAACTTGGAAAAATCTGAAAATTTTAGGAAAACTCTAAAATAATATTAGGAAGCTAATAAAAATGGAAAAACAAGGTGTTGTGTGTGAGAAATTGAGGCTGCTATCTCAAGTGCTTAGAAATAAGCACTTGAAACAAGCAAATGGGACACAACAAGCACCACACTGAAACAGAAGGTCTAATATGCTAAAAGAGACCAAATGCAACTAGAATCAACAAGCTAAAACCTCTGATATCAAGCTACAACAGATTTGATGTTATAAGCTATTGAGCTAAAAACAGTTTAAGTAGGCAACTTTAAGCATAAGCACAAGCTACTCCATAAGCTAAAAATGAAAACCAGTACTTGGGATCTAAACTAGACCTGGGTGGGAACATGTAAAACAAAAATCAAACCTAAATGAGCTCTATTGAGCTCTGTGCAACCCTTGCCAAACCTGGACAAGTCCTGTGCAGACTTGATGCCCTGCACAGGGCACTTAGACCCATTTTGACAAGCTTCTTTGGGGCTTAAACAAAATTCACAAAATTATACAAAAATGGACATAAGAAAATAGACCAGCATGAGATTTTAAAACATCAAGTTTCATTGAAAATAACTCAGAAATGAGTTTATGAAAAATTAATCTCAGTTGGCTCAAAACAGGTTTTCAATATTTTGACTTTTGATGAAGAAGAGGAAAGTTGACTTTCATGAACTTTGATCTAGATTTCCCAACTGAAAATGATGTTATAAGATTAAATGAAGCTATTGCAAACTTAGTTTATGAATTCTAAACACAAAACTAACTTTTGATTTGTGAAAATCTCAACAGTGGAGTACTTAGGGTGGAATCAAATGAACTTTGACTTTGAGCCTGTTCAAGCACAAGATTATGAATGCACAGGGCTAAGTTAAGCTAACCAAGCATGAGACAACAGGTCCTAACCATTGAACAAGCCTCTTAGCACAGTTTGACAGCAATTCCAAACACCACTTATATCTACTGTTTTGCAAATTATAATGTTAAAACAAGTTTATAGACCAAGAAATCTGTCTAATATCTTAAAGTAGCTATAATTAATCAGATTGGAACTGAAATTAACTCTATATTAACACTTGAACTAGGAAATGCAAACTTTAATGAAATGACTTACAAAATGAGTTGAGACACAACACAGAGAACTGAGATCAAATAACCATTCCTATATGCTTACCACTAAGCTCTAAACCAAAGATAATCCAAAATTAGCACTGCAATCTTGTCTTGATCATGTCTCCATGTGATTTTTATTTTTAACTAATTTTTTAGTGATTTTTGGTATTTTTGAGTTTTGAATGTAAACTGAAGCTAAAACTGATTTTTATGATTAGTAACCTTATAAAAGCTTATTAGAGACTTAAATGAGTCTAAACAACCAACAAACAACAACTTTTAATAACATTAAAGACAAGATGAGATTTCAAATAAAAAATTGCATAAAACTGATTTTAATGAGGAAACTGAAATTAAGATTGATTGAAGATAAAATTATACTGAAAAAAGAGATTACAAGCTTTTTTAACTAAAAATTACAACTAAAAAAGCTGAAATTACACTAGGTCGACATTAATAAACTAAAACTAAAACTACTACTTATTTCTTGCTTCACTTCCTCTCTTTTATACCCAACTAGCTTCCCACATGTCTTCTGAGTGGATCCCACTTAGAATCTTGTCCACTGGATCACTTTAGGTGCAAAATGGCTATTGGGTGGTTTTGGCGGGAAAGCTGATTATTTGACCTCTGGGGCTTCTGAGCTAGCAACTAGGGGGGGGGGTGAGAGGTGTGATGATGAGGGGTTGAGGTGATAAGGGTGCAGGGATAAGGGTGGTGGAAAAGGTGGGTTGCAGAGGAGTAGCAGGCAAGTGGAGAGGGGAAGGAGGAGGTGGCGGGTAAAGCTTATTATCTGTTTTTTTTGACTTGGGTGGTTTTACCAGGGGGTCTAAAAGGGAAGTGACAGGGGTCCAAAAAGGTGTACATGGCAGGGGTCAAAAGGTTTTTGACAAGGGTTTGGTTTAGTGATAAGGACCTATTTGTAATTCTTCCAAACTTGAAGGACTATTTCTGCCATTTTCCAAAGTTCACACGAGGGATCAAAATTGACAAGCTTCCATAGTACAAGGACCAGTTTTGTCATTTTCAAATTTTCCAGGGACCAAACTTGACAATTTCAAAAGTTCATGGACCTTTTCTGCCATTTAACAAAAGATTTATTCAAGGACCATTTTTGACAAATTAGAATATTTCAGGGACCTTGAATAACATTTTTCTTTATTTGGTTTTACCAGGGACTGTTTTTGACAACTTTTGAAACTTGGGGGACTAAAACTGCCAATTATGCAAACTTTATACGTTTTTCACCAGATTTTGATATTTTTGCATTTAAAACACATAAAACACTAATTTGTGATATTTTTATCATTTTGATGCATTTCTGAGTGTTTTCAGATGTTTTTGCAGTTTAAATGGTACAAAAATGATGGGTATTTAGACACTCATCAATCCCCTACACTAAGATATTGCTAGTCCCTAGCAATGTTTTGAGAAAAATTAATGGATTTCATCTCTTTACCAAAAGCCATTACTTCTGGAGAAGCCAAATGTTTCAGTTCAAGTAAGAACCTTGGTACACTGATAACCAAGTGATTTTGAGCAAACCACCAGCTTTCAACGGTTTGATTTTTCTTTACCAGAAGCCGTTTGCTCTGGACTAGCCAACTCTTAGATAAATTATCAATATTATCTTTGGTGAGCTGATTACCAATTATGGTTTTTCCACTGCCTTTACCACAAGCCATAAACTTGCGGGCTAGCCAACTCTTCACTTTTAAGGATATGGTGAGTTGAATACCATACAATTTTGGGCAAATTGTAAGCCGTCAACGGATTTGAGATATCTTTACCAAGAGCCGTTTGCTCCTGGATTAGCCAATCCTTATGTGGGTTAGACATGGTGGACTGATTACCATTTGTTGTGTTTAGTACATAGCACTTCCACTAAAAAAATTTTTTAAAATTTTGCCATTTTGGGGGAAAAGGGACTAAAAGGGTACATTTATGATCAAAATTCGCCAGAATTTCCCCCCCACACTTAGAAATGAATATTGTCCTCAATATTCAAAGTACCGGCTGTTATGCCGAAACTTAGAACGTAAAAAGATAACAAACCTAGCTAAGTGTAGAAACACAACAATTATTTTATTTTTTATTTTTTTTTTTTTATTTATTTATTTTTTTTTTATTTACAATTTTCATTCATTTTTAAGATCTATACACAACATGTGGGGCATCTCCCCCACACTAGGGTGGTACACACGGGTGAAAACCCATGTTTAGCTACTATTTTTGATTACCGAGTCGCTAGCTTGACTCGACCCCGAATTAGTTTGTTCATGGAGAAGTAAGTGGAAGAGACAATCTCCATCGGACTTTCATTCAAGATGTTTGGATAAACATTTGAAGTACGTGAAAGTTCCACACCGATGAGATACAGAGACAGACAGACCCGGCTCACAAATGGTACATGGAAATGCCGGGGTCAAAGATAATGTCTTCATTCCCGAAGGAGTGAAGAACAGGGGAAGCCACGGGATATATGAAGAAAAGAAAGAAAATCATGATACAAATCATGACTAACTCTTCATCCTCAATAGGAGAATTCATAGTTTCATGAATCTCCTCAGTTAAGCTCATTTGATCAAGACATATTATGGGTGTGTCTAGATCAAAGTAGAAATTATCATACTCCGGCGGAGATATGATATGAGTAAGTTCAAAGGAGAACTCCTCGAAGGTAAATGAATCATATTCAGAATTGGTATCAGTGGGTTCACTGGTGAACTCATCCAATGTAAATGATTCATAATCGGGGAGAGAATTATGAGAATGAAAAGTGGTACTGCCACTAATCTTCTCTCCATATTATCAAAACAGAAGGCTTCCATTTCCTGAATAGAATCATCGGAAAGAATGTCACTATCCTTAATGGGGATAGGAGATGAAATAGGTTTTTCATTGAAAGCCTCGATTTTAGAAATGAGAAGGCTGACATTCAGTAATGTTGCACGAAGTGCTTCATCTTTGATTTCAGTGTCAGTAACTTTATCATTCTCTTCTTCTAAGCTAACAAGCTCAGAAGGTAATTCTTCCATATAACTGATGTCTCCACAAGATAACGAATCGTCATCAATAGAATCGGAGCACATCTCAACATGATTACTTTGGAAGACAAGAGGAGGAGGGATATCACACATGATCAAGAAGTCCCTGTGACTCTCTTGGGATTGGGACAAGGTTCTCAACACTAGACTTTATGAATTCGTCCGATTCCTTTTCAGGAACAGTGTCAAGAAGCTCATCCCCCATGTTCAGAGAGTGAGTGGGAGCATCGGGTGTGATAACAACAGACTGAGGGAGTTTAGAAGGACTAGCATACATATGTTTTATACTTTCCATTTGTTCTTCTGCTAGTAATTCCATCATAGTCTTTTCTCCCTGATTTTTCATGGAAGGAATTTCAACTGATGAACTTGATGAACCTGTACATAATTGACTAATATCAAGGGTAACTTCATCATCATCGTCATCAGGAATGAAACGGAATCGAGAGGTGTGATGATGAGGGGTTGAGGTGATAAGGGTGCAGGGATAAGGGTGGTGGAAAAGGTGGGTTGCAGAGGAGTAGCAGGCAAGTGGAGAGGGGAAGGAGGAGGTGGCGGGTAAAGCTTATTATCTGTTTTTTTTTTACTTGGGTGGTTTTACCAGGGGGTCTAAAAGGGAAGTGACAGGGGTCCAAAAAGGTGTACATGGCAGGGGTCAAAAGGTTTTTGACAAGGGTTTGGTTTAGTGATAAGGACCTATTTGTAATTCTTCCAAACTTGAAGGACTATTTCTGCCATTTTCCAAAGTTCACACAAGGGATCAAAATTGACAAGCTTCCATAGTACAAGGACCAGTTTTGTCATTTTCAAATTTTCCAGGGACCAAACTTGACAATTTCAAAAGTTCAGGGACCTTTTCTGCCATTTAACAAAAGATTTATTCAAGGACCATTTTTGACAAATTAGAATATTTCAGGGACCTTGAATAACATTTTTCTTTATTTGGTTTTACCAGGGACTGTTTTTGACAACTTTTGAAACTTGGGGGACTAAAACTGCCAATTTTGCAAACTTTATACGTTTTTCACCAGATTTTGATATTTTTGCATTTAAAACACATAAAACACTAATTTGTGATATTTTTATCATTTTGATGCATTTCTGAGTGTTTTCAGATGTTTTTGCAGTTTAAATGGTACAAAAATGATGAGTATTTAGACACTCATCAATGAGACAGACGAAAATGAGACATTAGGAGGCTCAGGGTCCTTTGGTGGCTCAGAAGTTTGTTCCTTGCTACGTTCGAGACTATCTAAAAGATAATCATCGGCCTCCTTTTCGGCTTTAGCCTTTTCTTCCGCCTTAACCCTAGCTTCTTCATCTGCTTGAGCTTCTTTTTCTGCTTTTTCTTTAGCTGCAGCCTCAACATCTTCATCAGTCTTCATCTTTTTCTTGTTTGGTACCTCAAAGTCAAATATAATCTTGTCCTCCAGTTGCTTTTGTTCTGATTCGTGGATGGTGGTACCAGTTCCCTTATCGGGTTGATTAACCGCTTCAGAAACTGGTGTGGTTAGTGCACCACCACTTGAACCCCCTGGGCCACGAGTTTGTTGTAGGTTGAATTCCTGAGCAACATGTTGGAGTCTGAGATTCTTTACCTTCTTTCTGTAGTCTTTGTCTTCATCCAGTGGCTCTTCTTCTGAGCTATCTTCTTCCTGCTCTAGCACTGGAGTTGTCCCTTTATCAACCTTGGGACTTAGAGGTTTTGCAACTGTTAGTGTGTCATCTGTGGCAGATTCTGAGTAGATAATCTCTTCGTTTGTTTCAGTGTCCTCCGAGTCCTCGTCCATTAGTTTTGGTTCTGGTTTGGGAATAAGGATGGCCTCCTTTAACGAAACTCTCTTTTGGAGTGTGTGAGTCCTCTTAGGATACTTTCTCGTACTCTCAGTGCTCGCAATACTTCCAGCACTGCCTCTCCTGGTCTTCCTAACAGGTGTACCAAGAGACTTTTCATCTATGAACCCCACTGTGCCTGATTCAACTGCTTCCAGATACCGTTTGTACGATTGAAGTTCCTTGATCGCAGCAGTAAGTAGTTAATCTGGTAATACCGCACTTTGTTTCTTCATTGTTGAGTCCTTAAATCTGACAACATTGAGTGTGGGATCAAGCCACACGGAGTGATGGTTGGGGTCATCAAGTCTTAAGGGAATATCTGGATTATTCCCTAGAATCCTTTGGATCAACAGTTTTGTATATCTGATATAAGGGATCTTGGTGCCAGGCTTTTTAAGGTATGACATCATGTCGACCCAGATCAGAGCTGCAAATTCGATATGTTTCATGTTGACCATGCCCCAAAATATTTGAAGTTTCATGAGCTTTGGATGCTCATGACCACTATCACGTCCAGAAACGGATTTGGCAATCATGATGTAAAGTGTTCTCCATGGCGGAGGAATATTCTTAAGATCAACTGATGAGTGTTTTGTGATGATTCCAGCAGCTTCATTATAGCCGATGTCGACCATGAACTGGAGAGTGACCTCTTCCGTTGGAGTAGCAGCGTAATCAGTAGGCTCGATGGTAGGAAGAAGAAGAATAGCCCTTAAATCTGCAGGAGTGATGGTGACTTGTTTGTTGTTAAGTGTCACTGTCACAGCACTTTGACCTTTGACCTTTTGTATGGTGTGCCAAAATTGGTGAACATAGATCTCCGGCACAGTAGCAGAATTAGTGAGCATGTTCTGGTAAGGGTGAGTGTTCAGAATATCCACGGCAATTTGACAAGAAGACTCAGAGCACGTGAAGTTGTCAAAATTGACCCTGAGATTGTTCTTCCCAATCTTCATAGTTTAACCGTTGGGGAAGATGTCTTCCATTGTGAGAACATTCGGTGCCATTGTGACGTCCATATTGTGATCTGAAAGATATTGAGCCAAAAGAACCAGCATATCGAAAGACATTATGTTAGTCAAAATTTGATTTTATTGTTCGATTATTGAATATGTTATGTTGATGAATGTTACGAGTCCAACGTCACTTGTTTGTCCAACAGTCCAAAGAAGTCGTGATAAGTTTCGTGAGTTGATTAATTTTGAATTTTGAAGTCCAAATTTTCACTTATTTTCACAACATATTAACCATTTAAGCTTATTAGTGACATTTTGGTTTCGTGACGTTATGATTTATTTATTTACAAGTTTGTACGCATAACAATTCATATGTATGGTTAAAATTAAGCTTAAGCGTAGGAATTGCAAGCTTATGCGTAAATAGTAAACCATACGCGTAGGCATAAGCGTATGCGAAGGATCTTAACTTACGCGTAAGAAATGTTACGCGTAGGAAAAGAACCCTTAGCATAAGGCTTACGCGTAAGCATATGTTGGAGCTTACGCGTAAGGCTTACTCGTAAGAGTGAACCTTATGCGTAAGACTCAATGTTTACGCCTATCCTTCACAGGATACGCGTTGTCCCCTTTGTAGAACCTTACGCGTAAAGGTTACGCGTAATATTTCTCTTACGCATAACATTCTACGCGTAAGGTAATCCTTATGCGTAGGAGCACAGTTAACCTTGATTCTAAATTTTGCATGCGTAAAACCTGAAACAAATTTGTCATCCCATCATCATTAACATATTTATTCAATCCCTTTCAGTCTTATCTGAAATCACAATGATCCATAGTTACGCGTAAGTTTTTCTTACGCGTAGACTTAAACCCTAAATTTTCAAATTTTACGAGTAAGGATTTTAGCCATAGGAATTGCACCAAACGTTTTCTGGGATAACTTAGAGGCCTAATGAGTTGATTAAACCAAGTTTTAACATCAAAACCCTTGTGAATCAAAAATACCTAATTGCATGAGACTTAAACCCTAAATTTCAATTTATGTACAAATCATGTTTCTGGGTAAGAACAAAAGGTGTTTTTGATCAATTAATCATATAACAAACAACATTCAACCATCTAATTGTCCAGAAATACTCACACAAGAAAACCACTAATTCATACGAAAAACCCTAATTTTGAAAATGGAACAATTAATGTTTCTGGGTGGATTTGAATGTTAGAAACAGTTTTAGAATGATTATACCAATGTTTTAATACACTTATTTCAACATCAAACACCCAAGGCATGATTGCATGTTCATACGCTTATGCGTAAACATGAAATCAAGCCTAGGGATAAATCAAACCGTTGGTTTTGAATGAAATCCAAAACCTATGTTTAGAATATCTCAAAGAACCATTATTCACTTACAAAATTGAAGGTTGATGCACGAAATTGTTGTTTGAATCTTAGGCGTAGGATGATATGGTTGAAGAATTAAATGAGGATAATAAATGTGAAAGAGTGTTTAGGTGGAGTAGTTTTGTTAAAATGAGTTTGAGCTTTTGACAACTTTGGCCCCTCAACCTTATCCATTTTCATCCTAAGACCATAACTTCCATTTTGGTTACGTAAAGTATGATATTTGGAAAGAAACATGACGACACTCCCCGTCGACTTAAGAAATAATGAAATTTTATAAATTTGAGTCCGGGAATGTCAATAAACCAGAAATGTGACCACCATTATCAAAGAAACAACTTGAATAAGGTGACATGCAAGTACAAGGTTTTATGAAACAAAAAAATATTTACTTTCTCCCCCTCAACACTTGACCGAGAAAATGCTGAATTTTGAAAGAGTAAAGCGTTACGGAAGATTTGAACTTGCCATGTTTGAAAGAAATTAGAAAGGAGAATATTTTTGAATTTTATCAGATTTTATATTTTTGTATTTTGTTTTTGAAAATATTTACAAAAGAGGTTTTGGTGTTTGACTGGTTTTAAGATTGTTTTAAAAGTTCATCCAGTTCCTCTAGAGTCAAACACCGCATACCAATCTGGTGGACCAGCTCAGTAAACCTAGCAGGAGCCAAGGCTTTGGTGAGAAGGTCTGCCAATTGGTATTCAGTAACCACAAAGTATAATTCAACGGTACCCTTTTCCACATGCTCCTTGTGAAGATCGTTAATAAGCTCAGCTAGGGATCAATAACAAAGACTAATAACATGCACAGCGGAATAAACTAATCAATTCTTTGTTATTGAACAAGGTTTCATCCACTATTACCTCCAATTATATTAATAACGAGGTTAACTAACACTAACTAACCCTAGACGTTTATAGGAACACGTCTAGATAACTAAACTACTAACTAAACTAATTATCTAGGCGTTTACAAGACTATATGCCCTAGGTTACACACACACACCTTTACTAGACGTCTACATATTGGAAGACTTAATTCAAACCTACACCCCATGTCCTCTTTATATACTAGAGGATTAGGGTTTACAAAATACTACAAAGGACTAATAAATAAAACTTCTTTTGCAAGCAAGTCCTTCCATCTTTTTGTAGGTTTCCTTCTTGTCGTATTAAGTCCCTCTTGTTTCATTCTTTTTGTCTTATCAACTCAAACATATAATTCCCAACAATCTTCCCCTAGTTGATAATGACAAAACCATTCTTGAACGAACTTCCCTAGACAAAGTAGAGAAATTGAGATCAGGGATCTCACCATGAATGAAACAAGTATGTCTTCCTTTGTCTTCCCATTAATCCATGTCATGCCACTCAAACATCTCTTCCCCTTTTTGTTATTATCCAAATAGGGAACGTATGCAAATAATGATCTTGACAACCACGAACCAATATCATACTTCCAATCTAAGCCATCCAATGTTTCGAATTGCCCTCCATGAAGAACACCAAAATGCTTACTAAAAATGAATCCAAAACAGTAGAAAACTCCAACTAGCAGTAGTAATAATGATCAACAATAGTAAAAATCAAACACTTCCCCTTGAGTGGTGCATGAACATCAAATGATTCTTCAAATCTGTAAGCTCCTTGTAATGATCACTTGTGAAGAAAACCAAATATAACGAACTTGATGAAGAAGTAAAATAACCCAAACTTGTATCTTATATCTTGCACTATAGATGACATTGAACGTATACCTATGTATAAGGAGACCTCAATCTCTTCACGATAATCATTGAAGCACGAACAAGTTACCTTAAAAGTAGTTGTGATCATTTTAAGATATGATAAAACACGTATTCCAGCAATTCCACTTCACCTTCAAATAAGTGATAAATAATCGTCTTCATAATCAATTATGCAATAAATCCAAATCTGA
The DNA here is from genome assembly GCA_910596185.1 of Chrysanthemum makinoi. Taxonomy (NCBI): domain Eukaryota; kingdom Viridiplantae; phylum Streptophyta; class Magnoliopsida; order Asterales; family Asteraceae; genus Chrysanthemum; species Chrysanthemum makinoi. The sequence goes on along the minus strand of OU343218.1, from coordinate 78,591,809 downwards.
GACTTTTAAAAACTTTAAGAACAAATTCCAAATTTTATTGTGTGTGTGAACCAAAATCTCAATCTGTCTGTGTCGCCAAAAATCCATAACAATTATTATGCTCAACTTCCCCTCAATACCAAAACAAGCCTATTATATTAGAGACCCATGATCCCACCATAAAAAAATATACCAATAATACTCCACTGATGACAATTGAATCTTCACCAATGTCGAACAAGTAGTAGCAGCACTTTAAAACAACGAGCAGTACTTTCAACTTATACGGGCAGAGCAGTACTTTTACAAGAACGAGCAGTACTTTCAAGGAGGAGCAGTACTTTCAAGGATAAATAGCAGTACTTTTACAAGAACGAGCAGTACTTTCAAGCTCAGATCAACGATCCCTCCAGTCGAAAGTTATATGGGTATATAGAGAACGTCCACCTAAAATTTTGTCCCGATCCAATGGTTAACAAAAAAGTAATGATCGTTACAAAACAGTGTTGTAGTAACCTTACGAAACTTTTTCAGTTTTTGCAGCAGACTTCGAAAGCTTATATGTTTTGATTGAGAGCTCTAATTGACAATCCCTTCGGTGAAACGTGAGATGAATATATGAAGATGCACCAGAAAATATTGTAGCTCGATCCAACGGTTCAAGAAAAAGTTATCGCTGTTTGAAAACAGCCCTGCAGAAAGATACGAAAATTTGTAACAGCTTCGAGATTTGCATCTTGTTAGGAATTAGAAATTCCATAGTGAAGAGTCGGTCACCCCAAATCTAGTCTAGCATATGTTAGCTCGTAGACATTACGTTATTTACTAGTTATTTAGTTAGTTACTTAGTTTAGTGCAACACCGTGGAGGAAGGACGAGTCTTTACCCACTGTATGCCTGATCCACAGTCCGTAGGAGGAAGTTTAGTATGTAACTATAAATACCCTCTATCTCCCAAGGTAGAGGGTTGGACCTTTCATTCTAATCTAACCTTTTCTCTTTTGTTTACTTTCTCTCTCTAGAAAGGCTCCCATCTTCTACTTTCTCTCTCTAAACTCTTCATTCATACGCCCATGTTTGTTATGGTTTGATGTGTTTATGAAATCCAATATCTAACAATTGGTATCAAGAACCATGGTTTGATCACTCATCTTTCATGTTCTTGGATTTCTAGTGGTTTTCATAAGGTTTTTGGGTTTGAATGAGTTTAGAGTGGTTTGCATCATTTGGATCATTTCTAGTGTTAAAGTTTGGATTTTTATTGTACTTTTGTGTTTCGAATCATTATAAGTGCTTAGGTTTTGAATTGGAAGGCTTGAATTATCGTGGTTGGGTTGTTTTTGGATTGAAAAGTTGTGTTTTTTGAAGTTTTCTAGGCAGCGATTTGTGTCACGGAATAAAACTTCATCTAAGCGATTTGTCCTGGTTTGGATCATTTTTTGTAGCGACTTGTTCTGTTCTTGAAGCGACTTGTCTTAGTCTTGTAGCGATTTGTCATTATTTTTGGTTAAGCGATTTGTCTATTGAGACAAAACAACAAAAAAGGACGAAAAGGACGAGGTAGTGGATGTACTTGTGTCCTTTAAGTGATTTGTCCCTTTAAGCGATTTGTCCCTTAAGCGATTTGTCCCTTTAAGCGATTTGTCCCTTAAGCGATTTGTCATCAGAAGCGATTTGTCAAGTACTGAGATTTGTCAATATCAGCGATTTGTCTCCAAACCTAACATACAAAACCCTTGTTTTCAAACCCTAATTTTCCGAAACAGGGGGTATATATAAAGAACTAGGGAATATCACAAACTCAACCATTACACCATATTTATCTTTACCACTAAATCATCTCCTAGTTCCCTTACTACATCCTATTTCTCACTTTCTCACGGTTTGGTCTTGATTTTAGTAAAATCCCGCGAAAGATTCTATTTTTCGGTTTAAATCACAGACTTGTAAAATCCCGTGGATTCATCAACATCATGTCTTACACTCCTGATTCAGTGATTTCAGAAGTACTCAAACTGTATGATGCTGTTGACAACCATGAGAATATTAGCTATACTGAACGGTTACAGATGATGGAATCAATCAATGATGATCTGAGTTCTTCATGCTCTGAGTCCAATGAGAAAGAATTGCACCTATTTAGACTACGGAATGCCATGCAAAAGGAAAGTAGCATTGAACCTTATCAACAACTTCACTCACACCTTATGTTACTCACATCAATAGGAATGGAACGAACATGCAATGCCCTTTTCTGTCAAGATTTATCCACATTAACAGGAACATTACTATTGAACTTAGAACAATTGGAACAACAACTTGATAAAGAAAAGGTTCAAAAGGATAGTTCCTGTGCTGCACTTCAAGTGATCTACAAACATTTTCAGTCATTCATAAGAAGGGAATTCATATCAGATTATGATCAAGACATGACTGAAATGTCTTTCAAGAGACACACTAGAATGGAAATTTGCGTGTTCATAGAGACACTTATCCATCTCATGGATAATGTGGAGAAGTATATTGAGGAAGTTTCAAAGAAAGATGGAAACGTGGATGAGTGTCAAGTGCAATTGAGAAATAGTTGTGATGAGTCGGGTAATGCATCAGTTGAAAGGTCGAGTGTTGCTGATTGCAGATTGTCAGAGACTCCTGTCACACAAGAAATGGATGTTGTGATCAGAAAAGTAAATGAATGTCGGGTACAATCAATAAATTGTTGTGTTGAGACCAGTAAGGCATCGGGTGATGGATCAGTTGACACTCAATACAGAGGCTCAGAGACAGATAAGCTTGAAACAACCAGTAGTTTAGTGACTCTTGTTACACATGATGTGGATGCAAATATCAGACCGACAAATGAACAGGTGTCATGTGATGAGGTACCCTTAACTGTTCAACATAGTGCATCTGCTAATGTACCTAAACAAACTGATCTTAATACTGAACATGATTATGATAAATGTTCCTTGGTTGAGGCTAAGTCTAATAAATTCAAAATAAATGATATGGTTGATAAAAAGGTGTTTGATGAACTTTCAAACAAATTCTCAAAACTTGAAAAACATTGCATTTCTCTTGAAATTGCAATACAAAGAAAGGAGGAATGTTTTCAAACTAAGAAACCATGTAAAAATCCAGAATTTCCTGAATTTCGTGAATTTTTTGAAATAAACGATTTAAAAGCTCAGCTTCAAGCCAACAACTCGACTATCAACAATTTGAAGAAACATATTTCTGATATGCATGTGAAAAGTAATTTGGTTACAAGTAATTCTGATGTTAATGTTATTGATGATATTCAAATGAGAAATGATGAATTAGCGGTTTGTGTGGCCAAATTACTAAAGGAAAATGAGTCTTTGAGAAATCATCAGATAGAACTACGTGACTTTGTCAAAGAAGCTAGAACTAAGTCAATGGAACAAACAAACTCTTTGATAGCAAAAATTGATGAAATCAAAGCTCAACTTCTGGAAAAGAGTTTCGCTATTGTTGCCTTAAAAATGAGCTTAGGAAAACTGTAGGGAAAGGTGTGAACACTAAGTTTACAAAACCATCAACCTTGGGGAAACCAGTTTTTCATCCCATTAGAAACCGGTCCGTTGTTAGGCAGCCTACTGCGTTTATATCCGAAAGACCAAAATATTCAAAAACTCGGTTTGCCTGCCAAGTTGATGAGAAACAAGTTTTGTCAAAACCAATCACTTCACCTGAGTTTCCTAAGAGTTATGCTTCTAGTTCCTCTAAACCTCAACATGCAGCTACTTCTACTCCCAGCACCTCTAGGATTAGTTTAAAAAATGTGTCAAAACCAAGCATTAAAATTCAGAATTCATATGATATGAATGTCTTGTGGAAGATCTATTATCTAGAAGAAGCTAGGAAAAAGGCACAGATTCGAAAAGACGGAATTTTAGGTTCAAGACCTAGAGTGATGAATTCTACGAGGTTTCAAGGCACTGCTAGTAGTTGTAAATCATTACCTAGGAACACTCAACATAAGTCTAGGGATTGGCTTGCATATAAGAGTAGTTGTGTTTCGATTAAAGTAATTCCCGTAGCAGATCACTCTAAGAACTCTAGATCTTTTTCTAAACCTAATCAACCTGTTTGCTCGAATTGTCTTAAATGTGTCTTTAAAGCAAATCATGATAATTGTCTTTCCAAATCCCTGAATAAAGTTAATGTTCATGCTAAGATACAATCCACTAAGACTACAAATGGTGCTAAGGTTCAACCTGTTAAGTCTAGGACTTTTAGTAAGTCATCTTCAGTGCATAAGAAGCAAAACAAACCTAAAACTTCACCTAGATGGATCCCAACTGCTAAATATTTGGAGTCTAGGAATAATGATAAGTCTTCCACTGTGCATAAGAATGTCACCAATCCTAGACCTTTCCATAAGTGGATTCCATCTGGTAAAATGTTTAAGGATGTTGGACTTAGGTGGATACCTACCGGAAAGCTGTTTACCGATGACAAAATCAAGGTTGACTGTGAAACCCCAAAGGGTTTGGATACTAATGTCACTAACCAAAATATATGCAATCAAGTTTGTAATATTAGTGCAGGTAGTCCTTACTCAGTTGCAGATACTTCGATCCTTCACTACATGGACTGGCTTAAAGTATGGATTACAAATGGATTGATATCTCATAATTCACGAGTTCAAGTAACTCAATCTTGATATTAAAAATCGGCTATGACGTATGAACACAACAGTTCATGCCTCGTACTCTAAAGAAAAGAAAAGTGTACGTCTCAGTGCGCTTTATCATATGAAGAAGAGAAATCTTCTTATGACGTTTGAACACAACAGTTCAAGCCTCGTTCCTCAAAGAAAAAAAAAGTGTACGTCTCAGTGCGCTTTATCTTCTGAAGAAGATAAATCTTCTTATTAATGACCATTCTCATCAACATGCTTCATACTTTTTCCAAGCGCTTCAGTCATCAAGTGAACCGAACTACTGTTGATTGTTTTCCTATTCCACTTGCTCAACTATAATGGCGATGGTGACATCATGTGCTAATTTTGCGGGGGAGAAGTGTGAATAGACTAAATTTGTTGAAGATTTTCACTTATTCAATCAAGAAGAAGTGTGAATTTACTGCATGGTTGATTGATTTCTGAGAATTGTTAGGAATCAAAAATTCCATAGTGAAGAGTCGGTCACCCCAAATATTATCTAGCATAAGTTAGCTCTTAGACATATCGTTATTTACAAGTTTATTAGTTTATCAGTAGCGTAGAATAGTTTAGAGTAACATCGTGGAGGACGGACGGGTCTTTACCCACTGTATGCCTAATCTACAGTCCGAAGGAGGACGTGTAGTATGTAACTATAAATACCCTCTACCTCCCAAGGTAGAGGGTTGGACCTTTCACTTAATCTAACCTTCTATGTTTTCTTTCACTATCTCTCTCTAAAACTCTATCTTATTCGAACCATATTATTGTGTGTTTGTGTGTTTGTGAAATCCAATATGTTACAAATGGTATCAAGAGCCATGGTTTGATCATCTCTCTCACATATCTTTGGATTTCTAGTGGTTTTAGATGGTTTTTGAGTTTGAAAAAGTTTAGTAGTTTTTGCATCGTTTGGATCATTTCTTGTGTTAAAGTTTGAATTCTGAGTGTACTTTTGTGTTTAGAATCATTGTAAGTGCTTGGGTTTGGATTTGGAAAGCTTGAATCACTGTGGTTGAGCTTGTTTTGGATTGAAAAGGGTTGTGTTTAAGTTTTTCTTCCTAGCGACTTGGTTCTTGGATAAATATTCTTAGTAGCGACTTGGTTTGTTAGTTGGTAGCGACTTGTAGTTGAAGTGGCAGCGACTTGAGGCCTAGCGACTTGTCTATTGAAACAAGACGACAAACAGTACTAAGTAGTGGACGTTCCACTTCGGCTAGCGACTTGGTTGACGTAGCGACTTGTCTTTATTATTTCTAGCGACTTATCTTTGCTGTTACTAGCGAGTTACTGTTTAGCGACTTGGTTCATAGCGACTTGTGGCTAGCGACTTGATTCACAGCGACTTAAGCCTTTAGCGAGTTGCTACTTAGCGACTTGGTGACTATAGCGACTTGTCCACTTTAGCGAGTTGTTACTTAGCGACTTGGTGACTCTAGCGACTTGTCTTACTAGCGACTTGTTGACTTTTCCCGTCAAAACTTCAAACGGCCATAACTTTTGAACCGTAACTCCGTTTTCAGCGTTCTACCCATCAAAACGACCATGATAACGAGGAGAATGGCATGCCGACTAAACGAAAGTTTATTTGTGTCGACCTTCGAGGCCTAAATCCGCTCCGAAAAAAAGTTATTGAGGTTTTTATGTTTTTAGACCTACATTTCTCCGTAAAAATGGACATTAACCAATCCAAATATCAACCAAACAACATCTCTGCTAATCCTACAAACAATTATATGTCCTTACACGCAATTGTCTATCATTGTGTCGATCCATTAGTCATCTTAACACATTACATTGGTCATTGCTTAATGGTTTGGTCTTGATTTTAGTAAAATCCCGCGAAATATTCTATTTCTCGGTTTAAATCATAGACTTATAAAATCCCGTGGATACTAAAACATCATGTCTTACACTACTGACCCAGTAATTTCAGAAGTACTTAAATTGTATGATGCTGTAGACAATCATGAGAATATTTGCTACACTGAACGCTTAAAGATGATTGAATCAGTCAATGAGGATGTGATATCTCCAGGTTCAGACTCTGAAAATACAGAAATGCACCAGTCAATGTTATAGAATGCTTGTGCATAGGATAAGGAAAGTTGCATTGAACCTTATCGACAAATTCATTCACACCTCACATTGGTTCTATCTATGGGAAGTGAACGAACAGTTACTGCACTTTTCCGTAAAGAATTATCAACGTTCAAGAGCACATTATTCTTAAACTTAGAACAATTGGAACAACAACTTGATAAAGAAATGGTTCAAAAGGATAGTTCCAGTGCTGCACTTCAAGTGATCTACAACCAATTTCGGTCATTCATCAGTGGGGAATTTACATCAGATTATGATCAAGACATGACTGAAATGTCTTTCAAGAAACACACTGGAATGGAAATTAGCGTGTTCATAGAGACACTTATCCAACTCATGGATAATGTGGAGAAGTATATTGAGGAAGTTACTCAGACAGATGAAAAAGTGGATGAGTGTCTGGTGCAGTTAAGAGATTGTTGTGATAAGTTGGGTAATGTATCTGTTGAAGAATCGGGTGTTGCTGAATGCAGAATGTCAGAGGCAACAAATAATGATGAGTCGGCTAAAGAACCAGATGATGGATCAGTTGACACTGAATACAGAGGCTCAGAGATAGATAAGCTTGACACAGCCAGCGGTCCAGTGACTCTAGTTACACATGATGTGGATGCAGATATCAGACCAGAAATTGAGCAGGAGTCATCTGATGAGGTACCCTTAACTGATCAACATAGTGCATCTGCTAAGGTACCTAAACATTCTGATCTTAATGCTAAACATGATTCTGATAAATGTTCCTTGGTTGAGGCTTAGTCTAATAATTTCAAAACGTAAGATATGGTTGATAAAAAGGTTTTTGATGAACTTTCATACAAATTCTCAAAACTTGAAAAACATTGCATTTCACTTGAAATTGCGATACAGAGTAAAGAGGAAAGTTTTCAAACTAAGAAACCATGTAAAAATCCGGAATTTCCTGAATTTCATGAATTTTTTGAAATAAACGATTTAAAAGCTTAGCTTCAAGCCAACAACTTGACTATCAACAACTTGAAGAAACATATTTCTGATATGCATGTGAAAAGTGATTTGGTTACAACTAACTCTGATGTTAATGTTATTGATGATATTCAATTAAGAATTGATGAATTAGCGGTTTGTGTGGCCAAATTACTAAAGGAAAATGAGTCTTTGAGAAAGCATCACATAGAACTAAGTGACTCTGTCAAAGAAGCTAGAACTAAGTCAATAGAACAAATAAACTCTTTGATAGCAAAAATTGATGATCTCAAAGCTCAACTTCAGGAAAAGAGTTTCGCTATTGTTGCTTTAAAAAAAGAGCTCAAAAAAACAACAGGGAATAGTTTGAACACTAACTTTTCAAAACCATCAATCTTGGGGAAACCAGTTATTAGACAACCAAATGCGTTTAGATTTGAACGACCAAAATTTTCAAAAACGCGGTTTGCCTCCCAAGTTGATGCGAAACAAGTTTTGACAAAACCAGTCACTTCACCTCACTTGCCTAGGAAAATTGATATGAATGGTTTGTATGAGAACTCTTATCTAGAAATGGCTAGAAAGAAGGCACAAAATCGCAAAGACGGAATTTTAGGTGCAAGACCTAGGGTGATGAATTCTTCGAGATTCCAAGGCACTGCTAGTAGTTCTAAACCGTTACCTAGGAACACTAATCTAAAGACTAGGGATTGGCTTACATCTAAGAGTAGTTACGTTTCGATTAAAGCTATTCCCATAGCAGATCACTCTAAGAAATCTAGATCTATTTCTGAATCCAAACAAGCTATTTGCTCAAAGTGTCTGAAATGTATCTTTAATGCTAATCATGATAAATGTTTCACAAAATCCCTGAAGAAAGTAAATGCTCATGCAATGATACAACCTGTTAAGTCCAGGACTTGCACTAAGTCATCCATAGTGCATATGAAGCAAATGAAACCAAAAGTCTCGCCTAGATGGTTACCAATTGCTAAATCTTTGGAAACTAGGAATAAGGATAATTCTTCCATTATGCATAAGAAGCCTAACAATCCTACACCTTGCCATAAGTGGATACCATCTGGTAGAATTTTTAAGGATGTTGGACTTAGGTGGATACCTACAGGAAAGATGTTTACCAATGGCAATCTCAAAGTTGACCGTGAAACCCCAAAGGGTTTGGATACTGATGTCACTAACCAAAATATATGCAATCAAGTTTGTAATATTAGTGCAGGTAGTCCTTACTCGGGTGCAGATACTTCGATCCTTCAATACATGGACTGGCTTAAAGTATGGATAACAAAAGGATTGATATCTCATAACTCACGGGTTCAAGTTACTCAACATTGATATTCAATCGGCTATGACGTCTGTTCACATCAGTTCAAGCCTCGTTCTTCAACATTATGGCATCTGCAGATAACACTTCAGGCCCCGTTCCTTAAAGAAAAGAAAAGTGTATGCCTCAGTGCGCATTATCTTCAGAAAAAGAGAAATCTTCATGTTTATGAGCATTCTCATCGACATTCTTCATCAACAAGCTTCATGTTTTTCCATGCGCACTCAATCCTCAAGTGGATCTACGTTCATTGGTGTATATTCTTATTTACTGGTTAAATCAAAAATGGCAACCTCGGATGCAATTTTTGAGGGTGAGAAGAGTGAATATACTACATGTTGATGGATGTTTGAATAATGGTCATACGACTCTCCTCCAACGCCTAATGTTTCACTTACTAAGGATAAATGGGATTTATTATTTGGGATTCATTGTTTCAAGATATGTTTGATGAGTATTTCCAACCGCTAGCAAATGTTGATCATTTACGAAGTACAACTCATACTACTCAAGAAGCCCAATCTCCAGTTATTCCTCAAGGCGGTGATAATGACTATCATAATATTGCAGTTGCACTCATGTATAATGATCCACTCTTTGGTATTCCTTTGCCAAATCTTCACGGATTATTGTTCCTCTCAATGTGCACGCTATAAATCAACCACATGAACTTAAAGGAAAATGACTACCTCATCCGCTCGAAGACATTATTGGTGAATCTTCCAGATCAGTCTCTACATGTATACTTTTAGGAAGAATGCATTGATGTTGAGAAATCATTTGTTTCGGTTCATTTAGTGGGTCAATGTATGATAACGCTACACGCGTCGTTCGGGGTCAAAGGAACTTCTTTTTCTTCGAGCAAGTTTTATAACACCCTAGGCAGTGAACCTAATCGTTGTAGTGTAGTATTAGGGTAAGCCACGGGTATTGATATCGTTCTCTAGGGGAATAGGAATGCTAGTGAGAAGTTACTACGCTAAGGTTGGGGTTGAGGAAGATTATTTTTTATCTTTTTATGTTTTTTAGGAAATGGAAAGGTACGAATCTCGGGGTTTGGATTTGGGGGTTGGTATTTCTACCGATTACTCTACTTGTCTAATTATCTAATCTAAGGTGTATGTAGTCTATGTCTAATTATTATGTGCTCGTATGATGGTTTAAAGATGTGTTTCCTTAGGTTTTATTACTGCTTAATTATCTCCTATTGATGGTTGAATTGTCACGTCCTTATTCTTAATCGCGTTGTGTGTCTAAAGTCGTAGGGCATGCGTTTGTCCCTAACTCTTTGAAACTACCAAAAGGTCTCGTCTACAAAATCTCAAGGAATTATAGACTCCTACTCTAAGGTACTCTTTGGATGGTTTAGCCTACAACTACTCTAAACGTTATAGTTTAAGGTTCACAAAGATTAATCAAGCATTAACTACACAACGAATGACCTATCGCATTACTAGATCATTAACAATTAAGATAACAGACAACCAATCAATATTCAATAATTAAGTTTCATATTCCCTAAGCAAACACACAAATAAATTAGCCGGACATGCAGAACATGCAAGCATACACACAAATAATTGAAGACATAAGTGAATCTTGATGTAAGATAGGGTTTGGAACCCTAAAATACTATACAAGACAGCCTTGGTTCGGTTTAGGTTTTTACTCCAAAAGACTACACAGTAAAACAGAAAAATTCGGATTCTATATATAAGATTACAATCGCGACGGCGTCACCTTATGAATTGTGACGCGGTCAGGTCGCCGTCATTAGGGTTTCGTCTTGGCCACGTTAGTCTTGCGACGGCGTCACCTTATGATTGTGACGCCCTCGGGCCTTCAGTCTCTGACGTCGTCTGGATCAAATCTAGGCCGTCTGAGTTACGACGACCTACTCTTTTAAAGCTTAACACCGTCACTTGAAAATAAGCAATTTGGCTACTGTATCGTCACAACATGTGCTCCGACGGTGTCGCATATAACACCTGACGCCGTCCCCTTCAGTTCCAGCAGCCTAAGTGTCTTGATTCTTGACTTTGGCCATTTTCTTCGTATATCCGCGCCTTTTCGTCCAAATAAATGCCATTCCAAGAATTTGCCTTCAAGAGACCTAAAAAGTGAAAAGGAACGATATTAAGTAGTAACGGATACAAAAGTGATCAAATAAGGGCTTAAACTACCCCTCAAAAAGGTACATTTTAAAACCTTATCAAATATCCCTACACTTGGTATTTGCTTGTCCTCAAGCAAATGTGCTTTTAGCCAATTAAGTTATAAGTTAGGGGTCATGAAGCATTGGTTTAAAACAATCCACAACACATATAATCCCCGCAAAAGTCATAACAAGCACGGAAATTACATACTAGCACCTCACATGGGGTGTTTGGATACTCACATCTCTCGGGTGTATATGAAATATAACAAGTTAGAAATGGAAGATAAACACTCATTAACCGGTCCTATTACATAGATTACCATAGGCTTGAGACTAGATCAAACCTCCATCGCTTTGGCGTAAGCACCTAGGAAATACTATCAAAGATGTCTTTAAAGGGTTGTAATGTTAGGCTTACGGTAGGGAAACAAAGGGTTTGGTGGGATAGGCTATTTAGTGGTGGCAAGTCAAAAATCTCTATGTTACAAGCATACGTAAGAATGGCGCTGCTAAGCCAAGACTCGACACTCTAAACTATAGATAACTTGAAACAAACAAACATAAATTTAAAGGATAGATGTAGGATGGTAGCCCGCTTTTTTTTTACACCTTTTTTTTTTTTTTCTTTTTTCTTTTCTTTTTCTATTTTTTTTTTTCGATTTTTTTTTCACATACACTTTTACTCTACCATCCTCTACGGTAACATCAAAATGATAGGGATTTATAGGCACATCCCTACACTTGAGTTTTTATTACTCTAACACTAATTTGACCCGAATTGAAAAGATCAAAACACTTGGAGTACATTATTACGCAAATAAAGGGAATTTGAATTTAACGTTCCCTTCCCGTCATTTCATAAACTTTAACTTTTCCCATGAGTCCCAATCGTCACAAAACTGTATACAAAGGATATCACTCGACTTAGCAACTTATGCAAGCAACTAGATATTTGAACTAAGGGTTAAGGGTGATAACAATAATGCACTAAAAGTGAGTGCATACAAGGTAGGCTAAGGAAATTTGGGTGTACATTTGGGGGTGGGGTGTAAACAATGCTCTTCATTGATATTCCGAAAAACCGAAAAATCAAGAGAACCGCAAAAAGGATAGGCTCAGAGGGGTTAACTAGGGGTATCGTGTACTAAAAGTGAGTGCAACGCAATGGTGTGGGGGAATTAGTCAACCGAGGTGGAAGAAGTAATTATATTACAGGTATCAAACAAGGGTTATCCTAATGCCTCATATCATTTAGTTATTCCTAACTACACAAGTGTAGTCTTACTAGCGATCTCGGGATGCATCACAAAACAAGTTCTAGTATCTAATATACTACCGGTTCACACACTAAGCATTAAAAATGAATGCTTTAATTCCTACTAATCTAAGGGTGATCCTTACATTATGGGTGGAATTTAAGTGGTAAAGGTTTTTGTGCTAGTCATGCAACTTCCTATCCGTGAGACACTTTATTAAGACTAATGGCCCACTCCTATATGTCATGAAAAATTAAAAATTTGGTGCCAAAATTACCCTAACCGACATTTTCTCATGGTTTATTACACAAATACAATTGGACAAAGCAAATAATCAAGGATAAGCATAGTTTCAAAGTTCCCATTTTTATTTTCCCTCCCTACACTTAAACTGAAAATTGTCCCCAATGTTCCCCGAAAGTATCAAAGTTATGATAATGGAAGGTAATAAAAAAAAACAAAAGAAACTAATACTCCCCTGATTTGCTCGGTAG
>OU343218.1:78558824-78578745 GCA_910596185.1 Chrysanthemum makinoi | reverse complement strand
ACTATGGGTTCTGAAAATTAAAAGGAAGAGCAATCCATGCAACGACCTCCACTACTTGAAACTAACGGTTTTATATATTGGAAAAATAGATTCGAAACGTATGTGAAGTCAAAAGATATTGATCTTTGGTACATCATTGTTGAAGGCAATTTTGAAGCCGCTACAAAAGATGAAAATGGAAATTTAGTTAACACACCTCATGATAAACTCACCGATGATATTAAGAAAAAACTTCCCAAAATAGTGAAGCTAAAATGGTTTTATATAATGCTTTACCCAAAAAGGAATTCGAAAGAATTTCCATGCTTAAAACCTCTAAAGAAATTTAGAATTCTTTAGTTGTAACTCATCAAGGTAATCAACAAGTTGAAAATAATAAAATAGATTTATTTGTTCAACAATATGCACAATTTTCAATATCGGATGAGGATACTATAGATCATTCTTTTGCTAACTTTAATACTATAATTACATCTTTACAAGAACTTGATGAGTCTTTCTCTAGTCGTAATCATATTAGGAGATATCTAAGGGCATTTTTATCCAAGTGGAGTGTGGAAAACTAGAAGGGGGGGGGGTTGAATAGTTTTACCAATTTAAAACTTCCTTTTTAAATATTTAGATCGACTTAAGTCAATCTATTTAGATGTGTATGTTGGACGTTGATATGTAGATATATAAAAGTGTAATGAAAGAGAAAGAGTAAGAAGCACATAATCACGACACGATTATTTATAGTGGTTCGGCTACAAGAACACCTTCCTTGCCCTACTCCACTCCCCGAGAGTTCGTAAACACTACACGACCACAATCTCCTTATGACGGAGAAGCCTTCAGAACGTCGCCTACTCTTTTTCCGGTACTAGGCTAACCACCGGGTTCTTTCACATCAAGGTGAACCACACCTATCACAACGTCGCCTACCCATTATTAGGTACTAGGCTAAGTACCTAGTTCCATTACTATGGAGGAACTACTACCCAACACAACACAACACCTATTCCCAAGGAGACCCACTTCTTATTACAACACCATCAAGGATATCAACATCCTTGAATATAAACAATTACTATATGTATAACGATGCACCTCATCGATTATGCGACCTAGGCATTCTTCACTAATGCCACTTGATTTGATTCCTAGGCATCCTTCACTAATGCCTTTGACACAACGCTTGGCACATTTCACTAATGCCTTCGTCTTGACACCTTTAGCATTCTTCACTAATGCTTTTGACACAGACATTAAGCACCTTTCACTAATGCTTTCGTCTTGACTCTTTCGGCATTCTTCACTAATGCCTTCAACACAACACATCTACGGAGGAAGAAAGAACTATCAACAAGAGAACCTCAGTTGTCTTGATGATGACGAAGCATGGCAACTCATGGACTTGAGCTTGCTCGACTTCAAGAAGTGGTGATCTCGCCTTTAAGAGGAACCTAGAGAATCACACAAAAACAAAAGACAAACTACATTGAAAGATCCCTTAGGATCAGTGGTTAGAGAGTTACAATACTTGGGGAAAGTATGTGTTAGAGTGGCAAACCAAAAGGAAGAAATGGCTCACTATTTATAGAGGAGAATGTTATGTTCCTCGGATCCCACGGATCCTCCCATAAGGGATCCGTCTAGTGTAATCCTAGGGATCCGTGAGACGCTCCTCTTTGCCCATGGGTATTTTGGTTATGGGTCATGGGTTATGGGTTGATCCATGGGTTTCTTATTAGATACAATGTATCTCATGAGTTCAATGTACCTAGTCAAATGGGTATTGGTCAATACCATGGGTTATGGATATTTTCCATGGGTTGTAGTTTTTACCCATTTATATAATATATACTAGTTGTGTATATATTTTTGTTAGGAATTAGAAATTCCATGTGAAGTGTCGGTCACCCCAACTATAGACTAGCACAAGTTAGCTCGTAGACATTTCATTATTTACTGTTTATTAGATTAGTTAGTTATTTAGTTTAGAGCAACACCGTGGAGGACGGACGGGTCTTTACCCAATGTATTCCTAATCCATAGCCCGTAGGTGGCGTTATTTGTAAGAACTATAAATAGCCCTCTCCATATGTGGAGAGGGTTGGTGCTTTCATTTTCTAATCATACAACTTTCTTTTCTCTCATCTCTTTCTCTCTCTAGAAAGTATCCCACCCATCTCTCTCTCTCTCTAAAATCTTCATACATGTTCTTTGATTAAAACAATAACCTATATCCTACAATTGGTATCAAGAGCCATGGTTTGATCTTGGATAGCTTGTGTGCTTGATTTTTTAAGTGGTTATTCTTGTTTTCATTTTGTTCGAATTTTTTTGTTTGTGTATGCACCAAGTTCAAATTTTAATTGGTTTAATATGTTAAAGATTTGTAATTTCATGTTTACGAGGGGATGATAAGTATAGATTGATGTTTGGTTAAGTTTTAGTATAAGTTTCGGGGCTGGTTGTTAGTACTTTTCGTGCTGTTATTTTGTCCAGGCTGGCTGCTACTTGACATTCATCTTAGCGACTTGTTCAGTTTCATCTTAGCGACTTGTTCAGTTTCCTCTTAGTGAATTGTGCCTTCTATTTAGAAAGCGACTTGTAAATCATTTTTGCATAGCGACTTGGGTCATTTTTTCTTAGCGACTTGGGTTTTGTTTTAACAAAAACCTAACGACTTGTGTTTTATTTATATATAGCGACTTGTTGCTATCCGACCTTCATCCTTGCAACTTAGTGACCTTCATCCTAGCGACTTGTCCTATTATTTAATAGCGACTTGTGTTTTTGGCTGCTATCTGACCAACAAAACCATCTCTTTCATTCTTTCAAACGGTTTGCCACAAACTACAAAAACAACCTTATCGATACCAATCATCAATCATCACTATCTCATCTCTCTAAACTCTACTTAATTCGAATAAAATAAAAAATAAAATAAATCGAACTAAGAAAAAAAAATAGATCTCAGATATGTGTTTAAGATTCATAGCTTCAAATCTCTTAAAGATTATACTCACAATATCCATCATTGATCTTTCAGAAAATACATTTCTTTTTCAATATACGAATTTTTAAAGAAAAAACAACAACAAGAAGTGTTGCATTCAGTTTTTGGCTCGTTGAAACACAAACAAAACAAGATATCAAACCTACCTTAGACCTTTATCAAAGATCTTGAAGTCTCAACAAATCAAGAAGGCGATAAAGGTGTGATTATGTTTCGGTTTTGGTTTTCACAAGCATAAACGAAAGTGTTTATTGTGTTTGTGCTCGGTGGGACAAAGGAAAGAACGGATTCTCTTGTTCTGTTGAAGCTGCGTATCAAAGTGAATACAGTTTGGTGACTGCGTTTTTTTAGAGGATTAGGGTTACTAAATATTAGGTAAGTGTTAGTATAAGTGGTGTTTTATAGCTAATATTAGGGTTAAGGCTGAATTGGGCTGATTCGTTGTTTGTTATCTACTTGGGCTGACACTTCTCTTTTATCTACCGGGCTTGATTTCGTTGGGCCTAGCCTTCTGTTATTTTCATTGAGCTTCAATTGCTAATGTAATTTTCGTGGACCTCATTTGGATGTGCTTGCTATATGAATTTAAGTGAACCAGTATCATTATTTGAGGTAGTATTATTTGAGGTAGTATATTATTTGAAGTAGTATATTATTCGTATGGGATTTTGATTTGTTTTGAGTTGTGATTATTCGAGCTCGTGTGATAATTACTTGTGTGTTTATTTATTTCGGGGTGTTTGGACTTTACGAACGTGATTATTTCATTACAAGCATCAAGTTCAACACACATACTCCAATCACTGCTCCGATTCTTCTGTTATCCTCCTACGTTTAATTTCTCATTGTCTCACGGTTTCGTCTTGACTTTGTAAAATCCCGTGAAAGAATATATTTCTCGGTTTAAATAATAGACTTGTAAAATCCCGTGTATACTACAACATCATGTCTTACAATACTGACCCAGTGATTTCAGAAGTGCTTAAATTGTATGATGTTGTGGACAACAATGATAATGTATGCTACACTTAATAATTAAAGATGCTTAAAATAATCAATGATGATGTGAGATCTTCGTATTCAGAGTCTGAAGAGAGAGAATTGCACCTGTTTAGATTACAGAACGCCATGCAAAAGGAAAGTAGCATTGAACCTTATCATCAACTTCACTCACACATCATGTTACTCACACCGATAGGAATGGAACGAACATGCAATGCCCTTTTCCGTCAGAACTTATCTACCTTAACTAGAACCTCTTTGTTGAACTTAGAGCAATTGAAGCTACAACTTACCAATGAAAAGGTTCAAAAGAATGGTTCCAAGGCGCTCTTCAAGTAATCTACAAACAATTTCAGCCATTCATCAGTGAGGAATATTCAACAGATTACGATCAACACTTGACTGGAATTTCTTTCAAAAAACATACTGGAATGGAAATTTAGGAGTTCATTGATACGTTTATCCGTCTTGTGGACAATGTAGAGAAGTACATTGAGGAAGTTGCACAAAAGGATGAAAACTTGAATGAATATCAGATGCAATTGAGAGATAGTTGTGATGAGTCAGTTAATGTATCAGATAATAGGTCGGATGTTGCTGAATGTAGAATATTAGAGACAACAATGAATGATGTAACCAGCTGCTCGGTAACTCCTGTCACAAAAGAAGTGGATGTTGTGAATAGTAAAATGAATGACTGTTGGGTGCTATCAAGTGATAGTATGGTTGATCCGGGTAATGCATCGGCTGCCAGACGCTTGTCACTGAAGCGCAAAGACGAGAATGACAATCTTGATACAAGCAACAACTCGACTCGTGCAAACGTAATGCGAAGCATTTCAGAAAAACAAATGAACATGTGTCATTTATGAGGTACCCTTAATTGAACAACAAAATGAATCATAATGTTCTTAAACAAACCGATTACGATGTTGAACATGATTCTAACAAATGTTCTTTGAAGCTGAGTCTAAACTAGTGTTTTCAAAACTAACAATATGGTTGATAAGAAAAAGTATGATGAACTTTCAAACAGATTTTCACAACTTGAAAATTTCACTTGAAATCGCACAAAGTAAAAAGGGAAAATCTCATAAACCATGCAAAAATCGGAATTTCTAAACTCGTGAATTTTTGAAATAAACACTTTGAAAGCTCAACTTCAGACAAAACTTGACAATCAATAATTTGAAGAAACATATTTCGACTGCATGTGAAAAGAAATTTGGTTACAAGTAATTCTGATGCTAATGCTATTGATGATATTCAAATGAGAAATGATGAATTAGCGGTTTGTGTGGCCAAATTACTAAAGGAAAACGAGTCTTTGAGAAAGCATCATATAGAACTAAGTGACTTAGTCAAAGAAGCTAGAACAAAGTCATTGGAACAAACAAACTCTTTGATAGAAAAAATTGATGAACTCAAAGCTCAACTTCAGGATAAGAGCTTCACAATAGTTGCGTTAAAGAATGAGCTCGGAAAAACAAGGGAATAGTGTGAACACTAAGTTTGCAAAACCATCAATCTGGGGAAACCATTGTTAGACAACCGAATGCTTTAGATCTGAACGACCAAAATTTTCAAAAACGCGGTTTGCCTCCCAAGTTGGTGCGAAACAAGTTTTGACAAAACCAGTCACTTCACCTCACTTGCCTAGGAAAATTGATATGAATGACTTGTATAAGAACTCTTATCTAGAAATGGCTAGAAAGAAGGCACAGAATCACAAAGACGGAATTTTAGGTGCACGACCTAGGGTGATGAATTCTTCAAGATTTCAAGGCACTGCTAGTAGTTCTAAACCATTACCTAGGAACAATAATCTAAAGATTAGGGATTGGCTTACATATAAGAGTACTTGCGTTTTGATTAAAGCTATTCCCATAGCAGATCACTCTAAGAAATCTAGATATATTTCTGAAACCAAACAAGCTGTTTACTCAAAGTGTCTGAAATGTATCTTTAATGCTAATCATGATAAATGTTTCACAAAATCCTGAAGAAAGTAAATGCTCATGCAATGGTACAACCTGTGAAGTCTAGGATTTACACTAAGTCATCCACAGTGCATATGAAGCAAATGAAACCAAAAGCTTCGCCTAGATGGTTACCAACTCCTAAATCTTTGGAAACTAGGAATAAGGATAAGTCTTCCACTATGCATAAGAAGCCTAACAATCCAAGACTTTGCCATAAGTGGATACCATCTGGTAGAATTTTTAAGGATGCTGGACTTAGGTGGATACCTACAGGAAAGATGTTTACCATTGGCAATCTCAATGTTGACCGTGAAACCCCAAAGGGTTTGGATACTGATCACTAACCAAAATATTTGCAATCAAGTTTGTAATATTAGTGTAGGTAGTCCTTACTAGTGAGATACTTCGATCCTTCAATACATGGACTGGCTTAAAGTATGGATAACAAAAGGATTGATATCTCATAACTCACGAGTTCAAGTTACTCAACATTGATATTCATTCAGCTATGACGTCTGTTCACATCAGTTCAGGCCTCGTACTTCATCATTATGGTGTCTGCAGATAACACATCAGGCCCCGTTCTTCAAAAAAAAGAAAAGTGTACGCTCTTCGGCGCTTAATCTTCACTAAAGAGAAATTCTCGTGAATGGCCATTTTCATCTACATTCTCCATCTTCAGCTTCATGCCTCTCAAGTTCGTTTAGTCATCAAGTGGATCTACATTCATTAGAGTTTACTCTTATTCACTTGTTAAATAAAAAATGGCAACTTCGGATGCAATGTTTGAGGGGGAGAAGAGTGAATATACTACATGATGATGGATGTTTGAATAATGGTCATACGACTTAATGTTTGATGAATCTCCTCCAACGCCTAATGTTTCACCTACTAAGGATAAATGAGATTTATTGTTTGGGATTCATTGGTTCAAGATATGTTTGATGAGTATTTCCAACCGCTAGCGAATGTTGATCATCCAAGAAGTACAACTCAGACTACTAAAGAAGCCCATCTCCGTTATTCCTCGCGTTGATAATGACTATCATAATATTGCAGTTGCACTCATGAATAATGATCCGCTCTTTGGTATTCCTTTGCCAAATCTTCATGGATTACTGTTCCTCTCAATGTGCACGCTATAAATCAACCACATAAACATTAAGGAAAATGACTACCTCATCCGCTTGAAGACATTATTGGTGAATCTTTCAGATCAGTCTCTACATGTATACTTTTAGGAAGAATGCATCGATGTTGAGGAATCATTTGTTCTGGTTCATTTAGTGGATCAATGTACATCCGATTGTATGTTTATTCACGTTTTGGGCATTTGACACAAGTTGATTACTTCGGAGTTAATCATTTATCACCTATTTGAGATTGAAGTTGACTTTCACAAAGGCGTGTTCTTATTGGATAACTTGCTCGGGATTAAGAATTTGAGTTGAATACTTGGTTTATCTAGTTACCGTCAGGGGTAGATGGTTGAAGACTGGTTAACTATCACTATTAGGAGTTACTTTGTTTTACTCAGTGTCACACGCAGATGAAGGTGTGGATAATCGCAAGAGGTGTTATTGTCTCATACTTTGTTTGAGTAGTGAGTACTTAGAGATTTGCTTGAAGCATAAATTCTCTACACCGTTCTTCCAACATTAGTGCAAGCATAAGTCACAAATGTGGAGAATTCGACTTCAGTTTCAAGTTTGGTATATCGGGTTTTCTTCAACAGTGGTCACTTCAAATTGTCTACATATGGGTTGATAAAGATAGTCAGAGAGAGTTTCTGTAGCAGTTGGTTCTCGCAGGATTCATTTGAGCTAATTGTTGTTCTTCTCTATTTCAAGAATATTTGGTATGTATAATGTGTTGCTGTTTCTGAGGCATCAAAACCTGCAAGGGGGAAGGAGACATACATCTAAACACACAATGAGTTCACGTGATGAAACTAATACTTCTTCTTTATTGAAGTAATCTCGGGAAAGACAAATATCAAAACCGTAGAGAAACTCAGTGTTTACTCATTGCCTTTGGTGTGTTATTCCAACCATTTAGGAGGAAGTGGTCTTTGGATGCTTTCGGTATGTGTTAACTCAGCCTTCAGTAGAAAGAAATTTGAGAAAAATATTTGGAACGTGAGATGATATTGTTTATCGACATCTTCTACATGACTTATGATAAAGTGCTTCCGGTTAGTGTTTCATGTAGATATTGTAATGATGATTCCGATGATAAAGTTACTGTGATGTCGTTGTTTCTACTCTGGTTGGGTACTTGTGTACATAATGGGCTGATTGGTTATATGGAAGATAACTGGAATGCACTTGGTAAAATGAAGATGTTGATATATGGTT
The DNA here is from genome assembly GCA_910596185.1 of Chrysanthemum makinoi. Lineage (NCBI taxonomy): Eukaryota > Viridiplantae > Streptophyta > Magnoliopsida > Asterales > Asteraceae > Chrysanthemum > Chrysanthemum makinoi. Next base: position 78,570,400 of record OU343218.1, on the reverse strand, counting down.
CCCCTGAATAGAAAACTGCTCAATCTCGAAGAGTAATGTGTACATCAGGGATGCTCAACAAGTTCATGTGATCTCGAACTTAATCATTTATTCCGGGTTTGATAACCGCATCGATGATCCATGTTTCAACCTGTTACTTCGGTGTTTTCGTCTTCTTCGAGGTGTTGAGCTTCATTCAATGAGACCGCTTTGTCTTCAACCCTACTTCTTAGGGAAATGGTCTTAAATAGATGTTTGTCGGTTTGGGGAGAAGTTACCAAAGATTCAAATTGAGAAGGCTCATGTTCAGACGATTTTCTTAGAAGCCTCGAATGCTTTGGTGGTGAAAGTTTAAGAGATGTTGATTTCTTTCTTCTACAAAGTGCTGAACGATTTCCCTATCTCGGTACTTGTATCATCATCTTCTTAAAATATTACTCTATCTTTACATATTTTTTTATAAAACAAAATACAAAAATATAAAACCAACAAAAAGAAAAGAGAAAAATTTAAAACCTACAAAAACACATAAAAATCAGAAAATTTGAAAAATACCAAAAATATTGTTCTTCAAAGACATGTCTTCTGGTATCGATAACATCTACGATCTTAGAAATTTCATTCAACAATGGCACGGGACCATAAATGAAGTTCGAGCAGGAGGTGTAAATATTTCTTTCTAAACATGTCTCAAAATATGGCTTGCGTAGGTTACTTATTTCAGTAACCCGTGCTTAAACAATGGTTTGCTATTATTTCTGATAGCAACCCACTCTTTAAGAAAGGAAAGTGCTACGCTTAAACCTATTTTCAAATATTTCGTGCACTTTTCCTAAAACAAAATGAGGAAAGTATGTCGCAGAGGGCTTGTTCCTACAAAATGTTTTTCCTTCTAAAATTCTTCGAAAAAAATATTTGTTGTTTTCATAAATGGTGGTAATTGAGTTGCTTGAAAAATCAATCAGAATCAAGTTTTCATAAAATTGTAAAAACTCTATCAATGACTTGGACTTTTAAACTTTTCAAAAATTGAGTCATTATTCGAGGGGATAATGTTTTCAAATCTATATCATCTAACGGGCTTTCTTAATTATCCTATACGCTTAATTAAAAATGATGTTAACCTACGTTGAAGGACTAGGTGCCTAGGATATGATTGTTAGGTTTAGATGTTTAGAGTTTGATGAACACATTATTCCCATGCCTTTACATGATTTGATTGAGATGTTGCATTGACTTTTATTTGTCGATTCTTTGTTTGGGTGATGTCGACCACCATATATACGTATGTGTGTTCACTAGCGTATCAGGTATATTGGTATATAAGAATGTTCCCGATCCGGATCCCACAATAGAAGATGATTGGATGCTGAATGGAAAGGGTAACTATATCTTGGGTGACATATGAAGAAGCGGAGCTTAATTTGTCTTCTAAGGAAAGTTGGCATGGAATGCAACGTAAGAGGTCTCATTGCATCAAGCAGATGGTTTTCTTCATCATCAAATGAAGAAACGGAGCTTAATTGGACCTCTATGAAGAGTTGGCATGACAAATGCAGCGTGAACTCTCACTGCATCGCAGACGGTTTTCTTCCGCCTTACATCAACAACAAAAGCTGCTTCCATACCACCTACTTGAATCTTGTGCGAGGAAAAAGTAGTGGATGATACCATTTTTAAACAATTTTGAATAATATTGTTTTGAAAATGAAAAAATATTGTTTTGAAAATAAATCAGATTCAAAGTTTTGAAATCAACCTGACTTTATTTTGTCAAATCATAAGTGATTTCAAATTAAATATTTTCAAACGATATTTCTTCATAAAAGTTCGGTGTGTACTACATAAAGTGGTGATCTAAAGATTTAATATTATGTCATGGTATGATTTTTCTTTAAAACTCAAAGATCTTTCAAAATGAAATTTTTTCTGTTCTTGTTTGATTGTGAAATTGTTTTGTTTTACTTAAAAGATCTCTTAAAAACTATCATACCTGACACTAACAATCTTTAATGTCTAAATTTGTTCCTATCTGTCATCTTTCATAATTAAATATTGCCACGTCTTTCCCCAAAATTTTCTAAATGATTTAAATCTTTTGGGATCACAAATCTCAAATGGTTTGAAATTTTTTGATCGGCGGAGAGATCGTGATTTAAATCTTAAATCTGTTTTAATGGAATTGGTTTTAGTCCTTCAAAGGCACTCCTGCCTCCATGTGCCAAACGATTTTAATATACATAATGCACATGTTGAAGGGGAGCATTTATCCAAAAACAAGATGAGTTTTTAAATCAGGCACATTTTCTACCATGTTTTCTAAACCTTATTAAATCTCTTGGGATCCAAAATCTCAAAGGGTTTGATATTTTTGATCGGGGGAGAATTTGTGATTTAATTATGAAATCTGATAAAGATGATCATTTTGATTCAAATGTGCATACTGCTCTCCCATATGTGCTAAACGCTTTCGAATCTCGAAGCACATATTGAGGGGGAGCATTTCAAAAGAAAACAAACTTTCAAGGTACAAAACAAAATTTCTTAAGTTTCAATAAAAAGTACATTGATTGATTTTCTAATGGTTTCAGTATGGCTAAATGATCGTGAATGTGCTTCTAAGAACTCTTTCCTCTTCGTGTAAAACAATTTCAAAAATCACATGCACAAGTTGAGAGGGAGCAACTTTTTGAAAACCACATCCTTTTCCATAAAACATCTTTAACAAAGTATGAAAAATACTAACTTTGATCGGGAAAGTGATGGTGATGTATTTTAGAAATTGTCGATCAATGAATCCAATCTTTCATTCTCAAATCTGAAAGTTTCAAGTCCTCTTGTCTCCATGTGCTAAAACCGTTTCAAATACATTTGATGCACATGTGGAGGGGGAGCTTTTTCTAAAAATATCAAAAATGATTCAGGTACAAATTGTTTTGATCGTGTATCTCGGGTACTTGGATTGATTTTCAAAAGGTTTTCGATTGATTCCAATGGAAGAAGAACAATACCAAAAGACCGACCAAATTTACTTTATGCATGGAGTTATAAGGATGGTGAGGTTAGGTATTAGTTCCCACAATCATGAAGCTGGAAGGATCTACCCAGGGACAATCCACTAGATAGTGTAGAAGTCCTTAGGTATGATGAAAAAGGAGAAAAAAATGAGAAATGGGCAGAGTGCGGACTGAGACAGAGCAAGTACTGGAATAAACCCAACAAGGTTCTAGTTATGAAGTCTCGGTAAGCACTGAAGGGGTTGAACAATGAAAAAGAAATGAAATGAGAAAAGGGTTAAAAGAAATAGCCCTCCAATAATTCAACCTTAGGGCAGAAACCGGGTTCAATACATATGCTACTGGTGGTTACTAAGGTAACACTGGTATTGAAGACAAGACGTCATGGACCCAGTGACGCACTGCACTAACTTCCCAAGCTACTCAAGTGCCTCTTAAAAGGACTTGTTTCATTCTCACGGGGAACCTACATAATCTTTCGACTTTCTCTTAGAGATTGTTGATATTGAAGAAGGAGACCCTCTCCCTAGTCTCTGGCATAGGAAACCAAAGTGCACTATTGAGTCTAGAGCCAAGAGATCATCCACAACATCTCGTTAGGACACAAAATTAATGAAGACTTGTTGTTTCACACAATGTGGAAAGTTAGTATATAGATTGAGAGTCCTACGCATTATCCTTGCGGTATTGCCAGAACATCCGAGTGATATGTAAAAGTATTCACGATGAAGATGGAAATCCTTGTAGAGCCAACATCAAACAAGCTCTTGGTGGGTGACATGTGAGATCTTTTATAAAGATCAAACTTGTGACAACTGGATAGAAACAATGGGGCGATTCATTCTTGAATCAACTTTGGTCCAGGAATGGAATTGACGAATACTTTTAGAAAAACCGTTCGATGTGCAAATCTTCTTTTCTCTAGCACATCGAATGTGTATTCATGTTTTCAAACACAAAAAGTATCTCTAATTGAAAAAAAAATACTTTTGGAAAAACCTTCGAAGTGCAAATTTCTTCTTTTCTCTAGCACATCGAATGTGTATTCTATTTCAAATACAAAAAGTATTTTTGATTGAAAATTGATATTTCAAATAAAACCTTCATCGTATTGTAAAACTCTTTCTTCTAAGCAATACGATTCTTTCAAATCAATTTTCATCAATCGGTGAATCTCACATTTGGTTCACTCACCCGTGTTGTCTTCTTTGAGGCGTTCGGTTTGAAACAGCTAGAGCAGCTAAAACCCTGTCAAGGAGATTCTTCGAATCATAGCGATCATAGAAGCGTACTTGTAATGATCAGCGGGAACCGTGGGCGTGTATCTCAATTCAACGAACGTGATCAAAGACACTTTCGTGTGTTTTATTGCTAACTATTGTTTGCAGGTACATTTGGATGGTTGCAGCTGATCATAATTAAGGAGTCAATCCAAAGACGCATGCTCACAGCATCCACACTTAATTGCAGAAATCATGTCTTTTGCATATCTACAGAACTTGCTCGATATTTTTATACTATGTTTCACGCTCTGCTGCGCAAATATCATGGGCCATTAAAGTTTCCGCTACTCTGATGAAAAGATGTCATGATCCAGAAAGTGTGAGCATATCGGTCTGAAAGTCACAACAACACATGATGGTAACACAATAAAGGGTGATCCAGAGATTTACTGTGGCTGATGATCTCAAAAAAGCTAAAAGATCATCAAAGATGTGGATCAGTTCAAAGACCTCCACTTAAAGTACAAAGCAGTCGAACTTTGAAGAATCACTACTAAAGCACAAAGATGCGGAAGTTGAAGAATCAAAGTCTACGAGCTCAAGACTAAAGATAAAATAGAATGCTAGGATTCGAAATGTAAATCATGGGGTGACCTCCCTTAGGGGGAGATTGTTAGGAATTAGAAATTCCATGTGAAGTGTCGGTCACCCCAACTATAGACTAGCACAAGTTAGCTCGTAGACATTTCATTATTTACTATTTATTAGATTAGTTAGTTATTTAGTTTAGAGCAACACGTGGAGGACTGGACGGTCTTTACCCAATGTATGCCCGATCCACGTACCGTAGGTGGCGTTATTTGTAAGAACTATAAATAGCCCTCTCCACATGTGGAGAGGGTTGGTGCTTTTATTTTCTAATCATACAACTTTCTTTTCTCTCATCTCTTTCTCTCTCTAGAAAGTATCCCACCCATCTCTCTCTCTCTAAAATCTTCATACATGTTCTTTGATTAAAACAATAACCTATATCCTACAATTTTGCCCAATATGTAAACACTAGTTGTTGTACATATATATTACTAAATCATAAAATCACTTATACTTGTTTTAGTGTTTTATTTGAAAACGTTAAGTGTGTTAGAAAATTATTGGCTCAAACAATTTACGTATTTTATTTGTTTCGTTAAAATGATTTTACGTTTGTTATCGACAAAACATTAGAAGATCGTAAAATATGAATAAACGTTTTTACGGTTTATTTGTATTAACAATCTCCCCCTTTTGGTTGATGACAAAACATAAAATTATTTTAAGGAAAACTAAAATTAAAGTAAAAGTTAGAATGAGTTTTACTCTCTTCTCCCCCGTTTTGTCGAAACAAAAAGAGCGTCGAAAAGAAACTAACACATTGTTTTTAACAAAAACATGTAAAAAGAGAAAGGTGTAAAGAGAGCAAGTGACGGGAATGGTTCTCGTCTTAACTCCCCCTTGACGAGACCATCCCTTTGTGAGGGCGTCAAGTAAATATAAACTAACAAGCTAACGAATTGCATTTTTGTTTGCAAATAGTTTCGTCCTTGTGACAAAAATGCTCCCCCTTGAAGATTGCAACGTTGCAATGGGGTGTCATAAAGTATAATCGAAATAAGGATTATGTTGCAAATGGTTTTGCAATATGGTTTGACACAAAGCTCCCCCTAGCTTTATGGTGTCAAGTTCTTCATGTGTATTTTGAAAATCTACAAAATAGAGGTTAGAGAACAAGAGTATAGTGCATAATTTCCTGCAAATAAGACTCAAGTTAGTAGTAAATTTTTCTTCTGTACCACGGATCCCATGGTTCCCTTTGTGGAGGGATCCGTCTAGGTATTTTGGAGGGATCCGTCGTGCGGTGACAAAGGTTATTCAGCAGAGGTGATATATCAAGCAATGCTAAATATAAGATCTAGATATGTAAACACGCAACAAACATATACTCAGATAAATATGGCAAACAAGTTATCATTCAATAAAAAAACGAGACAATCAACAAGTCTCTAAAACTAAGAGAATGATTTAGCCATACATTTTCTGATAATAAGTTACTAAAGCCTAGAATGCAACAAAGTGCTCGAGTCTAAGGATGAGTAGACTTGTTGATTTGGTCCAATCTTTCAAGAAGATGATTAAACATGAAATGTAACTCATTTCGTACTTCTTGAACAAGTCCTTGGGTGATTAGACAATTTGGGCAATTATTGTCTTGATTGGGAACCGGAGGAAAATGGATGTTTTGAGGAGGCTCTACAAATGATTGTGGGGTTTCATTTTGAGGTGTGGGATGAGGTTCTACTAAAGGTGATGATGGTGGTAGTGGAAATTCCTCCATATGATCATGTCCATGATTGTTCCTTGTTTCCCATGATGGACTATTCAGTGTTGTGGGTGGTTCCCTATTTAACGAGAAAGTTTGTGAGTGGGAGGTTCTTGGTGGTGAATGCTCTAATGAATAGAGATTTGGGTAAGGAAAAGGCTCGTTAAATCTATGCTCAAGGAATGAGGATTTAGACGGCTTGCTAGAGTTATCTATGTTTGGTTTTGAACTAGATGACCCTTTTTCTAGTCCAAAAGGTTTGATGCTAATCCTTGCGGTTCTCCTAGCAATTGTTGAATGAGTTTGTTGAGGTGGGATTCTAGCATTGTTATCTCTTACGGGAGATTATTCGGTGAATGAAATCTCATGAATCATGTGACCCTTTCTTTTGGATTTGCCTTTGGTTGAAGAGTTGTTGATAAGTGCTTTGGTCATGGTGATGGTAAAGATGCAATATAAGCTTCTAATCACTGATTTTTGAGAGCTAGGTGAGAGTGATGTTTTAAACTTAGGAGTGTTTGGTTTGTAAAGGATGATTTTGAATTAGTGAATTAAATTCTTGGCCACTAAGAGGATTAAGCATGCACTTAGGATATTGATCAGCTCTAGGGAGATAATAAATGTAAGCTAAAAGTGGTTAGATAACCAAAAGGTGGCTTAAAATTGAAGAGGGAAGCTGATTTAAGCTTTCTACAGCCACGGATCCCGCGGATCCCTCTAACCAGGGATTCGGCTGGTTATAAGCCAGGGATCCGTCTGTCAGACAGGTTCTAGGTGAAATAATTATGCTTTTTGAAAGGTCTAGTACTTATGTATCTCGAGGTTTTGACTTAATTTAGAGGTCTTGAGTGGTGGATGTCTTAAATGCTCAACCATAAGGGGTGATGGTGCTTAATGATGGTTTTGGGTAGGAAAGTTCACTTTAGGTAGTTTAACTAAGTGCTTGAGAAAGATATCATTTGAATTGAGATGAAAAGATGGTGGAATTTAGTCCTAGAAGTCAGATGAAGCCTTAAGGACAATTTACTAAATTCTTAAAAAATAAAGAAAAAACGAAAAACTAGTTTCGAGCCTAATTTTGAGTCAAAAGTGATTAAAACCAATTTGCTAAAATTGATGGATATATCAAAATAAGTGTTATGAGATGTGATAAATAATGTGTGAGTGTTGGAGTGGAAATATGGTGAGTTTTGATGAGTTAATAAATCAAAAACACTTTGAAATATATCCTAGGTAAGCCATGGGTGAGTGTGAGGCTTTCAAATATTTGAAGAAGACTTAGTTGGCTCTAATATCTTATGTTTGACTAGTTTGAGGTGATCTAGTGAGCTGTTTTGATGTAAGCAAGTCTGTATTGCTCATCTGTAGTCACGGATCCCACGGTTCCCTTCTGGGAGGGATCCGGCTAGTTATAATTCGGGATCCGCCTCTGCTGCGGATCGAAGGCTTTCAGCAAATGTGCCATTTTGCATTCTTAAGCAAGTGCTTCTCTTAGTTATTTCTATAAGCACTAAAAGCAGGAACATATCAAGAATAACGCATAGCAAATGTGGGACAACTAAAAGTTCCTAAAAATGAGTGACGACGACTACTTGAATGTTTTCAAAGAGTCGTAAAATCTCATTCTACATGTTCCTAAGTTAGGATTGTTTAGTGCCAAGTTATGACAAGACCTACATGCTACATCCTATTCTACATGAGTATTGTTTAAGTGTTACAACCCATTGTTTGAAATTGTTTTTCACAAACTTTAGGTCCTTATGACCTTACTTTGCTTCTCCCGTCTTCACCCATCCTCCACTCTTTATGACACCATCTCTACTTCTTTTTCTTCAAGAAGTTGGCAAAGCACTTGAAGATTCCCTTGGTTTGTTGCCATTCGGGTGATGCGCCAGGAACGTCCGACAATTGGTTGATGTAGTCCAAGGGGTCGAGATCGGTATTTCCGAGTGGATTGCTACTACCTTCACCTTCTCTTTGCCTCTCCCTTCTTCCGAGGAATCCGTGGGTGGGTGAGGCCTTTTGCCATCTACCATAAACCTTATAGTTCTTCCCTCGGTCAATGACACCATAACCTTGTTGCAAAATCTATGATCATAGGATTGCAGAGAAGGATCTAATGCAAAGATGAATTTAGCAAGACGGGTTAGGAGCATTGCGTACGGGAGTACCATTTTGTCCATGCTTCTTACACTTTCCATTCTCTTAATCATGTAGTAGGCACGGTTAAAGCGAGTCTCGGTCACTAGGCAATAGATCATGAAACTAAGACATGCGTTGGGGTGATCCTTGTTTCTTACTAGGCACACCACATTCTCCCTCACCACATTTTCCCATTTCCTATATAATGCGTACATCTCGGAGAGCTCCATTTAGAAAGGATCCCTAGAGATCACTTTCGAATTCCTAGTGACCCTTGATGGGGATGCTCTTGGCATGAACACGGTGTCCCTCACCGTGGTTGCTTTCGGGATTAACATGTGGTAGATTTCATGATGATCAACCATAGTGTGTAACTCTTCCAAAGACCACTCATTAGAATACATGCAAACACCTTGGTATAGAACCCCTATTATTCTTCAAAACTCTACAAGCGAAAGGGTGTACTCATGCTCATTTATGGTGAAGACAATCGAGATGGACCCATCATCATTTCTAACAATCCCCATTGTCTTGTAGCACTCGAGTACAAAAAATGGGCAATTTGTTCGTTTATGTCCGATAAACAATCAAAGCCGATGGCTCCAAAAACTTCTCTCATGTCGGTATTGGCAAGGAATGATGGTTCTACTACTCGAACTTCGTGAAAAAGTCTCTTTTCGAGCATTTTAAAAGCTTTCCTATCTTCGGGACTAAGTCCATATTTTCTATGGTACATTGGTATGTAATGAGCGGTATCTTGGTAGTGTTGTTGTCGGTTGCTTGGCATGATTATTCCTAAACAATATAACTACAATGTGGTGTTAATTGTGAATAGTAACCTAGAGGGTTTGATCACAATTTTGCTCTCATCATCTTTGTTGAATTCAAGAAATGTGTTTAATTTGTATTAACAATGTTAATTCTTTAATTTAGATTATCTTAGAAAACAATGTGGTGACAAATTATGATAAACCCATTTGAACCCAACTCTTAAAGATGAAGAAATTGTAATCCTAGAAATCAATGAATTAAATTAACAATGTAGTGAAGATTATACTTACACAAGTGATTATTATGCTTGAGAGAAATGATCAAATTGCTCCTTTGAACAGTAGTTGTGTTCTTGTTCGTGAGTCTTTGAAGGGAATATAATTGTGGAACATCCACAGTGATCATTACTAACTTATGTTGTCTTACATTTGACGGATCCGCATGGATCCCTCTCATTTGGGATCCGGATAGTGTACGCAGGTTCCGTCATGACAGCAAAAATCAGCTTAAGCATTCCTTGATAACTTTAGTTTGGGAGTTCTAAAAACTCTTAGAGTTTGATGTTTAAGCTCAATAAATTGTGATTTGAGTTTTTTGACGGTTTAGTACTAATCCTACTAGACGTGGTTCCCTTTTTAAGAATTAGTCACAATTCTTGGAAGGTTTATCAAAGATTATGATAAAATCCTATTTTATCATAATATAAGAAGTTTCACACGGAAATTTATTGACATAGATGGAGTGTCAATAATTCCTTTGTGATGGATAATGATTAAGGCTATCGAATAACCAAGATATCATTATTACGAGTTGGTAGTGTAGTCTATACAAATCAATCGAAGAATACTATTATTGATGATGACTTTAATATAGATAACTACTTAAGTAATTACTAATAGATATTAATTATGCAACTAAGATTTTAACAATAATAAAAACAAAAGTAAATTATTAACGATCATACCTTTGCTAAATATTCTTTTTAAGAAAAGAAGTATTTAGATGAAATGCTTTGTGATCTTCTTGGAATCTCCAGATTCATGTGTGAGAAGAACAATACTAAACATTCTTTTTGCGAAAACAAATATTTAGATAGATTCTTCATGATCTTCTTGGTAAGCCAAAATCCAAGTATGGAGAATACTTAACAAGGAAAATGTTAGAACATTCTATCATTATCCAACAATAAACATTATAATAATTTTTTAAACATGACTTGAAAAATCCTTCTTTGTAGTTTTTAAACATACACGGATCGTGTCAAGTTTTTAAAATACAACATACTTTAAGAAACTTGGTAACGAAGCTCTGATGCCAATTGTGGAAAACTAGAAGGGGGGGTTGAATAGTTTTACCAATTTAAAACTTCCTTTTTAAATATTTAGATCGACTTATGTCAATCTATTTAGATTTGTATGTTGTATGTTGATATATAGATATATAAAAGTGTAATGAAAGAGAAAGAGTAATAAGCACATAACCACGACACGAGTATTTATAGTGGTTCGGCTACAAGGACACCTTCCTTGCCCTACTCCACTCCCCGAGTCACCTACTTGAGAGTTCGTAAACACTACACGACACTCTTTTTCCGGTACTAGGCTAACCACCGGGTTCTTTCACACCAAGGTGAACCATACCTATCACAACGTCGCGTACCCTTTATTAGGTACTAGGTTAAGTACCTAGTTCCATTACTATGGAGGAACTACTACCCAACACAACACAACACCTATTCCCAAGGAGACCCACTCCTTATTACAACACCATCAAGGATATCAACATCCTTGAATATAAACAATTACTATATGTATAACGATGCACCTCATCGATTATACGACCTAGGCATTCTTCACTAATGCCACTTGATTTGATTCCTAGCCATCCTTCACTAATGCCTTTGACATAACGCTTGGCACCTTTCCCTAATGCCTTCGTCTTGAAACCTTTAGCATTCTTCACTAATGCTTTTGACACGGACGTTAAGCACCTTTCACTAATGCTTTCGTCTTTACTCTTTCGACATTCTTCACTAATGCTTTCAACACAACACATCTACGGAGGAAGAAAGAACTATCAACAAGAGAA
>OU343218.1:78442090-78558724 GCA_910596185.1 Chrysanthemum makinoi | reverse complement strand
CCAATGCCATGCAAGATGAAATTCATGAGTTTGATCGACTTGATGTATGGGAGTTAGTACTGCCCAGATCGTATATGATTATAGCTCTTAAATGGATCTTCAAAGTAAAACTTGATGAGCATGGTGATGTGTTGAAAAACAAGGCTCGATTAGTTGCTAAAGGATATCATCAAGAGGAGGGTATAGACTTTGAAGAATCTTTTGCCCTCGCTGCTCGAATCGAGGCAATCGAATCTTCTGGCTAACGCCGCTAGTAAGAACATGGTAGTGTATCGATGGATGTAAAGACGCATTTCTAACGGAGATCTTAAAGAAGTCGCTTACGCCACCCAACCTCAAGGATTTGTGAATCAAGAGCATCCTACTCACGCTTATCGTCTCAAGAAGGCCTCTTACGGTTAAAGCAAGCTCCAAGGGCATGGTATGATACACTGTCAAAGTTTCTTCTATCATCCGGATTCAAGAAGGAGCAGCTTGATCCTACATTGTTCACCAGAAGTCGTGCAAACATTTAACTCATGTTCAAATTTATGTTGATGATATTATTGTTGCCTCGACAGACCCAATGGAATGTGATCATTTTTCTAATGAAATGAGTTCAAAATTTCAAATGTCAATGATGGGACAAATGTCATTTTTCTTGGGATTACAAATTTCACAAAGTCCCTGAGGCATTTTCATAAATCAATCTAAATATGCAAATGAGATTTTAAAGAAATTTGGATTTGATTGATGACCCTGCTGACACCCCCATGATTGATCGAACCAAACTAGATGAGGACCACTCATGGATCATGATTGACCAAACGAAATATCGTAGTATGATTGGATCCCGATGTACCTCATGCCTAGTAGACGCATATATCTTGTTCGCCGCTTGCATGTGTGCTAGATACCGTGCTAAGCCTACTAAAAAGCACCTTGAAGCGGTTAAACGGTCTTTCGGTATCTCCAAGGAACCATCAATATGGGACTATGGTACCCGGGACACCGTATGTCACTAACGGCCTATGCATGCCGATCATGCGGATGTCAAGATACACGCCGGCACATCCGGAGGTGCTCGTTTTGGGTGATAAGCTTGTGAGTTGGTCTTCAAAGAAGAAAATGAGTACTTCTATTTCCTCTACAGAGGTTGAATACATAGCCATGTCATCTTGTTGTGCTCAAATCTTATGGATGAGATCTCAATTATCCGACTATGGCTTTGAATTCAACAAAACCTCCGCATCGCGTGATAATAAAGTGCTATTGCTCTCTCAAGCAACAACGCTCAACACTCAAGAGCAAAGCATATCGACATTCGACATCATTTCATCAGGGAACAAGTGGAAAAGGTGTGGTGGAACTATATTTTGTGAGGTCTCAATATCGTTAGCGGACATCTTCACCAAAGCTCTTCCAAGAGAACGTTTTGAGTTTATTCTTCCACGCCTTGGCTTGAAAAGCCTTCAACCAGATAACACTCAAACGCCTTCAGGAGGAAGACGAGGAGTAAAGGTCTATCTTCATCTATCTCTTGTAAATATTTATTCAAAAAACAAAATACAAAATTATAAAACCCTATAAAACCAAATAGAAAAATATAAAACTTTCAAAAAAAAAAAATCTTCAAAAATATTGTCTTTTATGTCATGTTTTTTTCTTCGGTTCGAAAATATCTACGGTCTTTGTGCTGTCACTCAAAGAATGACACGGGACTTTAGATGTTGTTCAATTCTTAAAAAAACAAAAAAAAAAAAAATTTATTTGGGAGAAAGAGAAACAATGGTTTATTTCATTGTGCAATAACCCGTTTTTAAAAGAAAGAACAGAGCCATGTTTTACCATGTTTTCAAATTCCATGCTCGGATTCTATAAACATTTATCTCACTGAAAACTAAATGCTTTGAAAAATAACTCGTCTCTATTTTTGATAATCATCTGGACTTATCTTTGTCAAAATTCTATCTTCAATCAACAACCTATGTCATTGATTGAGGGGGAGAATGATTTCAATTAAATTAAAAGTTATTTGGCATTAAATTGTTTTCAAAAGATGTACATGCATGTTTAACCAATGGAGTTTAAAATCTCAACATCGATCCTTATCGCTTAAAACGCTTTCATATCAAGTCACAATTCTCCTTAAAAGCTTTCAAAATCAATTTAAATCTACAGAGATCACAAATCTCAAATGTTTTAATAATTGTGATCGGGGAAGAAGTTGTGATTTAAATAGGATTTAAACTGATAATTCGATAAATGGTTTCTAAAGTGATTAGCATGTTTGCCTCCCCGTAAGTGACAAACGATTTCAAATTTTCCATGCACACATTGAGGGGAGCATCTATATTAAACCACAATGATTTGAAACGTGATCACTTATCTCAATGTGTGTTCTCTAGTATGTGCAAAACTCTTTTCAAATCTCGAGGCACATATTGAGGGGAGCAAAATCATGAAAACCTCATCCTTCCCCAAAATGCTTTATCTACTTGATTCGAGGGAAGTGTTGATATCTTTTAGAAAATGGTAATCAAAGAAGTTAATTCTTTCTCTTGCCTCCGGTGCAAAACATTTCAAATACTTGATGCACATGTTGAGGGGAGTTCTCGTTCTAAAAATATCAAAACAATTCAGGTACAAAATGCTTTGATAATATATCACAAGTATCTGGATTGATTTTCAAATGGTTTTCAATTGGTTCCAACGGGCATGAACAATACCAAATAGACCGACCAACTTTACTTTATGTCTGGTGATATAAGGATGATAAGGTTAGGTATTTGTTCCCATGATCCGCCTAATCGGAGGGATCTACCCAGGAACTATCCACTAGTTAGTGTAGAGTTCTTAGGTATGATAATAAAAGGAGAAAAATGAGGAATGGGAAGAGTGCGGATCGAGACCGAGCTAGTAATCGAATAAACCCAACAAGGTTCTAGCTATGAAGTCTCGTAAGCACAAGGGGTTGAAGAATTTAAAAGAATTGAATGAGAAAAGGGTGAAAACAAATAGCCCTCCATTTATTCAACCTTAGGCGAAACCGGTTCAATTCATATGCTACTGATGGTAACATCGGTATTGAAGACAAGACGTCATGGACCCAAAGGACGACCGCACTTCAACTTTCCAAACCACTCAAGTTCCTCTTAAAAGGACTTGTTTCATTCTCACGGGAACCGACATTATCTATCAACTTTCTCTTAGAGATTGTTGATATTGAAGAAGGAGACCCTCTCCCTAGTCTCCTATATAGGATCCAAATATGCACAAATTGAGTCTAGAGCCACGAGATCATCAATAAATCTCATTAGGACACTTTCAATGAAGACTCTCGTTTCACACAATGTGGAAAGAGAGATTATATCTTGAGTCCTACGCATTATCCTGTATTGTTTAACATCCGAAAGTGATATGCAAACATACCACAATGAAGATGGAAAGCCTTCGAGCCAACATCTAACAAGCTCTCGGTAGGTGGCATGTGAGATCTATTATACGATCAACCATGTGACAACCGAACGAAACAATGGGGCGATTCAATCTTTTGAATCAATCCCGTTCAGTTATGGATTGACGAATACCTTTGAAAAACCAGTCTTTGTGCTTTAAAACTTTTTTCATTAGCACGCCGAATCGGTACTAATTTTTCAAATTAAAAGGTGTTTTATGATTGATAATTGATTTTCATTAAAACCTTCGTAATATTGCAAAAACAATTTCTATTGAGCAATACACGATTGTTTTTCAAATCTCTTTTCATCAATCAGTGGACTAAAATTGCTGGTTCACTCTCTCCGTGTTGTCTTTGAGACGCTCCGGCTTGAGAGAATAGCTAGAGCAAATGCTAAACCCTCACAAGGAAATTCTTGAATTATACCGATCACAAAAGATTTAATGACGATCAACGGGGAACCGTGGGCCGCGGTACCTCAATTCATCGAAAGTGATCAAAGACACTTTCGCGGCGCTTTATTGCTAATTGTATGCGCGTGTACACCCGGCTTAAAATGATCGTAATGAAGCGGTCAATCCATAACCGCATGCTCACACAACACATTCATCTCAAAAGAAATCATGATTAGTGCATCAATGACTCTGATATTTTCACTCCATGCTTCGCTAATACGCCAATATCATGATTCAACAAATGCTTCCGCCACTGGCTAGAAGATATCATGATCAAGAATGTGAGCATGCCGGTCCGAAAGTCACAACATCACATAATACCAACACCATAAAGGATGTGACCCTCCCTTAGGGGGATTTTGTTAGGAATTAGAAATTCCAGGTATTAAAGAGTCGGTCACCTCAAGTATATGTAATCGCTAGAAAGCTCGTAGTCATAGTTATTTTAAGTTAAGTAGTATTTAGTTAAGTAACACCGTGGAGGACGGACGGGTCTTTACCTAATGTATGCCCATCCATGCTCGGCTGTGTGGCGCTTATGTAAGACTATAAATACTCTCTACCTCCCAAGGTAGAGAGTTGGAGCTCATTATAATATCTTTCACTTTCTCTCACTAAGTTCCTAAACCTCTAACTTTCTCTCTCTAGAATTCCATCTATATTCTACCTTGTGTTAATGTTATGATGTGTATGTGAAAAGTTATATCTTACAATTATATTCAACAACACTCATAATGGAATCATCAATTCTATGTTCTCGAGATCAGAAACTTCAGGATTTGGTTTGAATGCTCTATTTGAAACTTTGGATTTGAATCGCTAAAGATTGGGTCCATATCCATTTGATTTGGTAAATGTAAACTTTTGAATAGTTATGATTGACTCACCATGTTTATAAACAACATTTTGAAAGTCTTTGATTTGTTTTGTGTCCACAATTTCTTCAAGATAGTTATCTATTCGCTTCGCTTGAATGCTTTTGTACTCACGAACTGCTTTTTGACAAGTTACCAACTAAGACTTGGCTTTTTGAGTTTCCGAAGTGAGAGCGTTAAGTTGTTGTTTATGATCATATTTCAGTTGTTCTAATGATTTTCGTTTTGTAAGATTTAGTAAAGTTTAATTTCAAAACCTTTTTCAATGCTTTTCTTGTGTTTGAAAATGTTGAGTTGAAATTTTAAGCATTCATTGTCCTTGGTTAACAAATGAATTTTTATCTTTAGTTTAGCATTAATATCGGTGCACTTTTCTAACCGAAGTCTTAAAGAAGGTTATGAGCCCGATCTTGATTAGATATAGATTCATTTTGTTCAACCGAGTTCCATCAAGTTATCATGAAGATCCTAAATGAAGCCAATGGTCAATTTGATTGTCAAAGGTAACCGTAAGAGAAACTCGCGATCGCCAAATGTGACAACGGATCCATTTGATTATCTTCGATGAGGTGTGGAAGGTTCTATGTTGAACACTCAATCACTCATCCGAGATGCCGTGGAGATATCGACGCTTATGAATATAGTTTGATCTCGTTACCTCGAGACAAGTCAGCTGGGCAGCATCATATTAATCACGCCCGTCACCTATCCGAGTTCTTTGCATCTTTGCCATCAACATAACCGCTGATTATCTTGCAAGTCCTCCATATCATCATCAGACCGCATTTGCCATGAAGCTCTATTCTGTTGGTAAGAGTTCCACCAGCCTTCATCCTAAGAGCCAAGAGTAAAGCCCTTTGGTGATAAGCTTCTTGTCCTCGGCTTTGGGCATGCATTAGCCGATAACCCTTCTCATTACAGCTATAATAAACGAAGACCACTAATCCCATTATGAGCATTACCCTATTCAACCACTTGAGCCCTTTGTTGTTGTGGAGCACCCATGTTATTCCTTCCCATTGATTAAACCCTGACCACCGCCCATCTAACTAACATTACCAACGATTCTGACTTCAACACGTCCATTGTTAACAACAACCTGATTCCTTATGTTTGATGAGGTACGAATGCGATTGTTGGATTTGTTTGAATATCGGCCAAAGGCTCTAGCAATCATGACAAACCCTTGTTGCAATGCATCGAAAGCTTCTTTATCCTCATTAGATTCACCGTAGTGCTTGATCATTGTTGTTGTTGTATGGAACCAATTAAGTTTCTTGAGATTGGTGTTGTGACGGATCGTGATGGTGTAATTGTTGCAGTTGGTTGTGGAGGATTTGTGAAGATAGTTTGTAATGTCAGGAATTGAGGATAAAAAGTTTGAGCCCACAAAGCTAATTGTTGATTATCCGGCTTAAGGTGAGACAGGAGTCCACGGATAACCCTTTCTTTGTCAACTTTTGGGCGGGCTTCAAATAGTCGCATAACAACTGCTGTGTATCATGATGAAGATTCTTTGCTTGACGGATGAAGATGACATACTTTTCCCAATCAGACCAAGACTACTCAGAATTTAGTGTTGACAGAATTCTGGGCATAATGATGTTATGCTTGTCCAAGTCATTGATGATATCTGAGAATCGATGATGATATGACTCTAATGTCTCCCTGGTTCAATCATGAAGTGTTCATATGCTAAGTAGATTTTGGATTCCATGTCTTCTTGATTGAGTTCGGTGCCTTCCATGAGAAGATGAATATGCTCCTACATTACTTTTAGCAGATTTTGAGCATCAACACTTCAAGTATCAGATTAGGGTAATCCCAAAAGGATGTATTGCATTGCCAATTCATCTATTCAAAGTGTAGAAGTTGATCAAGAGTGAGTTCATTAAGACCGACAACGGTGACATCACCTCTTGGTGGATTAGCATTTGACTCTGTGTAGTGACAGAGGCATCTCAAATGGACCTTCCGTGATGACCTTCTTCAAGAACTTTCCATGTGGCTTTTAGATAACAAACCTAAAGAACCTTATCACCCATTGATCATAGTTTCGGGAGGAGCATTGAGGTCTATCAAGTTGTCCTGCCTCATGAATGGATTGTTGGCTACTTAAAGCTTCACACATCTTTGCAAACCAAGACGGTTCCTTCATAGTATTCCGATGGATGCCGATTTTTAAGTTTGTGTAAGGTTTTACTTGAAGACTAGGGGGTGGTTGAATCATTTGTGGTTGAATTGCTCCTGGAGGAAATTGTTGTTGAAATTGTTGTTGTTGTTGTTGTTGTTGTTGTTGTTGTTGTTGTTGTTGTTGTTGTTGTTGTTGTTGTTGTTGTTGTTGTTGTTGTTGTTGTTGTTGTTGTTGTTGTTGTTGTTGTTGTTGTTAAAATTGTTGTTGTTGAGGGAAGTAGCTAGAGTATGGTGGTTGAGACATCTTGAAACTTGTGTGAAAAATGGATCTTTGTAGTCGAATGAAACTTTGTTGATGAAGTATCCTTAGGCGTAGAAAACAGCTAAAGCGTAGAGAAAACCTTATGCATAAAACCAATCCTTACGCGTAAAGAATGAACTTACGCGTAGTGATAGCTTAAGCGTAAACTTGAGGAAAACTTAGCTTATGCGTAAACAAAAGCTTAGAAGTAGAATTCTTATGCGTAATTTTAGCTTAGGAGTAAAATTGTGCTTGTGCGTAAGAATATGCTTAGGCAGAAAGAGAGTCTACGCGTAAGAACTTTGCTTAGGCCTAAAACTAGGGTTTTGCCCAAAAATCCTATACACTTATCCCAGTGTAAAAGATATCCAAAGTCGAAGGGTTTTCGGCTTATCCCAAAACACCTAGTAAACCAAAACATCAAGATCAAACCTTTAGAAGCTTACGCGTAAGATTAGGGTTTAGCTATGCGTAAGTTTTGTCAACTTTTGCCAAAACTGATTTCTACCAAAAGTGTTTCTAAACCGATTTTTATGATGAAACAACTTCAATATCACCAAAATAACACAAAAGTGTGAAACTTGATGATCCAAAACTCTTATACACCTTACGCGTAGAACTAACCACACGAATAAAACCAAGCTCAAAAACAATGAAATACACGTAAAGTTTCAAACTTTTTGCCAAAAACTTAAACTTTAACACCAAATAACCTTTAAAGGACAAGAATCTTGAGTTTTAAAGTGTAAAAATGAAAGCTTTTATGCATATAAATATTTGAACAATACCGGTTACGTGTAAACCAAAAAAACTTCAAAAACTAGCAAACGTTTCACCCAACTATTTGGTGAATGATACCACTGTTAGGTTCCCATTTATGTAACAAAAGCATCAATATGAAGAAATGAGATGAAGAAAGGATCGGATGAACACTTAACCAAAACACACGTATAAATGAAGAAAGTTTATGCTTAGAGTGAAATAGAAAAGTGAACAACTAACTCCCAAATGGGAGTTTACAAGATTATTTATAGGAAGGAACTAGGGCAACATGCAAGTTCCCTTCCTTTCCTTATTGGGCTTTTGCATAGGCTCATGGGCTTTCTACATGAGCCTAGCCTTAATTACTAACATAAAAGCCATAATTAAGCTAACTATTACATATTAATTACTAACACTTGTAATATAGTTTAGGAGTGATTCCAACATCCATAACCCATGGTATTGACCCATACTCATTTGACTAGGTACATTGAACTCATGAGATACATTGTATCTAATAAGAAACCCATGGATCAACCCATAACCCATGACCCATAACCAAAATACCCATGGGCAAAGAGGAGCGTCCCACGGATCCCTAGGATTACACTAGACGGATCCCTTATGGGAGGGATCCATGGGATCCGGGAACAAGTAGCATTTCTCCTCTATAAATAGTGAGCCATTTCTTCCTTTGGCTTGCCACTCTAAACACATACTTTCCCCAAGTATTGTAAACTCTCTAACCACTGATCCTAAGGGATCTTTCTATGTAGTTTGTCTTTTGTTTTTGTGTGATTCTCTAGGTTGCTCTTAAAGGCGAGATCACCACTTCTTGAAGTCGAGCAAGCTCAAGTGCATGAGTTGCCATGCTTCACATCAGACACAACCAGGTTCTCTTGTTGATAGTTCTTTCTTCCTCCGTAGATGTGTTGTGTTGAAGGCATTAGTGAAGAATGCCGAAAGAGTCAAGACGAAAGCATTAGTGAAAGGTGCTTAACGTCCGTGTCAAAAGCATTAGTGAAGAATGCTAAAGGTTTCAAGACAAAGGCATTAGTGAAAGGTGCCAAGCGTTGTGTCAAAGGCATTAGTGAAGGATGGCTAGGAATCAAATCAAGTGGCATTAGTGAAGAATGCCTAGGTCGTATAATCGATGAGGTGCATCGTTATACATATAGTAATTGTTTATATTCAAGGATGTTGATATCCTTGATGGTGTTGTAATAAGGAGTGGGTCTCCTTGGGAATAGGTGTTGTGTTGTGTTGGGTAGTAGTTCCTCCATAGTAATGGAACTAGGTACTTAACCTAGTACCTAATAAAGGGTAGGTGACGTTGTGATAGGTGTGGTTCACCTTGGTGTGAAAGAACCCGGTGGTTAGCCTAGTACCGGAAAAAGAGTGTCATGTAGTGTTTACGAACTCTCAAGTAGGTGACTTGGGGAGTGGATTATGGCAAGGAAGGTGTCCTTGTAGCCGAACCACTATAAATACTCGTGTCGTGGTTATATGCTTCTTACTATTTCTCTTTCATTACACTTTTATATATCTATCTATCAACGTACAACATACAAATCTAAATAGATTGACATAAGTCGATCTAAATATTTAAAAAGGAAGTTTTAAATTGGTAAAACTATTCAACCCCCCCTTCTAGTTTTCCACAATTGGCATCAGAGCTTTGTTACCAAGTTTCTTAAAGTATGTTGTATTTTAAAAACTTGACATGATCCGTGTATGTTTGAAACTACAAAGAAGGATTTTTCAAGTCATTTTTAAAAAATTATTATAATGTTTATTGTTGGATAATGATAGAATGTTCTAACATTTTCCTTGTTAAGTATTCTCCATACTTGGATTTTGGCTTACCAAGAAGATCATGAAGAATCTATCTAAATATTTCTTTTCGCAAAAAGAATGTTTAGTATTGTTCTTCTCACACATGAATCTGGAGATTCCAAGAAGATCACAAAGCATTTCATCTAAATACTTCTTTTCTTAAAAAGAATATTTAGCAAATGTATGATCGTTAATAATTTACTTTTGTTTTTATTATTGTTAAAATCTTAGTTGCATAATTAATATCTATTAGTAATTACTTAAGTAGTTATCTATATTAAAGTCATCATCAAGAATAGTATTCTTCGATTGATTTGTATAGACTACACTACCAACTCGTAATAATGATATCTTGGTTATTCGATAGCCTTAATCATTATCCATCACAAAGGAATTATTGACACTCCATCTATGTCAATAAATTTCCGTGAAACTTGTTATATTATGATAAAATGGGATTTTATCATAATATTTGATAAACCTTCCAAGAATTGTGACTAATTCTTAAAAAGGGAACCACGTCTAGTAGGATTAGTTCTAAACCGTCAAAAAACTCAAATCACAATTTATTGACCTTAAACATCAAACTCTAAGAGTTTTTAGAACTCCCAAACTAAAGTTATCAAGGAATGCTTAATGATTTTTATTTGCCATGCCGGATCCCTGAAGTTTACACTATCCGATCCCAAATGAGAGGGATCCGCTGGATCCTCGTGCAAAGTAAGACAACATAAGTTAGTAATGATCACCGTGGATGTTGTTCCAATTCTATTCCCTTCAAAGACTCACGTAACAAGAACACAACTACGCTTAAAGGAGCAATTTGATCTTTTCTCTCAAGCATAACAATCACTTGTGTAAGTATAATCTTCACTACATTGTTAATTTAATTCCTTGATTTCTAGGATTACAATTTCTTCATCTTTAGAAGTTGGGTTCAAATGGGTTTATCATAATTTGTCACCACATTGTTTTCTAAGATAATCTAAATCAAAGAATTAACATTGTTAATACAAATTAAACACATTTCTTGAATTCAACAAAGATGATGAGAGCAAAATTGTGATCAAACCTTCTAGGTTACTATTCACAATTAACACCACATTGTGGTTGTATTGTTTAGGAATAATCATGCCAAGCAACCAACAACAACACTACCAAGATACCGCTCATTACATACCAATGTACCATAGAAAAGATGGACTTAGTCCTGAAGATAGGAAAGCTTTTAAAATGCTCGAAAAGAGACTTTTTCACGAAGTTCGAGTAGTAGAACCATCATTCCTTGCCAATACCAACATGAGAGAAGTTTTTGGAGCCATCGGCTTTGATTGTTTATCGGACATAAACGAATAAATTGCCCATTTTTTGTACTCGAGTGCTACAAGACAATGGGGATTGTTAGAAATGATGATGGGTCCATCTCGATTGTCTTCACCATAAATGAGCATGAGTACACCCTTTCGCTTGTAGAGTTTGGAAGAATAATAGGGTTCTATACCAAGGTGTTTGCATGTATTCTAATGAGTGGTCTTTGGAAGAGTTACACACTATGGTTGATCATCATGAAATCTACCACATGTTAATCCCGGAAGCAACCACGGTGAGGGACACCGTGTTCATGCCAAGATCATCCCCATCAAGGGTCACTAGGAATTCAAAGTGATCTCTAGGATCCTTTCTAAATGGAGCCGTCGAAATGCATTATATAGGAAATGGGAAAATGTCGTGAGGGAGAATGTGGTGTGCCTAGTAGGAAACAAGGATCACCCCAACGCATGTCTTAGTTTCATGATCTATTGCCTAGTGATCGAGACTCGCTTTAACCGTGCCTACTACATGATTAAGAGAATGGAAAGTGTAAGAAGCATGGACAAAATGGTACTCCCGTACGCAATGCTCCTAACCCGTCTTGCTAAATTCATCTTTGCATTAGATCCTTCTCCGCAATCCTATTATCATAGCTTTTGCAACAAGGTTATGGTGTCATTGACCGAGGGAAGAACTACAAGGTTTATGGTAGATGGCAAAAGGCCTCACCCACCCACGGATTCCTCGGAAGAAAGGGAGAGGTAAAGAGAAGGTGAAGGTAGTAGCAATCCACTCGGAAATACCGATCTCGACCCCTTGGACTACATCAACCAATTGCCGGACGTTCCTGGTGCATCACCCGAATGGCAACAAACTAAGGGAATCTTCAAGTGCTTTGCCAACTTCTTGAAGAAAAAGAAGTAGATATGGTATGATAAAGAGTGGAGGATGGGTGAAGACGGGAGAAGCAAAGTAAGGTCATAAGGACCTAAAGTTTGTGAAAAACAATTTCAAACAATGGGTTGTAACACTTAAACAATACTCATGTAGAATAGGATGTAGCATGTAGGTCTTGTCATAACTTGGCACTAAACAATCCTAACTTAGGAACATGTAGAATGAGATTTTACGACTCTTTGAAAACATTCAAGTAGTCTTCGTCAATCATTTTTAGGAACTTTTAGTTGTCCCACATTTGCTATTCGTTATACTTGATATGTTCCTGCTTTTAGTGCTTATAGAAATAACTAAGAGAAGCACTTTCTTAAGAATACAAAATGGCACATTTGCTGAAAGCCTTCTGATCTGCAGTAGGCGGATCCCAGAATTATAACTAGCCGGATCCCTCCCAGAAGGGAACCGTGGGATCCGTGACTACAGATGAGCAATACAGACTTGCTTACATCAAAACAGCTCACTAGATCACCTCAAACTAGTCAAACATAAGATATTAGAGCCAACTAAGTCTTCTTCAAATATTTGAAAGCCTCACACTCACCCATGGCTTACCTAGGATATATTTCAAAGTGTTTTTGATTTATCAACTCATCAAAACTCACCATATTTCCACTCCAACACTCACACATTATTTATCACATCTCATAACACTTATTTTGATATATCCATCAATTTTAGCAAATTGGTTTTAATCACTTTTGACTCAAAATTAGGCTCAAAACTAGTTTTTCATTTTTTCTTTATTTTTTAAGATTTTAGTAAATTTTCCTTAAGGCTTCATCTGACTTCTAGGACTAAATTCCACCATCTTTTCATCTCAATTCAAATGATATCTTTCTCAAGCACTTAGTTAAACTACCTAAAGTGAACTTTCCTACCCAAAACCATCATTAAGCACCATCACCCCTTATGGTTGAGCATTTAAGACATCCACCACTCAAGACCTCTAAATTAAGTCAAAACCTCGAGATACATAAGTACTAGACCTTTCAAAAAGCATAATTATTTCACCTAGAACCTTTCTGACAGACGGGTCCCTGGCTTATAACCAGCCGGATCCCTGGTTAGAGGGATCCGTGGGATCCGTGGCTGTAGAAAGCTTAAATCAACTTCCATCTTCAATTTTAAGCCACCTTTTGGTTATCTAACCACTTTTAGCTTACATTTATTATCTCCCTAGAGCTAATCAATATCCTAAGTGCATGCTTAATCCTCTTAGTGGCCAAGAATTTAATTCACTAATTCAAAATCATCCTTTATAAACCAAACACTCCTAAGTTTAAAACATCACTCTCACCTAGCTCTCAAAAATCGGTGATTAGAAGCTTATATTGCATCTTTACCATCACCATGACCAAAGCACTTAGCAACAACTCTTCAACCAAAGGCAAATCCAAAAGAAAGGGTCACATGATTCATGAGATTTCATCCACCGAATCATCTCCCGTAAGAGATAACAATGCTAGAATCCCACCTCAACAAACTCATTCAACAATTGCTAGGAGAACCGCAAGGATTAGCATCAAACCTTTTGGACTAGGGTCATCTAGTTCAAAACCAAACATAGCTAACTCCAAGCCTCTAAATCCTCATTCCTTGAGCATAGATTTAACGAGCCTTTTCCTCACCCAAATCTCTATTCATTAGAGCATTCACCACCAACAACCTCCCACTCACCAACTTTCTCGTAAATAGGAACCACCCACAACATCGAATAGTCCATCATGGGAAACAAGGAACAATCATGGACATGATCATATGGAGGAATTTCCACTACCACCATCATCACCTTTAGTAGAACCTCATCCCACACCTCAAAATGAAACCCTACAATCATTTGTAGAGCCTCCTCAAAACATCCATTTTCCTCCGGTTCCCAATCAAGACAATAATTGCCCAAATTGTCTAATCACCCAAGGACTTGTTCAAGAAGTACGAAATGAGTTACATTTCATGTTTAATCATCTTCTTGAAAGATTGGACCAAATCAACAAGTCTACTCATCCTTAGACTCGAGCACTTTGTTGCATTCTAGGCTTTAGTAACTTATTAGTAGAAAATGTATAGCTAAATCATTCTGTTAGTTTTAGAGACTTGTTGATTGTCTCGTTGTTTTATTGAATGATAACTTGTTTGCCATATTTCTCTGAGTATATGTTTGTTGCGTGTTTACATATCTTGATCTTATATTTAGCATTGCTTGATATATCACCTCTGCTGAATAACCTGTCACCAGACAGACGGATCCCTCCAAAATGCCTAGACGGATCCCTCCACAAAGGGAACCGTGGGATCCGTGGTACAGAAGAAAAATTTACTACTAACTTGAGTCTTATTTGCAGGAAATTATGCACTATACTCTTGTTCTCTAACCTCTATTTTGTAGATTTTCAAAATACACATGAAGAACTTGACACCATAAAGCTAGGGGAGCTTTGTGTCAAACCATATTGCAAAACCATTTGCAACAGAATCCTTATTTCGATTATACTTTACGACACCCCATTGCAACGTTGCAATCTTCAAGGGGGAGCATTTTCGTCACAAGGACGAAACTATTTGCAAACAAAATTGCAATTCGTTAGCTTGTTAGTTTATATTTACTTGACTTCACAAAGGGATGGTCTCTCAAGGGAGTTAAGACGAGAACCATTCCCGTCACTTGCTCTCTTTATACCTTTCTCTTTTTACATGTTTTTGTTAAAAACAATGTGTTAGTTTCTTTTCGGCAGCTCTTTTGTTTTAGACAAAAGGGGAGAAGAGAGTAAAAACTCTAATTCGAACTTTTACGAATTTTAGTTTTTCCTTAAAATAATTTTATGTTTTGTCATCAACAAAAAGGGGGAGATTGTTAATACAAATAAACCGTAAAAACGTTTATTCATATTTTACGATCTTCTAATGTTTTGTCGATAACAAACGTAAAATCATTTTGACGAAACAAATAAAATACGTAAATAGTTTGAGCCAATAATTTTCTAACACATAGCGTTTTCAAATAAAACACTAAAACGGTATAAAGGGATTTTATGATTTAGTAATATATATGTACAACAACTAGTGTTTTATATTGGGCAAAATTGTAGGATATAGGTTATTGTTTTAATCAAAGAACATGTATGAAGATTTTAGAGAGAGAAGAGATGGGATACTTTCTAGAGAGAGAAAGAGATGAGAGAAAAGAAAGTTGTATGATTAGAAAATAAAAGCACCAACCCTCTCCACATGTGGAGAGGGCTATTTATAGTTCTTACAAATAACGCCAACTACGGGCTGTGGATTAGGCATACATTGGGTAAATACCCGTCCGTCCTCCACGGTGTTGCTCTAAACTAAATAACTAACTAATCTAATAAATAGTAAATAATGAAATGTCTACGAGCTAACTTGTGCTAGTATATAGTTGGGGTGACCGACACTTCACATGGAATTTCTAATTCCTAACAATCTCCCCCTAAGGGAGGTCACCCCATGATTTACATTTCGAATCCTAGCATTCTATTTTATCTTTAGTCTTGAGCTCGTAGACTTTGATTCTTCAACTTCCGCATCTTTGTGCTTTAGTAGTGATTCTTCAAAGTTCGACTGCTTTGTACTTTAAATGGAGGTCTTTGAACTGATCCACATCTTTGATGATCTTTTAGCTTTCTTTGAGATCATCAGCCACAGTAAATCTCTGGATCACCCTTTGTGTTACCATCCGTGTTGTTGTGACTTTCGGACCGACATGCTAACACTTTCGGATCATGACATCTTTTCATCAGTAGCGGAAGCTTTTCTGGCCCATGATATTTGCGGCAGCGTGGCGGAAACATAGTATAAAAATATCGAGCAGTGGGTTCTGTAGATATGCACCAGTCATGATTTCTTCAATTAAGTGTGGATGCTGTGAGCATGCGGCTTTGGATTGACTCTCAATTCCCCGATCACCGCAACCATCCAAATGTACCGCAACAACAAGCATTAGCAATAAAACACACGAAAGTGTCTTTAATCACGTTCGTTGAATTGAGATACACGGCCCACGGTTCCCCGTTGATCATTATAAGTACTGCCTATGATCAGTTATGATTCCGAAGAATCTCCTTGACATGGTTTCGCAGCTGCTCTAGTTGTTCTCAAACCGGAACGTCTCAAAGAAGACAACACGGAGTGAGTGAACCAGCGAATTGAGATTCACTGATTGATGAAAAATTGATTTGAAAAGAATCGCGTATTGCTTAGAAGAAAGAGTTTTACAATACGACGAAGGTTTTATTTGAAATATCAATTTTCAATCAAAAATACCTTTTGTATTTGAAAGAGAATACACATTCGATGTGCTAGAGAAAAGAAGAAATTTGCACATCGGAGGTTTTTTCCAAAAGTATTTTTTTTCAGTTAAGTATACTTTTTGTGTTTGAAAATGAATACACATTCGATGTGCTAGAGAAAAGAAGACTTGCACATCGAACGGTTTTTCCAAAAGTATTCGTCAATTCCATTCCTGGACCAAGGTTGATTCAAGAATGAATCGCCCCATTGTTTCTATCCAGTTGTCACAAGTTTGATCTTTAGAAAAGATCTCACATGTCACCCACCAAGAGCTTGTTTGATGTTGGCTCTAGAAGGATTTCCATCTTCATCGTGAATACTTTTACATATCACTCGGATGTTCTGGCAATACCACAAGGATAATGCGTAGGAATCTCAATCTATATACTAACTTTCCACATTGTGTGAAACAGCAAGTCTTCATTAATTTTGTGTCCTAACAAGATGTTGTGGATGATCCCTTGGCTCTAGACTCAATAGTGCACTTTGGTTTCCAATGCCAGAGACTAGGGAGAGGGTCTCCTTCTTCAATATCAACAATCTCTAAGAGAAAGTCGATAGATTATGTAGGTTCCCCATGAGAATGAAACAAGTCCTTTTAAGAGGCACTTGAGTAGCTTGGGAAGTTAGTGCAGTGCGTCACTGGGTCCATGACGTCTTGTCTTCAATACCAGTGTTACCTTAGTAACCACCAGTAGCATATGTGTTGAACCCGGTTTCTGCCCTAAGGTTGAATTATTGGAGGGCTATTTCTTTTCACCCTTTTCTCATTTCATTTCTTTTTCATTCTTCAACCCCTTCAGTGCTTACCGAGACTTCATAACTAGAACCTTGTTGGGTTTATTCCAGTACTTGCTCTGTCTCAGTCCGCACTCTTCCCATTTCTCATTTTTTTCCTTTTTCATCATACCTAAGGACTTCTACACTATCTAGTGGATTGTCCCTGGGTAGATCCTTCCAGTTCTGGCAGATCGTGGGAACTAATACCTAACCTCACCATCCTTATAACTCCATGCATAAAGTAAATTTGGTTGGTCTTTTGGTATTGTTCTTCTTCCATTGGAATCAATCGAAAACCTTTTGAAAATCAATCCAAGTACCCGAGATACACGATCAAAACATTTTGTACCTGAATCATTTTTGATATTTTTAGAAAAAGCTCCCCCTCCACATGTGCATCAAATGTATTTGAAACGGTTTTAGCACATGGAGACAAGAGGACTTGAAACTTTCAGATTTGAGAATGAAAGATTCGATTCATTGATCGACAATTTCTAAAAGATATCACCATCACTTTCCCGATCAAAGTTAGTATTTTTCATACTTTGTTAAAGATGTGTTATGGGAAAGGATGTGGTTTTCAAAAAGTTGCTCCCTCTCAACTTGTGCATGTGATTTTTAAAATTGTTTTACACGAAGAGGAAAGAGTTCTTAGAAGCACATTCACGATCATTTAGCCATACTGAAACCATTAGAAAATCAATCAAGGTACTTTTTATTGAAACTTAAGAAATTTTGTTTTGTACCTTGAAAGTTTGTTTTCTTTTAAAATGCTCCCCCTCAATATGTGCTTCGAGATTCGAAAGCGTTTAGCACATATGGGAGAGCAGTATGCACATTTGAACCCAAAAAAATGATCATCTTTTATCAAATTTCATTATTAAATCACAAATTCTTCCCCGATCAAAAATATCAATCCCTTTGAGATTTTGGATCCCAAATGATTTAATAAGGTTTAGAAAACATGGGAGAAAATGTGCCTGATTTAAAAACTCATCTTGTTTTTGGATAAATGCTCCCCCTCAACATGTGCATTATGTATATTAAAATCGTTTGGCACATGGAGGTAGGAGTGCCTTTGAAGGACTAAAACCAATTCCATTAAAACAGATTTGAGATTTAAATCACGATCTCCTCCCTACGATCAAAAAATTTCAAACCATTTGAGATTTGTGATCCCAAAAGATTTAAATCATTTAGAAAATTTTGGGGAAAGACTGGAAATATTTAATTATGAAAGATGACAGATAGGAACAAATTTAAACATTAAAGATTGTTAGTGTCAGGTATGATTGTTTTTAAGAGATCTTTTAAGTAAAACAAAACAATTTCACAATCAAACAAGAACAGAAAAAATTTCATTTTGAAAGATCTTTGAGTTTTAAAGAAAAATCATACCATGACATAACATTAAATCTTTAGATCACCACTTTATGTAGTACACACCGGACTTTTATGAAGAAATATCGTTTGAAAATATTTAATTTGAAATCACTTATGATTTGACAAAATAAAGTCAGGTTGATTTCAAAACTTTGAATCTGATTTATTTTCAAAACAATATTTTTTCATTTTCAAAACAATATTATTCAAAAATTGTTTAAAAAATGGTATCATCCACTACTTTTTCCTGCACAAGATTCGTTAGGTGGTATGGAAGCAGCTTTTGTTGTTGATGTAAGGCTGGAAGAAAACCGTCTGCTGATGCAGTGAGAGTTCTGACGTTGCATTTGTCATGCCAACTCTTCATAGAGGTCCAATTAAGCTCTGTTTCTTTATTTGATGATGAAGAAAACCATCTGCTGATGCAGTGAGACCTCTTACGTTGCATTCCATGCCAACTTTCCTTAGAAGACAAATTAAGCTCCGTTTCTTCATATGTCAGCCCAAGATATAGTTACCCTTTCCATTCGGCATCCAATCATCTTCTATTGTGGGATCCGGATAGGGAACATTCTTATATACCAATATACCTGCATACGTTAGTGAACACACATACAGATATATGGTGGTCGACATCACCCAAACAGCAATCGACAAATAAAATTCAATGCAACATCTCAATCAAATCATGTAAAGGCATGGGAATAATGTGTTCATCAAACTCTAAACATCTAAACCTAACAATCATATCCTAGGCACCTAGTCCTTCAACGTAGGTTAACATCATTTTTAATTAAGCATATAGGATAATTAAGAAAGCCCGTTAGATGATATAGATTTGAAAACATTATCCCCCTCAATTAATGACTCAATTTTTGAAAAGTTTAAAAGCACTGAAGTCATTGATAGAGTTTTTGCAATTTTATGAAAACTTGATTCTGATTGATTTTTCAAGCAACTCAATTACCACCATTTATGAAAACAACAAATATTTTTCTGAAGAATTTATAGAAGGAAAAACATTTGTGTAGGAACAACAGTCCTGCGACATACTTTCCTCATTTTGTTTTAGGAAAAGTGCATGAAATATTTGAAAATAGGTTTAAGCGTAGCACTTTCCTTTCTTGAAGAGTGGGTTGCTATCAGAAATAATAGCAAACCATTGTTTAAGCACGGGGTTCTGACGTCGAAGTAACCGCAAGCCATATTTTTGAGACATGTTTAGAAAGAAATATTTACACCTCCCTCGCGAACTTCATCTATGGTCATGTGCCATTGTTGAATGACATTTCTAAGACCGTAGATGTTATCGATACCAGAAGACATGTCTTTGAAGAACAATATTTTTGGTATTTTTCAAATTTTCTGATTTTTATGTGTTTTTGTAGGTTTTAAATTTTTCTCTTTTCTTTTTGTTGGTTTTATATTTTTGTACTTTGTTTTATAAAAAAATATGTACATATAGAGTAATAGTTTAAGAAGATGATGATACAAGTACCGAGATAGGGAAATCGTTCAGCACTTTGTAGAAGAAAGAAATCAACATCTCTTAAACTTTCACCACCAAAGCATTCGAGGCTTCTAAGAAAATCGTCTGAACATGAGCCTTCTCAATTTGAATCTTTGGTAACTTCTCCCCAAACTGACAAACATCGAATAAAGACCATTTCCCTAAGAAGTAGGGTTGAAGACAAAGCGGTCTCATTGAATGAAGCTCAACACCTCGAAGAAGACGAAAACACCGAAGTAACAGGTTGAAACATGGATCATCGATGCGGTTATCAAACCCAGAATAAATGATTAAGTTAGAGATCACATGAACTTGTTGAGCATCCCCGATGTACACATTACTCTTCGAGATTGAGCAGTTGTCTATTCAGGGGAACCATATATCAACATCTTCATTTTACCAAGTGCATTCCAGTTATCTTCCATATAACCAACCAGCCCATTATGTATACAAGTACCCAACCAGAGTAGAAACAACGACATCACAGTAACTTTATCATCGGAATCATCATTACACTATGTACATGAAACACTAACCGGAAGCACTTTATCATAAGTCATGTAGAAGATGTCGATAAACAATATCATCTCATGTTCCAAATATTTTTCTCAAATTTCTTTCTACTGAAGGATGAGTTAACACATACCGAAAGTATCCAGAGACCACTTCCTCCTAAATGGTTGGAATAACACACCAAAGGCAATGAGTAAACACTGAGTTTCTCTACGGTTATTATATTTGTCTTTTCCGGGATTACTTCAATAAAGAAGAAGTATTAGTTTCATCACGTGAACTCATTATGTGTTTAGATGTATGTTTCCTTCCCCCTTGCAGGTTTTGATGCCTCAGAAACAGCAACACATTATACATACCAAATATTCTTGAAATAGAGAAGAACAAAAATTAGCTCAAATGAATCCTGTGAGAATCAACTGCTACAGAAACTCTCTCTGACTATCTTTATCAACCCATATGTAGACAATTTGAAGTGACCACTGTTGAATAAAACCCGATATACCAAACTTGAAACTGAAATCGAATTCTCCACATTTGTGACTTATGCTTGCACTAATGTTGGAAGAACGGTGTAGAGAATTTATGCTTCAAGCAAATCTCTAAGTACTCACTACTCAAACAAAGTATGAGACAATAACACCTCTTGTGATTATCCACACCTTCATCTGCGTGTGACACTGAGTAAAACAAAGTAACTCCTAATAGTGATAGTTAACCAGGTCTTCAACCATCTACCCCGACTACTGGTAACTAGATAAACCAAGTCTTCAACTCAAATTCTTAATCCCGAGCAAGTTATCTGATAAGAACACGCCTTTGTGAAAGTCAACTTTAATCTCAAATAGGTGATAAATGATTAACTCCGAAGTAATCAACTTGTGTCAAATGCCCAAAATGTGAATAAACATACAATCGGATGTACATTGACCCACTAAATGAACCGGAACAAATGATTCCTCAACATCGATGCATTCTTCCTAAAAGTATACATGTAGAGACTGATCTGAAAGATTCACCAATAATGTCTTCGAGCGGATGAGGTAGTCATTTTCCTTAATGTTCATGTGGTTGATTTATAGCGTGCACATTGAGAGGAACAGTAATCCATGAAGATTTGGCAAAGGAATACCAAAGAGCGGATCATTATTCATGAGTGCAACTGCAATATTATGATAGTCATTATCAACGCCTTGAGGAATAACTGGAGATTGGGCTTCTTTAGTAGTCTGAGTTGTACTTCTTGGATGATCAACATTCGCTAGCGGTTGGAAATACTTATCAAACATATCTTGAACCAATGAATCCCAAACAATAAATCTCATTTATCCTTAGTAAGTGAAACATTGGGCGTTGGAGGAGAGTCATCAAACATTAAGTCGTATGACCATTATTCAAAAATCCATTATCATGTAGTATATTCACTCTTCTCCCCCTCAAACATTGCATCCGAAGTTGCCATTTTTCATTTAGCAAGTGAATAAGAGTAAACTCTAATGAATGTAGATCCACTTGATGACTAAACAAACGTGGAGAAAAGCATGAAGCTCGAAGATGGAGAATGTAGATGAAAATGGCCATTCACGAGAGAATTTCTCTTTAGTTGAAGATTAAGCGCACAGAAGAGCGTACACTTTTCTTTTCTTTGAAGAACGGGGCCTGAAGTGTTATCAGCAGACGCCATAATGATGAAGTACGAGGCCTGAACTGATGTGAACAGACGTCATAGCTGAATGAATATCAATGTTGAGTAACTTGAACTCGTGAGTTATGAGATATCAATCCTTTTGTTATCCATACTTTAAGCCAGTCCGTGTATTGAAGGATCAAAGTATCTGCTACTGAGTAAGGACTACCTGCACTAATATTACAAACTTGATTGCAAATATTTTGGTTAGTGACATCAGTATCCAAACCCTTTGGGGTTTCACGGTCAACATTGAGATTGCCAATGGTAAACATCTTTCCTGTAGATATCCACCTAAGTCCAGCATCCTTAAAAATTCTACCAGATGGTATCCACTTATGGCAAAGTCTAGGATTGTTAGGCTTCTTATGCATAGTGGAAGACTTATCCTTATTCCTAGTTTCCAAAGATTTAGCAGTTGGTAACCATCTAGGTGAAGCTTTTGGTTTCATTTGCTTCATATGCACTATGGATGACTTAGTGTAAATCCTAGACTTAACAGGTTGTACCATTGCATGAGCATTTACTTTCTTCAGGGATTTTGTGAAACATTTATCATGATTAGCATTAAAGATACATTTCGCACACTTTTTGAGCAAACAGCTTGTTTGGTTTCAGAAATAGATCTAGATTTCTTAGAGTGATCTGCTATGGGAATAGCTTTAATCAAAACGCAACTACTCTTAGATGTAAGCCAATCCCTAATCTTTAGATTAGTGTTCCTAGGTAATGGTTTAGAACTACTAGCAGTGCCTTGAAATCTTGAATAATTCATCACCCTAGGTCGTGCACCTAAAATTCCATCTTTGTGATTCTGTTCCTTCTTTCTAGCCATTTCTAGATAAGAGTTCTTATACAAGTCATTCATATCAATTTTCCTAGGCAAGTGAGGTGAAGTGACTGGTTTTGTCAAAACTTGTTTCGCACCAACTTGGGAGGCAAACCGCGTTTTTGAAAATTTTGGTCGTTCAGATCTAAACGCATTCAGTTGTCTAACAACTGGTTTCCCCAAGATTGATGGTTTTGCAAACTTAGTGTTCACACTATTCCCTGTTGTTTTTCTGAGCTCATTCTTTAAGGCAACTATTGTGAAACTCTTATCCTGAAGTTGAGCTTTGAGTTCATCAATTTTTTCTATCAAAGAGTTTGTTTGTTCCAATGACTTTGTTCTAGCTTCTTTGACTGAGTCACTTAGTTCTATATGATGCTTTCTCAAAGACTCGTTTTCCTTTAGTAATTTGGCCACACAAACCGCTAATTCATCATTTCTCATTTGAATATCATCAATAGCATTAGCATCAGAATTACTTGTAACCAAATTACTTTTCACATGCATATCAGAAATATGTTTCTTCAAATTTTTGATTGTCAAGTTTTTGTCCTGAAGCTGAGCTTTCATAGTGTTTATTTCAAAAAATTCACAGAGTTCAGGAAATTCTGGATTTTTGCACGGTTTATAAGATTGTAAACTTTCCTTTTTACTTTGTATTGCGATTTCAAGTGAAATGCAATGTTTTTCAAGTTGTGAAAATCTGTTTGAAAGTTCATCATACTTTTTCTTATCAACCATATTGTTAGTTTTGAAAACACTAGTTTCAGACTCAGCTTCAGTCAAAGAACATTTGTTAGAATCATTTTCAACATCGTAATCAGTTTGTTTAAGAACATTAACAGATTCATTTTGTTGTTCAATTAATGGTACCTCAGAAATGACACATGTTCATTTGTTTTTCTGAAAACGGCTTCTGCATTCTGTTTAGCACGAGTCACTGAGCTGTTGCTTGTATCAAGATTGTCATTCTCTGTACTGCCGCATTTAGTGACAACTGATACAGCAGCCGATGCATTACCCGGATCAACCATACTATCACTTGATAGCACCCAACATTCATTCATTTTATCATTCATTGTTGTCTCTGATATTCTGCATTCAGCAACATCCGACCTATTATCTGATACATTAACCGACTCATCACAACTATCTCTTAATTGCATCTGATATTCATTCAATTTTTCATCCTTTTGTGCAGCTTCCTCAATGAACTTCTCTACATTGTCCACAAGACGGATAAATGTATCAATGAACTCCTGAATTTCCATTCCAGTATGTTTTTTGAAAGAAATTCCAGTCAAGTGTTGATCGTAATCTGCTGAATATTCCTCACTGAAGAATGGCTGAAATTGTTTGTAGATTACTTGAAGAGCTGCACTGGAACCATTCTTTTGAACCTTTTCATTGGTAAGTTGTAGCTTCAATTGCTCTAAGTTCAACAGCAAGGTTCTAGTTAAGGTAGATAAGTTCTGACGGAAAAGGGCATTGCATGTTCGTTCCATTCCTATCGGTGTGAGTAACATGATGTGTGAGTGAAGTTGATGATAAGGTTCAATGCTACTTTCCTTTTGCATGGCATTCTGTAATCTAAACAGGTGCAATTCTCTCTCTTCAGACTCTGAATACGAAGATCTCACATCCTCTGAGATCTATTTTAAGCATCTTTAATTATTCAGTGTAGCATACATTATCATTGTTGTCCACAACATCATACAATTTAAGCACTTCTGAAATCACTGGGTCAGTATTGTAAGACATGATGTTGTAGTATACACGGGATTTTACAAGTCTATGATTTAAACCGAGAAATAGATTCTTTCACGGGATTTTACAAAGTCAAGACGAAACCGTGAGACAATGAGAAATTAAACGTAGGAGGATAACAGAAGAATCGGAGCAGTGATTGGAGTATGTGTGTTAAACTTGATGCTTGTAATGAAATAATCACGTTCGTAAAGTCCAAACACCCCGAAATAAACAAACACACAAGTTATTATCACACGAGCTCGAATAATCACAACTCAAAACAAATCACAATCCCATACGAATAATATACTACTTATAATAATATACTACCTCAAATAATACTACCTCAAATAATGATACAGGTTCACTTAAATTCATATAGCAAGCACATCCAAATGAGGTCCACGAAAATTACATTAGCAATTGCAGCTCAATGAAAATAACAGAAGGCTAGGCCCAACGAAATCAAGCCCGGTAGATAAAAGAGAAGTGTCAGCCCAAGTAGATAACAAACAACGAATCAGCCCAATTCAGCCTTAACCCTAATATTAGCTATAAAACACCACTTATACTAACACTTACCTAATATTTAGTAACCCTAATCCTCTAAAAAAAATGCAGTCACCAAACTGTATTCACTTTGATACGCAGCTTCAACAGAACAAGAGAATCTATTCTTTCCTTTGTCCAACCGAGCACAAACACAATAAAGACTTTCGTTTATGCTTGTGAAAACCAAAACCGAAACATAATCACACCTTTATCGCCTTACTGATTTGTTCGAGACTTCAAGATCTTTGATAAAGGTCTAAGGTAGGTTTGATATCTTGTTTTGTTTGTGTTTCAACGAGCCAAAGACTGAATGCAACACTTCTTGGTGTTGTTCTTTCTTTAAAAATTCATATATTGAAAAAGAAATGTATTTTCTGAAAGATCAATGATGGATATTGTGAGTATAATCTTTAAGAGATCTATTTTTTTTTTCTTAGCCTAGTACCGGAAAAAGAGTAGGCGACGTTGTGAAGGCTTCTCCGCCATAAGGAGATTGGTGTCGTGTAGTGTTTACGAACTCTCGAGTAGGTGACTCGGGGAGTGGAGTAGGGCAAGGAAGGTGTCCTTGTGTCCGAACCACTATAAATACTCGTGTCGTGATTATGTGCTTCTTAATCTTTCTCTTTCATTACACTTTTATATATCTATCTATCAACGTCCAACATACACATCTAAATAGATTGACATAAGTCGATCTAAATATTTAAAAGGAAGTTTTAAATTGGTAAAACTATTCAAACCCCCCCCCTTCTAGTTTTCCACACTCCACTTGGATGGAAATGCCCTTAGATATCTCCTAACATGATTACGACTAGAGAAAGACTCATCAAGTTCTTGTAAAGATGTAATTATAGTATTAAAGTTAGCAAAAGAATGATTTATAGTATCCTCATCCGATATTGAAAATTGTTCATATTGTTGAACAAATAAATCTATTTTATTATTTTCAACTTGTTGATTACCTTGATGAGTTACAACTAAAGAATTCCAAATTTCTTTAGAGGTTTTAAGCATGGAAATTCTTTCGAATTCCTTTTTGGATAAAGCATTATATAAAATCATTTTAGCTTCACTATTTTTGGGAAGTTTTTTCTTAATATCATCAGTGAGTTTATCATGAGGTGTGTTAACTAAATTTCCATTTTCATCTTTTGTAGCGGCTTCAAAATTGCCTTCAACAATGATGTACCAAAGATCAATATCTTTTGACTTCACATACGTTTCGAATCTATTTTTCCAATATATAAAACCGTTAGTTTCAAGTAGTGGAGGTCGTTGCATGGATTGCTCTTCCTTTTAATTTTCAGAACCCATAGTGATCGAAAAGTTTTTAAAATATGGTTTACTTTAAAACGTTTATAAACTTAGCTCTTGATGCCAATTGTGGAAAACTAGAAGGGGGGTTGAATAGTTTTGCCTATTTTAAGTTAGTTTCAAAAACTTTTATATTCGATGTTATGTGAAATCTTATGGATGAAGAGAAAGTATAGATCTAAGAGTAATGAAAATAGAGAAAGCAAGTAAAGTAAAGGATAGATATGACACAACCTATTTATAGTGGTTCGGCTACAAGGACACCTTCCTGCCCCTACTCCACTCCCCGAGTCACCTACTTGAGAGTTCAAGAACTATGTCAACAAACTCCTTCAACTTGGCGGAGAAGCCTTCACAACGTTGCTTACACTTTTTTCGGTACAAAGCTAAATACCGAGTCCGTAACACGGATGACCAAACCAACACTACTATGACACAACAAATATGTGAAATATGAAATACAAGATCTTCACTACAGAAATCTTGTGGAGGAACAAATCAATCAAGGACCCCTTGCTTGGATGACTTGTAGAATGCTCGTGATCTCGCCTTAGAGAAGGACCTATTTGAGAATCACAATAAAAGAAAGAAAAACTACTCTCTAGATCAAGTGATCTTTTGTTAGAAGAGTGTAAGAATATATGAGAGAGTTTGTAAGAAGAGGGGTAAGTAAAAATGAAGAAATGGCTCTCTATTTATAGGCAAATTCTTGCCATTGTTGCACGGATCCCACGGATCCCTTGCTTGAGGGATCCATCTAGTGTAACTCCAGGGATCCGTGAGACGCTCCTGTTTGGCCATGGGTTTTTTGGTTATGGGTCATGGCTCATGGGTCCTAGATTATGAACCATGGGTATCTAAATAGATACAATGTATCTAATAGATGCAATGCATCTAGACAATGGGTATGGCTTAACTCCATGGGTTACGGATATGATCCATGGGTATGGGTCATGGGTTGTGGTTTTTACCCATCCTAATAAATTATTACAACAAATGAGTTATTACATCAATTTGTATTAAATGACTATGTGTAGATGCTTTACAAAAATAACATGTATCCTTATAATTTTACTTATGATAACATTATATTTGTTATCAACAAAACTCAAAGATATTGCTAAATATTAATAAACATTTTTACGGTTTATTTGTATTAACAAATGCTTTTTCTCACTATTAGAGTGTTTGGAACAATAACTAATGAAGTTATTTTGATCACCATAGTTAAATCACTTTCGATTAACCTTTCCCTTTTTGTCTTCCTTGAATTTTCAAAAGGCTTTTTTGTCATCATGAGGTTGTCTCACAAATCTTCCTCTTCTTCTAAATAACTTTTTAAAGTCCCTAACCGCCATGACGTATTCTTCATCTTCACTATCCGAAGAGGAAGTTTCCTCGTCGCTTGATTCCTTTTTGGCTTTAGTGCTAGTGACTTATATTTTTCGTT
Source organism: Chrysanthemum makinoi (assembly GCA_910596185.1). Classification (NCBI taxonomy): domain Eukaryota; kingdom Viridiplantae; phylum Streptophyta; class Magnoliopsida; order Asterales; family Asteraceae; genus Chrysanthemum; species Chrysanthemum makinoi. Next base: position 78,530,574 of record OU343218.1, on the reverse strand, counting down.
CTTGTCTTTAGAAGCCTCAGAGTCTTTTGCCAACACAAATTCATAGACTTTTAGGTTGCCAATAAGTTCGTCGAGAGAAAAAATCGACAAGTCCTTTGATTCTTCTATGGTTGTCACCTTTGGTATCTATTTGGGTGAAGTGCTCTTAAAAATCTCCTGACATGATTACGACTTGAAAAATATTCATCAAGTTCTTGTAATGAAGTAATGATAGTGTTAAATCTAGCAAATGCATTATCAATACTATCATCATCTCATATTGAAAATTGCTCATATTGTTGAACAAATAAATTTAATTTATTATTAACTTGCTTATTATCTTGATGAGTAATTACTAAAGAGCTCCAAATATCTTTAGTTTTTTTATGCATAAATTTTTTTGTATTCCTTTTTAGGTAAGGCGTTATATAAAACCATTTTTGTATCATTATTTTTCGAAAGCATTTTCTTTTGGTCATCGTTTTGACGTCCTAAGGAACACTTTCATTTCTACCAGTTGAAGTATTTCTAACGACAAGTTTATAATCACCATCAAAAATAATATGCCAAAGATAAATATTTTTAGATTTCGCACATGTTTAAAATCTATTTTTTCAATATATAAAACCGTTAGCTTCAAATAGTGGTGGTCTTTGCATAGACTGTCATTCTTTATAGTTTTCAATTCCATTAGATTGATTTTAAATTTTTAAAAAACAATATACTTAAAAATTTTAGTAACATGCTTTTGATACTAATTGTGGAAAACTAAAGAAAGGTTGAATAGTTTTACCGATTAAAATTTAGTTTCAAAAATAGTTAGATCAAGTATATGTGAAATCTTTTGGATAGTGAAGTATTGATGATGCAAGAATATAAATAATAAAGATAAATACGATATGTAAAGTAAAGTAAAGAAGAGATAGAAGTGTTAGTGGTTCAGCTACAAGGACGTCTTACTTGCCCTACTACACTCCCGAGTACATAACTCGAGAGTTCGTAAACACTATGTCAACAAGATCCTTATCCAACAGAGAAACCTCACAACGTTTCTTACACTTTATCCTATACAAAACTAAATATTGGGTTCTTTATAGAGGTAGAACCAACCCAAAACACAATCTATCAATATAAGTTTATGGTACAATGAGATGAATGATCAACTAGAATAAAAACAGAGATCTAGTGATTAAGATGAAGACTAGCAACAAGTAAACTTAATGGATAACTGAAAAGATCTCGTCCTTTATGGATAAATGAAAAGAATCACCAAAATAAAAGTAAACTATGACTTTCATATGAGATTAAGGTTATTATGATGCAATGAGAGAATATGAGAGAGTATGTATGAGATGGATGAGTGAACAATGAGAAATGAGGGCCTTCTATTCATAGGCAAAAATGCCTCTGTTCTCACAAATTCGGCGGATATCCTTCAAAAGGGATCCGGCCAGTGTAATCCAAAGGATCCGGCCCACTAGATTGATAAATCTGGATTTTGGCTTAAAAATCTTTCAAAATCTTTATGTAATCTTGCAAGATACTCTCAAATCTAGCAAGATATCATAAAATCTAACAAGATATCCCCAAGAAATCTCCAATCTCCAAAGGTGAATATCGGTGGGATCACCCTGATCCCATGCATTATATGGATGCCAACCGGACCCTCCCCCAAGGACCCGACCCCAGGAAATAAACACATGTCCTAGTGACTGTACTTATCAGGAGGTGGGCTTTGAACCCTAGCCATTTTCTCCAATAGACCCCTCGTTGACCAATCAATCTGAGCATTTGCGGTGGGGAGATGATACCAAATGATCTTTATTAATTTATAAACATTTTCGTATTATAAACATATTTCCATTATAGATAAACCTAGAAATAATGATTTTCAAACCATAAAAACCCTATCAACACTTTCAAAACATAATACTTTTAACATTTTCAAATATCTAGACCTATTCATGCCACATAAACTTGAAATATATATCTACTATAGTTTGCACATTTTTGGTTTTTTATGCACCTTTGCACAAACCATCATAGTGAATGCTCTAATAACTTGCATAGACATGAGCACGAGTCATTCAATGACGTGGACAACGGAAACCAGCTGTCACCCGAAAACCTAACTCAATAAATGCTATTTTTCCCTGTTCACTAATAAATCGACAAATTAAACTCATGTTTACTTTTTCTCTTATAACTATGAAAGTTATACCTAAGAAAAACGGAAATAAAGGTTTATTTTATTATTCCCCGTCTATAAATATCCAAATTTTGATGTCTAATAATGACCAAAACAATAGTATGGTACTTGAACTTTTAATCTGTTTATTAACATGACGAAGATTCTGAAAGTTAGAATGAAACGAGTTTTTGTCTAGTTGAAGGGAACTAGAAAGGCATTAAGGAGGATACGGAATTGATGAAGTAAGGCAAACACTATTCGAGACATAAATCTGATATTTAATTCATAAAGCGTGATCCAAGAAGCCCATGATCCGATGCACCTTTTTAAACCCAAGCGTGACTATCCAAGGGACATTCCAAGTCTTTGGGATCACCAAATCCAACTTTTACATCTACTTCTTAATTAATTACTACCATTTGTTTATTTAATTATTGCCGCTTATACCGAGTATGATCATACTTGATCTCACTAAAAATGGCAATTGATATGTACACGGTAAAATTACTCCGTTCACAGTAAAAGAATTGTGCTTGGACTAGTTTCAACCCAACTTTTCCCTATGGTCCCTTTTCTCTCTTTCACTTGTCAATACTCGTTCCTCACTTCCTTTTATCGTCTTTAACCCATTTAATATGTTCGGTTCCATGATTTTGACTAGAACAAATTCTTAACAAAGTAGTTTCATAGTAATTTCTATTTTGATTCGCGTAAAGACTTGGATATAACTATTGTATTTTGCATTGATAACAAGGATGAAATGTTTTTCGTCTTTTTATGAATCCATCAAGAAATTATCCCACATTCAAATTAAAAAGCTATTACCAGGAGCAAGCACACTATTGGTGCTTTCGATTTTGATAAAGGAATACAAAAAGATTACTTAGAGATCTAATCAATATCTTACGAATAGCTATTCTTTTACCCAATCAAAACTCAACAAATCCGTAGCAACTTGTATGCAAAAATCCGATGTCAAAGATTCGAACAAAGCTTATACGCACCGGCAGCCTTGAGGTGCCGCCGGTGAAACTGAGCCGCGTCGGTGATATTAATGAGGGATATACTCAGACCTTAGTGCCAGTTGAATAGTTCTCCTGTCGGGAATTGTGGATGATACGGGTGAAATTGAAATTCAAGCTTCAATTTTTCCTATCGCAACATCGATTGAAGCTTATATTTCATGTATAAGCTTGACGGATGATGCGGGGAATCTATTTTTTGCCGCTAAAGTTTAACTCGGGTTAGTAAAATTGACGTTGCATCAGCGGGTGGGTCTGGATATAATCATCACCGATAGACTTTGGCTAGCCGGAAACGAAGAAGACAGGACTTCAGGAACGAGTGTTGCGGTTAAAATTAATGGATAAAGGGATGAAGGGCATAATAGTCAATTCAAAATATTTCCATGTGTGCAGATCAATTTGATCCGTGTACATATCAACTCCCATTTAAATTATATCGTTATACATAAGTGGCAGATCTGTTTCGGATATAAATATATGACCACTCCGTTAGTTTATGGTTTCGTATAAGAGAAGCGATAAACCACATAATAACTTTTACAACAAATTTTAAAAAATGAAATGTCATTTCGTGATTGGTTTAATTAGAGAGAAGAGATAGAAAATATATAAAAATAATCCTATCACAAAATGACAACTTATTTTGTGGTTCTATCATTTCTTTTTCTTTCAACGATTTTTCATTTAAAAATTAAACATCATAATGCAATAGGAAATTAACAAATTAAACACCCTGAAAATAAAATTAACTTTTCCTATGATTAATGAACTTATTAATTATTAAATCTTCTATCTCAACTTCTCCTTCGAGGTTTACATGCTTCTAACATGCTGTATCCCTACAACGAAGAACCAATGTTAATTTTTTAACTAATACGTAGATAAAAATTTATAACTTTGTGGATCGACGTACTACATGCCGTACGTTATTCTAACTTACCCAGAGCATTAAGATATTTACGGAGTAAAAAAGTATTAAAAATTTATATCGAGTATACATGGAACAATGTATAAATGATGTAAATTTTGAAAATAATTTGCCTACACCCTCCTAGAAGCAAATTCATGAATAAATGTCGATAAATAAAATAAAACATTTATGGTATTGACATTTTGTATATTTCTCTTCATTCTTTTTAATATGCATCATCCTTTCGGCTTCATTTATTTTTTCTACTCACTCTCTTTTCATTTTGCAGTATGCCAAAATCTCACAAACATCATTAGTAGGATGAAACACACATCATTAGCATGATAACTTGTTGGAATTATATAACATGACACTCAAATAAAAATTCACAAAACATCAAAGTAATCATGCGGAAGCGTATAGGATTTATTAATGAACAATTAATTAACATAAAAGAATATGCGTACCTTTTCTTGATTCTAGCCGAACAAGAATCAAATCCACAAACTAGCAACGGATGAACCCTAATTTGATTTAATTAGGATTATGTGAATTACCCCTTACCGTTTTGTAATTCAATCCAAGATAATAACAAAAGTATGTTATTACTATGTTCTTGTACACACGTACTAAACCGAATTAAAGTAATGCTAGTTTTTATCAAACAAATAACTTGGTTTGTGGAAAAGTGATGATCGACACCCTATGGTGTTTGGCCGATCAGTTTGGACAAAGAAAACACACACAAAACGTTTTTAGGGTTTAGCTAATGAATACAAGAGATGCAAAAACAAGACCCCTAGCCTTGTATATATACCCAAGCAAACTTGGTGAACAAGTTGGATTTGTTTCCTTTTCCCCTTGGCCGATCGGTGGAGGGCATCCCCAAGGGATTTCGGAAACTTCCAAACTTTGCAATCTAATCCTTTTTCAAATACCTTTAACGCCCGTTAGTCCATTACATTAATTACTTAACATTCGTTAGTTATTCCATTTAATAAATAAATAAATATAACGTTTATATTTAATTATTAACTTTAAATTCTCATACGTAAAGTGTGCAATCCCATAGTCTCGAGTTCGATCCTAACTCACGTCTACTAATTTATATCCATAAAACTAACAGCTCCCACTTGGATATATCTTAATAGAGTGATCACATCGGTTAGCGTCTAGCAACACTTCGATGCCTCTAGTACAACTCGAGCAAGGCTCCTGGAAAACCTTTTAATGATTTCTCATTATTATTATCCTTTTGTTTCTAATACCACGTTAAATAAAGATATGGAATTAAGTCATTCTTTATAAAACTATTCTGTTTCGTGTTGTAAGTGATTGACCAAGATTACCGAATCATCTAAACATATTTAGGGGATATTTGGGTGCGGCCGCACAAACATCTTGTCAACCCTACGAGGGTGATATTAAACTCCAAAATAAATTTGAATGAACAAATTCTATCTTGACTACAAGAATAACCCACAAACTTTGTAACATTTCCGAAAACAACCCTTATGACTACCAGTTACGTATAGCGTTAAGTTGCTTCACAGAAATGCACTACATTCATGACACTTATCTGGTATCTCAAGTCTGAGGATAACTATTCATAATTTACTTATAAAATATCCACAAAGTAAATTATGTAGTTGGGATAAGTCCTATATTCAATTTATTAAATATCATCCAAAATTGGTATGCATTCTCATCAATATACTTTTAAGTATATTCTACCACATCTCTCAGATTTGTCTTAATTTTAATGATACTCCCATATCATTAATCGACAACGGACATTTAGAATAACTTAGTTACTCACGGATTTAAACATGCAAATATACGACAACAATATTATAAATGAAAATAAACATAATCCAAACTTTATTTCATTGAAATAATAAATGTTTTACAATATCCTTTATCCGAATACTAATCACAGTTATGCATGAAACTTTTAGCTAAACGAAGTCCAATTTCATTGGCAAGTCCTACAAGCTTGTCTTTAGCTAAAGCCTTAGTGAACGGATCAACTAAGTTATCATCTGTGTGAACTTTCAGTAGATTTATTTCACCTTCCTGGACTTGTTCCCGAACATAGTGGTACTTTCGTAGAAAATGTCTGGTGCCCTTCATGACTCCAGGTTCATTGGCAAATATGATTGCAGCAGAATTTTCGCAATACATATCAATAGGTGATTCAATTGAAGGCATAACACCAAGCCTCGAAATGAATTTCCTAATCCAAACAGCCTCCATTGCAGCTTCCGAAGCAGCTATGTATTCGGATTCTGTAGCAGACATCGCAATCGTACTCTGCTTCTTGCTCTTCCAATCAACTGCTCCTCCATTGATGACAAAGACATAACCCGTCTGAGACTTCGTATCATCTTTATCACCTGCCAGGCGCATCACAGTAACCTGTAACACCAAGTTCGTGTGCGGATTTCCTCCATACACTAAAAACATATCTTTCGTATTCCTAAGATACTTTAGAATATGTTTAACAGCAGTCCAGTGAAGTTCACCCGGATTCTGTTGATATCGACTGGTCATGTTTTGAGCGAACGCCACATCGGCCTTGTGCATCTCAAAGCATACATAATAGATCCTACAGCCGAAGCATAAGGAACTTTCTGCATGCGTGCCACCTCAGCAGGTGTTGAAGCACACATATCGCTACATAAGCCATGCTTTACTTCCATCGGCAAATATCCTTTCTTGGAATTTTACATACTGAATCTCTTCAATATTTTATCAATGTAAGCGCTTTGACTTAAACCAATTAACCGCTTTGACCTATCTTGGTAGATCTTAATTCCCAGAATGTATGCAGCTTCTCCTAAATCCTTCATGGAAAAACACTTTCCAAGATATGCCTTAACATTTTGCAAACTCGGAATGTCTTTTCCCATAATTAATATGTCATTGATGAGTGTCTAAATACTCATCATTTTTGTACAATCTAAACTGCAAAATCATCTGAAAACACTCAGAAACACATCAAAATGATCAAAATATCACAAATCAGTGTTTTATGAGTTTTAAATGCAAAAATATCAAAATCAGATGAAAAATGATTCAAGTTTGCAAAATTGGCAGTTTTAGTCCCCCAAGTTTTAAAAGTTGTCAAATCTAGTCCCTGGAATTCTAAAATGTGAAGTTTTGTCATTCAAGGTCCCTAAAATATTCTAGGTTGTCAAAAATGATCCTTGAATGATTCTTTGGTCAAATGGCGGAAAAGGTCCTTCAACTTTGAAAAATTGCAAAATTAGTCCTTGGATGTTTTAAAATGGAATTTTATGCAATTGTCCTTGTACTATTCAAGATTTACAGGTTTAGCCCTTGTGATAGGATTGGAAAAGTTTCAATATCAGCCCCTCACTTTGGCAGAATTACACTTTTGGTCCTTGTGCTTGATACAACCAAAACCGGACCTATTTATATTATCCAAGCCCAAATCCAATCCACCCAGTCCAATACCTTAACCCGGCCCAATGTTTAAAAACGAGAAAACCGCCACCACTGTAGCTTGTCTCTCCCATGGCTGTTTAAGCCAAAACCAGTGGTTTTTACCATTTGTTTTCCACCTTGCCATCTAAAACACTCTTCCCCAGCTGTCTCCTAACACCTCCACATCAAACCAAACCCCATTAATGCAGAAAACCTGCTCGTAGGAAATTTGGCGCCAAAAATCACCATTTGTCAAAACTGATGATCTGGATTAAATCAACGGTTCAAGATTGGTGGGATTTGCTCAAGTATGTCGACAGTGATGAAAAAGTCTTTATATAACAAGTGGGAAGCATTGATGAAAACTATCTAGTGTAATTTATTTTAAGCTTGTGTCGTTTTTAAGTTTTTATGTTTTCCAGTTTATGTTTAAAACTTTCAAGTATTTGTAATCTTATTTCAGTGTATCAATAATCTATTTTCAGTCTCAATTTCAAGTTTTGTGTACGTATCAAGTTTATGCAGATTTTGAGCCAAAATCTCAAATTTGGCTTATGTTGTTTGTGGTTGTATTCTGGGGTCAATAAGCTTATATAAGCTTCTAGTAACTTTTTTAAGCTTTTGAAAACATTTACAATTCAGTTTAGTATAAAAACTCAAAATTCTCAAAAATTCCAAGAAATTAGTGAAAAAATAAAAAAGCCTATGAGAAATGATCAAAGCTATGGTGCAGTGTTGAAAATGGATTGCTTTTGGGTATAAAGCTTATTGGTAAGCCATAGGAAGTGGTATTTATCACTGGTTCATTGTTTATTGCTGGAAAACAATTGTAAGCTTTTTCTAAGCATTTTAGCTTTTCACTGTTCTAGTAATTCATAAGCTTTAATCTCTTTTTGTTTATGTTTCTTAGTTACATTTAAATAGAATTAAACATTAAAAACAGTTGCCTGTTATCTTTAAGTTGTAGTTAGTAAGAATTTTAGTCTAACAATAATATTAGCATATTAGTCATTACTAAGTTTTATGTTGTCATTGTTCTTGTTTAATACTTCAATAGTCTCATTAATTGATAATACAAACTCTGGAATCAGTGTTAAAGTCTAAATCATCAAGTTGCTTTGAAAACCAAAAATTCAGTTTATATAAGTGGTGTTTGGATCCACTGTATAAACTATGTTAGAGTTTGTTCAAGTTCTACTTCTGGTTTGCTATAAGTTATATTAGGTCCTATTAGCTCAGTTAGACCATACAAACCTGTCCTTATTGAGTAAAAAGTCAAAATCTCTGTTAAATCTCATTTTAGTGTCCACTGTTAGGAATTTGATTTGCTTAAATCATCATATTAGCTTAAAAGTTGTTAACATAGCTTAATATAACCTTATTACACCTTAATATCTCATAATTAATCAGTAGGATAGATTCAAAGTTCATAAAGGTCAAACTTTCATTTTGTTCAAAAAGTCAAAGTGTGCCCTGTGCACAGTTGTCGTACCCTATTTCACAAGCTCTTAGAGAGCTTATTAATGGCCTCTAGCTTATGTGTTTTAGCTTTTTGAGAAGCTCATCTAGCTGACTCAAGACTCCAAGTTTTATTTTTCCATTTGTAGCTTATTAGGTAGGGCTGCACTCAGCTTATTGTTTTGTCCATTTTGACTCGATTACTGAGTTATACTCGATGGTTTTTCAAAATTTTAAAAAGCTCACCAAAAGTTCTCTAGTGGACCCCTTTGTGAAAACCTCAGACTTTTTGGATAGCTTATATGGTAATCTTGCTAATCCAAGTTTTTGTTTTTAGTTTCTAGCTTATCTTAGTGCTTAAAAATAAGCCTAAAGGTGCCTAGTGATTTACAAAGTGTCCTGTGTATATCAGTTATATATAAGTGCTTATTTTAGCTTATTTGGTGCTTATTTCTAAGTGCTTGAGCTTGTTCAGTTGTAATATTAGCTTATCATCAGTCCATTAGCTTATTTCCATTGTAGTTGTGCTTATTTAATAGCTTAAAGCCATTTTGGCTTAAAACTCTTTAGCTTATTTCCATCTTATAGCCACTGTTGAGATTTTAAGCTTATTCAGAGCTTAATTAGTACTTTTCATTAAAAGTTGTAGTTAAAGAAAGTGCTTATTACATAGTACTTAATAGTTTGCAAAAAGAAAATCAAAAAATAAAATGTTTTGCAAAAAGGTGGGGAGGCAGGCTCGAACCTGAGACCTCCCACCTTGTGAGAGTGATAAGAGTGTACCTGGAACCATTGCGCCCTTGGGTCTTTGACTGTCATAACTTGCACTAATTAATCTCTTATATACGTTTTCAATTTTTAAGCTAAATAAGGTGTTTTGCTTATTTCCAGCTTATTTTTGATAGCTTTTTCAGTTTTTGTATTTTTTATATAATTGTATTAGTATTAAGTATTTTATAAAAAAGTTTCAGATTTTTCCAAATAGTTTTAGTATTTTTAAACATTTAATTAGTGTAAAATCTTAATTAATTCATAATAAAAAATATAAAAGTCTAAAAAATATAAATCTTTTTTCTAAAATTTTCTTTTGTCATATAGTACGTAAAAAATTGTTTTTACACTTGTAGGACTTTTATTTCATAAATTTTACGTTTTTGCTTGCGCACTAGCGTAATTTTATAAATAAAGCGTTTTCATTTTAAATCTAGTTTTTAGGTAATTTGAGTTTACGTTTCAATTAAAATAGTTTATTTAAGTTATTTTATTTTATAAAATCACAAAAAAATCATTGTAAAAATAGTGATAGCGTTTATTTAATATATTTTAACTTTTTAATTTCTTTTAATTTGCATTTAAGTATTGTAATTTATAAATCTTTTTTTTAGGTAATTTTCCATCAATATCCTTACTGATCACTATCCTTAGTGATCATTCTATCATCTGAAGTTGTTTAACACCAATTCATCCTCCGTGGGACTTAACGACCTGGGAATTCATTATATTCTCCTGATCTTCATTGTATTAGTGTTTGACATTTTAAGTTTGTTACGGTTGACCATTCACAAGTGGTTAGCTTGTGTAATTAAACTTGATGGTTTAGCACCAATCAAATTTTGGCGGCTGCGAGGTTGTAAGCGTGTTCTAAGCATTTTTCAGACCCATACTTGCACATATACCACAGTTTGTAAAAAGTTTTCTGTAAAGTTAAATATAAATCAAAAAGTTCATTAACACTTTTCCTAAAGTGTTAAAACCCAAAACAATATAAAACAACAAAACAATCGTAGCGTTTTCTAGCTTGTGTTTCTTTTAAGGTGATTCTTAAAGAAATACGATTTGGTTAAACGGGCGGTACCAAAATATTGTCCAAAAGTTTTTGAACCCTTTGCACAAATCTTACCTACGTCTTTTCATTGGTACTTAATATATACATAAAATCAACCACCGCAAATCAAGGCAGTACACCTACTAACTGGGGGTGTGACCATAATAAGTTCCCGAACATCATATTTAAAACTTGCCTTTGTGTCCTTGTGATTTGGTGTACCTTTTTCAAAGAAGCCATTTCATTTGTGATTATTGGTTAAGTTCAATTGTCGTTTTGCCTCGCATTTGTTTTGAAAAATTGATTTTTATACTTAGTGCATGCGCACTCGTTCTTCCAGTTCTACAAGTCCACTTTCAGAACTTGGAAAGATTCCTCGTAGACGTAGAGGACGTTCTGCTCCTTCGGCCGTGGTGAGGAACGTCTACCACCACCACCCCTGTCGAAATGGCAGAAGACAAACCCATGAATGAGCTTCTCCAAGCACCCATCGAGGGTTACGGAGATGCCATTGTTGTCCCACCATTGTGGCGATACCTTCGAGCTCAAAACCGGGTTACTTAATCTGGTAACCCAAAGCCAATTCTATGGTTTTGGGCGGGATGATCCTCATGCACACATTCGATGGTTTAACAAGATTGCATCTACCATCAAGTATAAGAATGTCCCACATGAAGCTATCAAGCTTCTTCTGTTCCCATTTTCTCAAGAGGACAAGCCCGAATTGGCTTGAAAACAACCCCTCGTTCCATTGAGACATGGGAGGATCTAGTTACCAAGTTTGTTAACGAATTCTATCCTCCATCCCGAACTACAAGTCTTAAGAATGAGATAATGAAATTTTCTCAGAGATTTGATGAATCATTCGGGAAGGCATGGGATCGTTACAAAGAATTGCTCATAAGTGTCCACATCATGGTTTTACCGAGTTAATGCAAATGGATACTTTCTATAATGGTCGAGACAAGTGACCAAGACTCTTTAAATGCCTCTGCGGGAGGTAATTTCCTTAGCAAAACCACAAAAGAAGCCTTACAAATCATTGAAAACAAGTCCCAGGTCCGTTCTTTCCGCACAAAGACATATCGGACTCGGTCTAATCTTTGGACCTTCTACTTCGTCTCTGTGAGTACATCTAGCACCGATGCTAAGATTGACAAACTCACGAGATATTGTTCAGCTTTGGTTCTTGCTAACCAGAAGAAAGTCACTTTCACTCAAACACCATCACATGGTGAAGTAAAGAAAGTTGAAGTTTGTGTTACTTGTGGTGGTCCTCATGCATACTACAATCTGTCGCCACCGATGGTAGTCCATTTGAAGCTAATGCTATAGCCGGTACTTCACATCAAGGAGGTAATCAATACCGTCCTCAGAATGAACCAAACTACCGTGCTAACACTTACCAGGCACCACCCGGTTAACCAGAATCCTAACCGGAATCAGAATCAACCTAGAATGAACCAAGGTTATCAAAACCAAGGTAATTTCTATCCTGGACCCAATCAAGGTTTCCAACAACAAGGGAACCTTCATCAAAACAATTTCAATCGAGGGAATCAATTTCATGGGAATGTGAATCCTAATCAAGGGAATTTTCAACAACAAGGTCCTAATCAAAACATCCGACCTCATAATTTCCCTCCACATCCTCCAGTACCATCATCTGATGAGTTATTGAAGCAGTTCATGAAATCCCAAGATGAAATGAACAGGTTGTTGGTCATCGATTGCTGATCTCAAAAAGTCTTTAAATGATCAACCCTCGAGCTCAGGAAAACTTCCAAGCAACACGATCGCTAACCCGAGGGGCGATGCTAAGGCGATCACAACCAGAAGTGGTGTTTCATACAATGGACCCGCTATTCCTACTACCTCTTCTTCTTCTCTCCCGAAGGTAGTGGAAAGTGAACCTAGGACACACAATGGACCTTCGACTCCAATGCCTCCTCCACTAGGAGAAATGAGTCAAGTTACAAAGGCGACAAAGGACAAGGAACTTCCTATTGATAATGGAGGTACCAACAATGTCCAGCCTCAAGTTGTCCAGAAACCCAAGTCTAATCCAGGAGTTGTTTTTGAACCACGTAGCTCCGTTGAAAATACCAAATCCAAATCTTCTATTCCTTATCCATCACGTTTGAATGAGCAAAGCTCGTGAAAATCTAGTCATCAAATGGACAAATTTTTCCAAATTTTCCAAGAGTTACATTTTGACATAAGCTTTGCGGATGCTATCATCCTGATGCCCAAGTTTGCATCAACTCTCAAACACATGTTAAGCAACAAGGAAAAGCTGTTTGAAATGGCTAAAACTCCTCTTAACGAGAAGCTGCTCTGCAGTTATCACGAAGAAGCTTCGAGAAAAGCTTGGAGATCCTGGAAAATTTCTCTTACCTTGTGTATTTCCAGGAATGGTTGAATGCTTTGCCCTAGCAGATCTTGGTGCAAGCATCAACCTGATGCCTTATTCAGTATGGAAGAAACTTTCTCTTCCGGAACTTACTCCTACATGCATGACTCTCGAGCTTGCAGGTCGTACAATATCCGTCCTCTTGGCATTGCGAGGCGTATTTGTGAAAGTAGGAAAGTTTCATTTTCCAGCTGACTTCGTGGTTGTCGATTTTGATGCCGATCATCGGGTTCCTCTCATTGTTGGTCGAGGATTCCTGAGAACGGGCCGTGCTCTCATAGATGTATTTGAGCAAGAAATCACATTACGTGTTGGTAATGAAGTTGTCACTTTTAACCTTGATCAAACTTCGAGGTACTCTGCAAACTATGATTCAGTCGGTTAACGAATAGATATCATTAATGTTGCTTCTGAAGAGTACTCTCAAGAAGTTCTTGGTTATGATCATAATTCTTCGAGTGATAATCTCACTCATTCATCTCAACCTATCATCGCCAATTCTACTCCTTCTCTCACCCCATTTAAGGAAAGTGACTTCATCTTAGAAGAGATTGAAGCCTACTTGTCTAGTGATTCTATTCCATGGGAAATTGATCACGCTCCCATCGACATTGAGGGGGACATACTTCTCATTGAGAAATTGCTTAATGATGATCCATCATCATTTTCACTCCCTTCCGTCGAACTTCATAACAAGGAAATCAAATCAGTTGAGAAAACTGAAGAATTTCCTGAAGTCGAACTTAAGGACTTACCACCTCATCTCGAGTATGCATTTCTTGAAGGTGATGATAAATTACCAGTCATTATTGCTAGAGATTTGAGTAAAGATGAAAAAGCTGCTCTTATAAAAATCTTGAAGTCACACAAGCAAGCAATTGCTTGGAAACTCTCCGACATTAAATCTTGATGGAGGATGACTTTAAGCCAGCAGTTCAACATCAGAGAAGAGTAAATCCAAAAATCCGTGATGTTATCAAACAGGAGGTTATCAAACTTCTTGATGCAGGATTGATTTACCCGATCTCAGATAGTCCTTGGGTTAGCCCAATTCATTGTGTTCCTAAAAAGGGTGGCATAACTGTTGTCACAAATGAAGATAACGAGTTAATTCCAACTCGATTGGTGACGGGATGGCGTGTGTGCATTGACTATCGTAAGTTGAATGACGCTACCCGTAAAGACCATTTTCCTCTACCCTTTATGGACCAAATGCTTGAGAGATTAGCAGGGAATGAATACTATTGTTTCCTTGATGGTTTCTCGGGTTACTTTCAGCTCCCCATTGATCCAAAGGATCAAGATAAAACTACATTCACCTGCCCATACGGAACATTTGCTTACAGACGTATGCCTTTTGGCTTATGTACTGCTCTTGGCACGTTCCAACGATGTATGATGGCCATTTTCCACGATATGATCGGGGAAACAATGGAGGTGTTTATGGATGACTTCTCGGTCATTGGGGATTCGTTTCAAACATGTCTCTCCCATCTAGATAAAATGCTCAAACGGTGTGAAGACACCAATCTTTGTCTAAACTGGGAGAAGAGCCACTTTATGGTCAAAGAAGGCATAGTCCTTGGCCATAAGATTTCAAAAAATGGGATTGAGGTAGATAGAGCAAAAGTCGATGTTATTGCTAAATTACCTCATCCTACTACCGTCAAAGGTATTAGGAGTTTTTAGGTCATGCCGGTTTCTATCGTAGATTCATACAAGATTTTTCCAAAATCGCCGGCCTATGACCCATCTTCTTGAAAAGGATGCTCCTTTTATCTTCTCACCCGAGTGCATCATAGCTTTTGAAACATTGAAGAAAAAGCTTACTGAAGCACCCATTCTCGTTGCTCCCGACTGGGATTTACCCTTTGAGCTCATGTGCGATGCAAGTGATTTTGCTATCGGTGCAGTCTTAGGGCAACGTAGAGCTAAGCATTTTCAGCCTATTCACTACGCAAGTAAGACTATGACTGAGGCTCAAACTCATTACACCACCATAGAAAAAGAGCTATTAGCCGTGGTGTATGCATTTGAAAAGTTTCGGCCGTACTTAATCTTGACCAAATGTGTAGTGTATACGGATCACTCGGCTCTTAAATATCTCTTTGCAAAACAAGATGCAAAGCCGAGATTGCTCCGTTGGGTTCTCCTCCTCCAGGAATTTGATATCATCATACGTGATAAAAAGGAGCTGAGAACCTGGCTGCTGATCATCTGTCCAGATTAGAAAACCCTCACCAAGATGTTTTCGAGAAAAAGGAAATAAATGAAACATTTCCTCTCGAGACACTCAATGCGGTTTCTTTTCGTGGAAACTCTTCTACCCCATGGTTTGCTGACTTTGCAAATTACCATGCGGGTAACTTCATTGTAAAAGGGATGTCAACCCAGCAGAAGAACAAATTCTTCAAAGATGTTAAACATTATTTCTGGGACGACCCCTTCTTATTCAAAATCTGTGCGGATCAAGTCATCCGACGGTGTGTTTATGGACAAGAAGCTCTTGACATTCTCAAAGCTTGCCATCTTTGGACCCACCGGGGGATATCATAGTCCAAACTACACCGCCAAAAAGGTGTTTGATTCCGGGTTTTATTGGCCCACCATCTATAAGGATGCCCACGATTTTGTCAAAACCTGTGATGCTTGTCAGCGTCATGGAAATATCTCTCAAAGAAATGAAATGCCACAAAATGCCATTCAAGTTTGTGAGATATTTGACATATGGGGTATTGACTTTATGGGGCCATTTCCATCTTCTCGTGGTAACAAGTACATACTCGTGGCTGTTGACTATTTGTCAAAATGGGTTGAAGCAAAAGCTTTACCTACAAATGATGCCCGAGTTGTTGTGAAGTTTTTAAAATCCCTTTTTGCCAGGTTTGGAACTCCGAGAGCTATAATCAGTGATCGTGGTACACATTTTTGTAATGACCAATTTGATCGTGTCATGCAAAAGTATGGTGTTACCCACCGTCTCTCTACTGCATACCACCCCCAAACAAGTGGTCAGGTGGAAGTTTCCAACCGTGGTATTAAAAGAATCCTTGAAAGAACAGTAGGCGAAAATCGTGCATCCTGGTCGGATAAACTGGATGACGCACTCTGGGCCTTTAGTGCAGACTTACAAAACACCAATCGAGTGTACTCCATACAAGCTAGTGTACGGAAAGGCATGTCATCTTCCGATTGAGCTAGAGCACAAGGCTTACTGGGCCTTGAAGCATGCAAACTTCGATATCTGAGGCAGTAGGTGATCACAGAAAAGATCAAATGAATGAACTAAATGAACTCCGTGATCAAGCATACGAGAACTCTTTGATCTACAAACAAAAGACAAAGAAGATTCATGACTCTAAAATCAAGAACCGCGTTTTCAACGTTGGTGACCGAGTCCTTCTTTTCAATTCTAGATTGAAGATTTTCTCGGGAAAGCTTAAGTCCGGTTGGTGCGGTCCATTTACTATCATTAAGGTTTATCCTTATGGCACCATTGAGTTATCTCAGCCCGATGGTCCAAATTTTAAAGTAAATGGTCATCGATTAAAGCACTACTTTGGAGAGGACATTCCACCCGTGATTGTCCCGGATCTACAAACATTCCCCATGAACCAATGAATGCGGGGATCGAGTCAAGCTAGTGACTCGGGAATCAAAAATAGTAGCACACACCATATGGGTTTTCACCCATGTTTCGGTCTTCTTACCCCTTTCTACCACCCTAGTGTGGGAGTTGCCCCCCATTTGTATATATCAATCAATTTCAAAAAAAAAAAAGGTGTATATATCAAAAACAGAATAATGGCCGTAATATTTCCCTTTTATGTTCTATATTTCGGCATAACCGCCGGTACTTTGAATATTGAGGGCAATATTCATTTCTAAGTGTGGGGGGGAATTCTCACGAATTTTATCATATTTATTCCACCCAATTCCCCCGTTTTTGGCCAAAAATTTTTTTGGAGTAAGTGTTTTTCACTTACTCAGCAAATGGTAATCAGTCCGCCATGTCTAACCAACATAAGGATTGGCTAATCCAGGAGCAAACGGCTCTTGGTAAAGATATCTCAAATCCGTTTATGGCTTGCAATTTGCCCAAAATTGTATGGTGTTCAACTCACCATATCTTTAAACTAGTGAAGAGTTGGCTAGCCCGCAAGTTTAT
Source organism: Chrysanthemum makinoi (assembly GCA_910596185.1). NCBI lineage: Eukaryota > Viridiplantae > Streptophyta > Magnoliopsida > Asterales > Asteraceae > Chrysanthemum > Chrysanthemum makinoi. Next base: position 78,513,155 of record OU343218.1, on the reverse strand, counting down.
GGCTTGTGGTAAAGGCAGTTGGAAATCCATAATTGGTAATCGGCTCACCAAAGATAATTCTGATAATTTATCTAAGAGTTGGCTAGTCCAGAGCAAACGGCTTCTGGTAAAGACACATCAAATCCGTTATATGGTTTATGATTTGCCAATAAATCATGGTTATCGATTGTACCATAGTTCTTCCTTGAACTGAAACATTTGGCTACTCCAGAAGTGATGGCTTTTGGTAAAGAGTTTTAAAATCCATTAAAGATCTAAATCATTGCTAGGGACTAGCAATATCTTAGTGTGGGGAATTGATGAGTGTCTAAATACTCATCATTTTTGTACAATCTAAACTGCAAAATCATCTGAAAACACTCAGAAACACATCAAAATATCACAAATCAGTGTTTTATGAGTTTTAAATGCAAAAATATCAAAATCAGATGAAAAATGATTCAAGTTTGCAAAATTGGCAGTTTTAGTCCCCCAAGTTTTAAAAGTTGTCAAATCTAGTCCCTGGAATTCTAAAATGTGAAGTTTTGTCATTCAAGGTCCCTAAAATATTCTAGGTTGTCAAAAATGATCCTTGAATGATTCTTTGTTCAAATGGCGGAAAAGGTCCTTAAACTTTGAAAAATTGCAAAATTAGTCCTTGGATGTTTTAAAATGGAATTTTATGCAATTGGTCCTTGTACTATTCAAGATTTACAGGTTTAGTCCTTGTGATATGATTGGAAAAGTTTCAATATCAGCCCCTTCAACTTTTGCATAATTACACTTTTGGTCCTTGTGCTTGATACAAACCAAACGGACCTATTTATATTATCCAAGCCCAAATCCAATCCACCCAGTCCAATACCTTAACCCGGCCCAATGTTTAAAAACGAGAAAACCGCCACCTGTCTCCCCCATAGCTGTTTAACCAATACCAGTGGTTTTTACCACTTGCTTTCCACCTTGCCATCTAAAACACTCTTCCCCAGCTGTCTCCTAACACCTCCACATCAAACCAAACCCCATTAATGCAGAAAACCTGCTCGTAGGAAATTTGGCGCCAAAAATCACCATTTGTCAAAACTGATGATCTGGATTAAATCAACGGTTCAAGATTGGTGGGATTTGCTCAAGTATGTCGACAGTGATGAAAAAGTCTTTATATAACAAGTGGGAAGCATTGATGAAAACTATCTAGTGTAATTTAGTTTTAGCTTATGTCGTTTTTAAGTTTTTATGTTTTCCAGTTTATGTTTAAAACTTTCAAGTATTTGTAATCTTATTTCAGTGTATCAATAATCTATTTTCAGTCTCAATTTCAAGTTTTGTGTACGTATCAAGTTTATGCAGATTTTGAGCCAAAATCTCAAATTTGGCTTATGTTGTGTTGTGGTTGTATTCTGGGGTCAATAAGCTTATATAAGCTTCTAGTAACTTGTTTAAGCTTTTGAAAACATTTACAATTCAGTTTAGTATAAAAACTCAAAAATTCTCAAAAATTCCAAGAAATTAGTGAAAAAATAAAAAAGCCTATGAGAAATGATCAAAGCTATGGTACAGTGTTGAAAATGGATTGCTTTTGGGTATAAAGCTTATTGGTAAGCCATAGGAAGTGGTATTTATCACTGGTTCATTGTTTATTGCTGGAAAACAATTGTAAGCTTTTTCTAAGCATTTTAGCTTTTCACTGTTCTAGTAACTCATAAGCTTTAATCTCTTTTTGTTTATGTTTCTTAGTTACATTTAAATAGAATTAAACATTAAAAACAGTTGCCTGTTATCTTTAAGTTGTAGTTAGTAAGAATTTTAGTCTAACAATAATATTAGCATATTAGTCATTACTAAGTTTTATGCTGTCATTGTTCTTGTTTAATACTTCAATAGTCTCATTAATTGATAATACAAACTCTGGAATCAGTGTTAAAGTCTAAATCATCAAGTTGCTTTGAAAACCAAAAATTCAGTTTATATAAGTGGTGTTTGGATCCACTGTATAAACTATGTTAGATTTTGTTCAAGTTCTACTTCTGGTTTGCTATAAGTTATATTAGGTCCTATTAGCTCAGTTAGACCATACAAACCTGTCCTTATTGAGTAAAAAGTCAAAATCTCTGTTAAATCTCATTTTAGTGTCCACTGTTAGGAATTTGATTTGCTTAAATCATCATATTAGCTTAAAAGTTGTTAACATAGCTTAATATAACCTTATTACACCTTAATATCTCATAATTAATCAGTAGGATAGATTCAAAGTTCATAAAGGTCAAACTTTCATTTTGTTCAAAAAGTCAAAGTGTGCCCTGTGCACAGTTGTGGTACCCTATTTCACAAGCTCTTAGAGAGCTTATTAATGGCCTCTAGCTTATGTGTTTTAGCCTTTTGAGAAGCTCATCTAGCTGACTCAAGACTCCAAGTTTTATTTTTCCATTTGTAGCTTATTAGGTAGGGTTGCACTCAGCTTATTGTTTTGTCCATTTTGACTCAGTACACTGAGTTATACTCAGTGGTTTTTCCAAAATTTTAAAAAGCTCACCAAAAGTTCTCTAGTGGACCCCACTGTGAAAACCTCAGCTTTTTGGATAGCTTATCTGGTAATCTTGCTAATCCAAGTTTTTGTTTTTAGTTTCTAGCTTATCTTAGTGCTTAAAAATAAGCCTAAAGGTGCCTAGTGATTTACAAAGTGTCCTGTGTATATCAGTTATATATAAGTGCTTATTTTAGCTTATTTGGTGCTTATTTCTAAGTGCTTGAGCTTGTTCAGTTGTAATATTAGCTTATCATCAGTCCATTAGCTTATTTCCATTATAGTTATGCTTATTTAATAGCTTAAAACCATTTTGGCTTAAAACTCTTTAGCTTATTTCCATCTTATAGCCACTGTTGAGATTTTAAGCTTATTTCAGAGCTTATTAGTACTTTTCATTAAAAGTTGTAGTTAAAGAAAGTGCTTATTACATTGTGCTTAATAGTTTGCAAAAAGAAAAATCAAAAAAATAAAATGTTTTTCAAAAAGGTGGGGAGGCAGGCTCGAACCTGAGACCTCCCACCTTGTGAGAGTGATAAGAGTGTACCTGGAACCATTGCGCCCTTGGGTCTTTGACTGTCATAACTTGCACTAATTAATCTCTTATATACGTTTTCAATTTTTAAGCTAAATAAGGTGTTTTGCTTATTTCCAGCTTATTTTTGATAGCTTTTCAGTTTTGTATTTTTATATAATTGTATTAGTATTAAGTATTTTATAAAAAAGTTTCAGATTTTTTTCAATAGTTTTAGTATTTTTAAACATTTAATTAGTGTAAAATCTTAATTAATTCATAATAAAAAATATAAAAGTCTAAAAAATATAAATCTTTTTTCTAAAATTTTCTTTTATCATATAGTACGTAAAAAAATTGTTTTTACACTTGTAGGACTTTTATTTCACAAATTTTACGTTTTTGCTTGCGCACTAGCGTAATTTTTATAAATAAAGTACGTTTTCATTTTAAATCTAGTTTTTAAGTAATTTGAGTTTACGTTTCAATTAAAATAGTTTATTTAAGTTATTTTATTTTATAAAATCACAAAAACATCATTGTAAAAATAGTGATAGCGTTTATTTAATATATTTTAACTTTTTAATTTCTTTTAATTTGCATTTAAGTCGCTGTAATTTATAAATCTTTTCTTTAGGTAATTTTCCATCAATATCCTTACTGATCACTATCCTTAGTGATCATTCTATCATCTGAAGTTGTTTAACACCAATTCATCCTCCGTGGGACTTAACGACCTGGGAATTCATTATATTCTCCTGATCTTCATTGTATTAGTGTTTGAGCTGTTTTAAGTTTGTTACGGTTGACCATTCACAAGTGGTTAGCTTGTGTAATTAAACTTGACAGTTTAGCACCAATCAGTCATCGACATAAAGAATTAGGAAAATTACATCACTCCCACTAACTTTGTGATATACACATGGCTCATCAAGATTTTGAATAAATCCATACCTTTTGATTTCTTCATCAAATCTTTTATTCCATTGCCTTGATGCTTGCTTCAATCCATAAATGGACCTTTGAAGTTTGCATACACGGTTTGGAAATTGTGGATTCACGAACCCCTCAGGTTGCTTCATATAGATGTTTTCATCTAAGCGACCATTTAAGAAGGCGGTTTTGACATCCATTTGCCATATCTCATAGTCATAGTATGCAGCTACTGACTATAAAATTCTAATAGCTCTACTGTCCGCTACAGGAGAAAAGGTCTCCTCGTAATCAATGCCATAAGTTTGAGTAAAACCTTGCGCAACTAGACGAGCTTTATAGACGTGTACATTGCCATCCATGTCAGTCTTAATCTTATAGAGCCACTTACTTCCAACCACCTTGGCGTTTGGAGGTAAGTCAACCTCTACCTAGACTTCATTTTCTCTCATGGATTGCATTTCCCCATTCATTGCAACTTGCCATTTTTCCTTATCGGGACTTGCCATGGCGACTTTATAACTAGTAGTCTCTCCAAGATCTCCTAACATAGTTTCCTCAACCTCTACGTTAAGACATAGGCGTTCAGGTGCACGCGTATTCCTTACGGATCTACGAACGGGAATCACTTCAACTTCTGGTGGAGGACCCAGGCTATCGGTTCTACCTGGAAGTACGTTAGTGTTTTCAAAAGGTAATGCATCTTCTTGATCATCTTCCAGATCATAAAATCTCCCACTGAATTCTTGAGATACGAGATCTCTTTCAAGGAAATCTCCATACCTAGCAACAATTACTTTATTTTCAGTTGGATAGTAGAAGTAGTAACCCATAGTTTCCTTAGGCTATCCTACGAAGATACACTTTACAGATCTTTGTTGGAGTTTATCTGCTGAGTCACGTTTAACATACGCCTCGCAACCCCAGACCTTTAAATAAGACAAGTTAGGAGCTTTACCATGCCATATTTCATATGGTGTCTTATCAACCTTCTTTGTGGGAACCATATTTAGAATGCGAACAGCTGATTCCAAAGCATAATCCCAAAAGGATAAAGTTAGAGTGGTAAGATTAAACATAGATCGTATCATGTCCAACAATGTACGATTTCTTCTCTCAGATACACCATTTTGTTGTGGAGTATATGGAGAAGTGAGATTCTGGACAATTCCATTCTCAGCTAAGTAATCTTTAAACTCTTGGCTTAGCTACTCGCCTCTATCGATCGAAGAGCTTTAACCTTCTTTCCCAATTGCAGTTCTACTTCAGCTTTGAAAACCTTAAATGTTTCAAACACCTCATGTTTATGCTTAAGTAAATAAACATAACCATAACGGCTAAAATCATCAGTAAAGGTTAAGAAGTAGCTAGGACCTCTCTTTGACACATGTCTAAGTGGTCCACACACATCAGTATGAATAAGACCAAGTAGATCAGAAGCCCTCTCCATATTGCTATGAAAAGGTTTCTTAGTCATCTTCCCAGATATGCATGACTCACATTTATCAAATGATTCATCATTGATATTTTGCAAAAGCCCTTCTTGTTGCAGCTTATGCATGCGAGCCTTGCCTATATGAGCAAGTCTACAATGCCAAAGATAAGAAGAATTCAAGTCTAACTTTATCTTCTTGTTAATGCTAAACATTGAATTATTATTATTGTTAGATTCATTTCCAATCACATCAATTTCAAACACACCATTCACAGTAATTGCTTTAAAATAAAATACACCATTTAAAGAAACATCAATTCCATTACGTGAAATAATATGAGTAAAACCATCATGCAACAAAACTGAAAAGGAAACAACACCTCTAATTATAGAAGGTGCGTAATGACAATTGTTCAATAATAGTACTAAGCCCAAATGCAATACTAAACTAAACGTTCCTATGGCTTCAACAACTGCATGTGCGCCATTTCCCACGTGCAGATATTGCTCCCCATAGGCAAGCTTCCTTTCCACTCTAAACCCCTGCAGTGTATTACAAATGTGAATACCACAGCCCGTATCATATACCCAGGAATTATTATGATTTAGAGTAAATAATTCAATGAAAAATAAATTACCAGAAGAACCGGCACCCAAGGAACCTTCGTACTTCATTTTATTTGCCCGCAATTCATCAAGATAGAGTGCACAGTTTCTCTTCCAATGCCCAACGCTCTTACAGTGGTGGCATGCTTGATCCTTTTTAGGATTTTCCTACCTAGGAGTAGGGTTCTTCTTGGGTTGAGGTTGATAGGCCATCACTTGTTTGCCTTTGTCAACCTTTCCCTTACCCTTCCCCTTCTTGTTGTTCGCACGCTGCGGTTTTAGCTTATTAATCCTTCCACCCGAATAGCAAGTACCGGGTGGTAGGAACCTTTGAGGCAACCCTTTCTCATAATCAATAAGCAATGCATGTAGGTCGATGCTGTCTTCCCACGCAGTGCATATTGAAATTTCGGACAAAACCATTAAAATCCTTGTTAAGGGATCTATTAATCAGATTCACAGCCATGTCATCATCATAAGTTTTGCCAAGTGTCTTTAGCTGGTCCATGTAACCTTTCATTTCCAGCACATGAGCACTTACGGGTTTACCCTCACCTTGCCTACAGTTGTGTAACGCGTCGGTCAAGTCATAAATCTCGACGGCAGCTGGTTTCTCAAACATAGTCTGAAGTTCATTGAGCATATTATATGGGAAATAATGTTCAAACTGCTTTTGAAGAGCAGATTCCATTGTTCCCAACATAAGACAAGCCACATCATTATGACGCTTATACTCAAGTTGCCAAGCATCAATTTGAGCTTGAGTAGTATCAGGACCAGTTGGTTGTTCAGGGCAAGGTTCATAAAGATATTTCAACCGGTCAGCAACTCTACAGACAATTCTCAAAGAGCGGTGCCAATCATTGAAATTCTAAGAGCCAGTTAACTTTTCTCGATCAAAAAAACTTTTGAACGCAGAACTTAGTGCAGTGTTAGTGTTATCGTTATTTTGAGTCATTTCTACAGAAAAAAGTTCAAGTATTAGTATTTTCGATAATACAACTTTTCAAGAAAATAAAATATACCCAACGGTAATATAAACATATAACCATATAATTTTCTCGAAAACTAGGATCCAAATTATCATAGGTTCATTACATCAGTTGATCTGCTAGCAACGAACGCATATAATAAGGTAATCTGTGGAACATTAATTGGCAAACAATTTCCAACTCCTAGATCATCATGGGATTTATATTTTCCAACGCTATTGCAAATATAAACATGTTTCATCCCATCTTATGCCATTGAGTCCATGTCTCACTTCCTATTCAACTTAAGTGTCTAACTTAAAGAACTGCAAATATGTCCATGTAAGGTCTGACTTTACATAGAGATTTACCTCTCCATCACAATCTAGCCAAGTACTGTCATGACGTAAATTGCAACTTCAAGTGTTCCTTTTAATTAGATGGCATATAACTTAATTTAAAAGGGTACTAGTTTTGATTTTATGTGGTCAAATCAAATATGTACAAAGATGTCATGCATTCATCTTGTAGCATAAATTTAATAAAAAACTTTTTATTACCAATTCATAAAGATCAATCAAAGTTTTGATTGAGGTATTGGGTTCACCAATCAAGGAATTTAGTATTAATTATCGTCCATTATACCGTACTTTTGCATAAGTGTAAACACTTAGTGTTTCGGGTAATTACCACCGAAGTGACGCATGGAATTAAAACTAATTCGCCCTTAAGATGAGTTTGCACATTTTATGGCTTACTAGGTAGCTCCATTCGAACTTACAGAGGGCAGAGGACCAGGTAAGCGCAAAAGCATAACCTTAGACATCCTTTCTTGTGCGCATTTCTTTATTAACCCCTTTATAGTTCATTCTAATGGGTGAGCCGTTCAGTCATTTGTACCAAAGTCACCAATCAATTAAACTATTGAAAACTTAACTCTTCCAAAACAAATCAAATTTCGCCATTGTTTAGTCCGTATTATTTTTCTATTCAAAATTACCCTTTGCTTAAACTGTCGCACACAATAACAAACAAGTAATACCAATAAAAAATAAACTACTAAAAAACAATGCGCACATAATAAACAATTTATACGTGTAAACAAGTAGCCACATGCAACTTATTCGATAAAACCCTATTAATAATCAATATCTAGGTTAAATTAATGTATATATTAATTAGGGCTTTCACTCCAGCGATAGAAAGTGAGCCACATACATCGACGAATCGATTGCGTAAACCCTTAATTAAAAATATACCAAATTTCACATAATTGATTCATTAATATACATAATTGGAGTCTTCCCCAATTCAAGATTTATCTTAATTAAATATGTCTCAACAATTAAACAATTATCAAAGCAACTTATCCATGACTAACATGCATGTATAATCCTGGATATCATAACAATTATACAAATAAGTCACAAGATCGCATATAAAAAATTCCATGACACATAACAAATTATTCACGAATAAATCACGTAACCAATATATTAATTCTAGGTTTTAATAAGGTTAACAAACAATTTTCAAAACTCTAAAAAATTTATACATGTGTCGACATAAAAAAAATAGGGGAACACCCCAATAATAAAAAATCGACCAAACATAAATTAAACATAAACCCTAGATTAATAATATCAAACAACATACAATTATTTGTTTTATTACACGTTTATGTAATTAATTACTCATTAAAAACCAATGACTCGTGATGCCACTATTGGAATTATATAACATGACATTCAAATAAAAATTCACAAAACATCAAAGTAATCATGCGGAAGCGTATAGGATTTATTAATGAACAATTAATTAACATAAAAGAATATACGTACATTTTCTTGATTCTAGCCGAACAAGAATCAAATCCACAAACTAGCAACGGATGAACCCTAATTTGATTTAATTAGGATTATGCGAATTACCCCTTACCGTTTTGTAATTCAATCCAAGATAATAACAAAAGTATGTTATTACTATGTTCTTGTACACACGTACTAAACTGAATTAAAGTAATGCTAGTTTTTATCAAACAAATAACTTGGTTTGTGGAAAAGTGATGATCGACACCCTATGGTGTTTGGCCAATCGGTTTGGACAAAGAAAACACACACAAAACGTTTTTAGGGTTTAGCTAATGAATACAAGAGATGCAAAAACAAGACCCCTAGCCTTGTATATATACCCAAGCAAACTTGGTGAACAAGTTGGATTTGTTTCCTTTTCCCCTTGGCCGATCGGTGGAGGGCATCCCCAAGGGATTCCGGAAACTTCCAAACTTTGCAATCTAGTCCTTTTCCAAATACCTTTTACGCCCGTTAGTCCATTACATTAATTACTTAACGTTTGTTAGTTATTCCATTTAATAAATAAATAAATATAACGTTTATATTTAATTATTAACTTTAAATTCTCATACGTAAAGTGTGCAATCCCATAATCTCGAGTTCGATCCTAACTCACGTCTACTAATTTATATCCATAAAACTAACATAACTTTCATGTTTACACATTCTCTTTCTTTTTGTCAAGATAAGTGTCTACTTAAAAAAAATAATAATAATAAAAAATAAAAAATCACTCTATGCACATCTGTAGACATTCATTTTACATTTGAAAATAAAAAGGTAAATATTTAGTCTGACACATCATTTCCATATGTGGGTTAAAATAAAAAGTTACATTTTCAGTAGTGGGCGAACAATCTTTTGAGCGGGTCGCTTAATTTTATTAGATTCTGTTTTTATATATCTATACTATTATATAAAACGTTTAAAACTTTTTAAATAAAAAAGAATCTCAAAAATTTTACGATAAAAAACATTTCTTTAATAAAAAATTAACAAGCAATAGTCATATATTGAATTCAGTCAAATTGTAACCGCTAACATTCATACATCATATTGAATCCAGTTTGTAACCACTAACGTTCATATAGCCTGTCGTAACATCTTGTTAGTTATAAATCAAAATAAAATAAAATAACATACGACACATATTTACACACATAAAAAAACAAATACTACTGTCTTTCTTTCTCAAATAAGAAACCGTCTTCTCAGGTACACCACCATCAGATCCTCTTCAACCGCCACCACCTCATCCTCCGCCATCACAGTACGTCGGAACCACTACTTCTTATGGTTTCAATTATATATGGTATTGGTGGTAGATCTTCTGGTTTTGGTGGTAGTCGGGCTATAAAAGCTCAAACACAACACAAAAACACACGTAAACCATTTAGCCACTACTTCTCTAAACAAAAATTAAACAAACTTTAAAAAACACATCAGCCGCCACCACCGCATCAGACACAAAAATAGTAACCGAATACCCGCCGTCGCATTACGTGAGTACTCTTCTAATTAATTTTCGAATGAGACAATACTAGTTATCGAGTGTTATCAATGTTTTAGCAAGAAAATAAAAAGGTCAAGTTAAAGTAAAATAAAATAAATTAAAATTAGAGGTGTAATCAGTATTGCAAATTCTACTTGGGAAGCCAATTTTTATCTTAGTGGAAGTGAACCATATTTGAAGTAATCCAGAAATTTGTTTCCCAATTCCCCTTCATAATCAACCAATGACGTGATGACACACATTGCAAACGCCGACAACAACCGGGCAGTTCGCACCTATGCTAAGATCACCCCGTACCCGTTGCCTTCCACAACTCGCCTACCAGCAACCACACGTGCATGCATGGCTTGGCCCCCTTTACACTCTTTAACACAAAATTCTCTCATCATATCGATCTCACACACATCTACGTTAACGTCGTTTCTTAGATCACAAATTGGTTAAGATACCTTCTAATGCAAGTTATAAGTAAACTTTTTGCAATAATACATAGAATCCATATTCAAGATTATCTGAATATATACTTAAAATAAAATAGAATCTACATCTTGTAATAAACTTGATTTGCATAAATCAACAGATTTATTTTAGTTGGCCACCTTAGTTCTTTCTGAAGTTTGAGGGGTGTTTTATCGGTTCGAGTTTCGCAAGTTAGAAATCATGATTTTCCTCTTAGTGCTCTTTTGAATGGTTTAACTCGGGAGGCCGGATTTCAAGTGTAGTGCCGTTAAAAAAATAAAAAATAATAAAAAAAATAAAAAAATAAAAAAAGAAGGTAATTTACATAGGTATTTGATTTCATGTATATATTCATAATATTCAACATTTTAATGAAGGATTTTGGTACAAGAGACTGTTTAACTTAATTGTTGGTATACGTCTTTTAATTTGTGACATAGAAATCAAAAGTCGAGACTTACATCGCGGTCTCCTCGTATACTTGCCCGGTAACTTAGATAGTATTAAATTAAAATTATGGTCGTTTAAGACTTACTGTTCTTCCCACGCGTGTCGTATATGTTACCGTACCAACTTACTTAAGCATCATCATAGTTATAGGTTTGACTCATTAATCCAAACGAGTGCAACGTTATAAGCATTATATTTTAGTTAGACAAAATGCAATGAACGAATTGAAAAACAAGTTAAATGAGAAAATACAGACACAATGATCACAAAGATTTTACGTAGTTTGGCTGATCTCGAGATCGAGTTACTACCAAGGATAAATAGCACATATTTTATTTATTAAACTCATTGGTAAGTACGTTTTGTGTATCGTACAATTTTTTGAACATAACAAGCTCCAACCTACTCCTTCTACGCCTAAGGGTGGTGGCAACGGGAGCGGGGTGAGCTGCGGGTTTGGTCCAGCCCGAGCGGCTACACCGCCGCCACCCATGCGGGCTCGAGCGGGCTATCGTTGCAACGGGTAAAAAGCTCGAAGCGGCATGAAGCGAATCTAGCCGTTCAACGGCTTAAAATATGTCCGTTGCATTCTTTTTAAAAAAAAAAAAAAAAAATTCCATTTTCAATTTCATCTCTATTTAAACACAACCATTTCACATACTTTTTACAACAAAAAAAAATCAAAACTTTTACTCAAGCATATCACCAAAAATAATGAATTCATCTTCATCTTCATCTTCATCTTCATCATCGGAGTTTTCCTCCGAGTCTTCATCCGAACTCGTGTCTTCAACGGGTTCTACCATGTCAACCTTTTTAGCCGCAATGGATGCCCTCGAAGACACGGCAAGCTCAAGCAATACCCGGGGGTATATCGAACGTTTTCGTGAACAAGCCCAAGAAAATCTAATGAATGACTATTTCGTTGAAAACCCAAGGTTTCCCGCCAATGTTTTTCGTGAAAGATTTCGTATGAATAGAAGCTTGTTCGTAAAAATTGTTGGTGATATTGAAGCGAATGTCGAATGGTTTCAAGAAGGCTTAGACGCGAGGGGGAGACGAAGTTTCACGGCGTTACAAAAATGCACATCGGCCATTCGACAACTAGCAACGGGTGGACCTCCGGATAGATATGATGACTACCTAAACATGGCACGAAGAACTTCGGGTTATTTTTAAAATGTTTGTGTTTCTAATAACTTGGTATTTTTTATAAGTCGATATATTTTTAAAATGTTTTCGTTTTTTATATTTGTAGCTGATTGCCTTGACAAATTTTGCGATGCGGTAATCCAATTATATAGGTGAGAGTTCTTACGTAGGCCTACATCCCACGACGTTGCACGGCTATTCGAGGCACATGAACAACGACATCACATTCCTGGAATGCTTGGTAGCCTTGATTGTACACATTTCATCTGGCGAAATTGTCCTCGACATTTGAAAGGTCAATATAAGAGAGGTGATCACCCATACCCGACTATTATGCTTGAAGCCGTCGCTTCATATGATTTGTGGATTTGGCATTCGTTTTTCGGTCCACCCGGTTCAAACAACGATATCAATGTTTTGAATCAGTCTCCATTGTATCTTACGAAGCGAAATAGAACGGCGCCAAACAGTTCATTTTATGTAAATGGACGACTTTACAATCGTGGATATTATCTTACCGATGGAATCTATCCTACGTATTCAACGTTTGTTAAGGCATATAAGTATCCCACTGACCCGACGGAACAGAGATTCAAGAAGTTACAAGAGTCTGCAAGAAAGGATGTCGAACGAGCTTTTGGTCGTCTTAAGTCAAAATGGATGCTTCTCAGTCGTCCGCTTCGGGCTATGTCGGTCCAAAAATTGCAAACTAGTAAATACTTGTGTCATATTACACAATATGATTTTAAAAGACGGCGGGGTGGCATTATCACCGGTTCATATAATGGATCAGCCGGTCGTGCCAGTTTATGACCCGAATGTACTACCGGAGTTACTCGACGAAAACATCCATAACCGTCTCCGATATGATCTTACGGAGCATGTAGCGGCTCAAAACTTACCACACCTTGACGACTAGTGTTTTCTTTTTTCTTTTAAGTATTATTTCCTTTTTTATGTAATTTTCTTTTAAGTATTTTGTAATTTTCTTTTAAGTAATAATAATAATATTATGTGTTTTAATTAAATTGTTTGATATAATTTTAAATATAAAAAGGTAAAAAAAAAAATAAAAATAAAAAAATGGTGAGGGGTAGGGATACATGGTTGCCACTAAAAATCTATGGTGAGGGGTGGTGTGGGGATGAGATGAGTTGGAAGAATGTTATTGGTGGATAGTGAGGGATGGTGAGGGATGGTTGCCACCACCCTAATGAACTTTAACTTCGTTTTATGATCCACACAAGTTTCGATTGGGTCACCAATGCATTCGAGTCACTAATTTCAAGTCATACTATCAATTTCATATTTCAAAATGTTTATACATCCAATGCAAACCAAAGATAGTTCAATATTTTTCCACCCAATAAAACCACCTCACACCTCACTCAGTTTGGGACAGAAAGTACCTTTTTACACACACCATTTCTTCTCTCAATCTCACACACATCTTTCCTGTAAAACCTAATTTAACCCTAACCATATGTTCACATCTCTCCATCAACTTCACACACTGTGAAATACAGTATTCAGTGTAGTTGTTTGGATGTTAAGGGAAAACGGATCACAATATAAAGTATATGAACTTGTACATTTTACAATATGGATAGAGGAGGATGGAAGCCTAATGTCGAGATTTGCCCCCCTTGTCCTCGTTGCGGTTCATCAAATACGAAGTTTTGTTACTACAACAATTATAGCTTGACTCAGCCTAGGTACTTTTGCAAAGGTTGTAGAAGATATTGGACTAAAGGTGGCTCACTTCGAAACATTCCTGTTGGCGGTGGTTGCAGAAAAACCCGAAGAGCTAAGTCTATACGTGTATCTGACAACGTCGATTCCCAAAACTTTCTTGCACACGGGGGAAATAGAACGACCAGCTACGGAGATCGTGACAACATAGAAAATCAACGTGGTGGTGCTGGTGGACCAATGATAATGCAACATACCAATATTGATATACAACAAGTGTACGCAAATTTTCTAAATCAAAGGCCTCAAAATACTCATCAAGAACACGTGCATGAACAAGTGTTGCATGGTGAACTTGATCCCATTTCGGCATTCGGATTTCCTAGCGTTCCAAACATCGAAATCGACTATGGGTCGAACTTAGAGAGTTTGTTAAGTGAAGGAACTGGAATGCATTTTTGTGGATACAATTCAATTTTTACTAATCATGAAGAAGATCAAGACAAACAGTATTTTAATACAAACGGTATGAGCAATTGTGGATTGCCACCATTGCCGGGTGAGGAACTGGGGTGGTCTGAGACCAATATCGGATTTTCAGAAAATGCTTTGAGCCAGCGAACTGAACAGGAAGGCCATGTTTCTGGTGATTGTTCTTTGAAGATGTTTGATCTGCCGGTAAATTCCGATACAATTTTCAGGCCTTGAAATGGTTATTTTATTATATGACGTGGTTATATAATTTAATTTTTACAATGTGTTTTCTTTTTTGGATTTTATATTGTAATTAATTATATTGTACGTATAGATTGAAAAGAGATGATTATAGATATACGTGAAGTGATGGAGAATGGTGTTTGGGTTTTGTGAATGGGAAGTGATATCTACATTATTCGTTTGAGCCTTGATATATAGAATTAATTAATGGATCTAAAAGGTGACCTATCGCATAAATGATTTGTACAGTTTTGTAACTATACAACTCATTTATGCGGTAAGCCATCTTTTAGAGCCATTTCTTCATGAATTTCCAAATACCTCGAAACCTTAATTAGTCTTTTTAATAAATAATCCATGCCATACCTTTTGATCATCAGCTAAAATGGTAGTCATCTTGCGGAGATCTTGGTTCAACAACTCTATAACATTTTCGTAAACCCACCTAAGTGTACATGAGCTGAACTTCCTAAGTTTGTCCAATCTCATCAAACTTTTCTCCCAGATTCATTCTCATATACAATTCCAAGTCCAAAGCCTGGATCTTGAAAGCACACTCATGACTTTAGCTGGTGAATGTCGGGAAAGTGATCATGGGAGGAGTAAGATTAACCATTCTCTGAAGGCAATAAATCTCCATTTGGAAGTCTTCCACATTACGATAGCTACCTGTGACCTTATAAAGATTCTTAGTAAATATCTGATATCTTAATCTTTTCCTTGGTCATAAAGGTAACTTATCGTTAACTGGTACATGGGTAGAGGTTATGATAATCAGCTTCTGTGAATACATAATCAAGGCCATTGTCTCTTCTCACTATATAGTTGATGAAGTTGTCAATTCTTGAACAATCTGAGTAGACATAGATGTAGTGTACAACCCGGGTATTTCAGTAGATACAATGTATCTAATAGATGCAATGCATCTAGTCAAGTGGATCATGGGTTAATACCATGGGTCATGGGTTGTGGTTTTTACCCATCCTAATAAACTATTATAACAAATGATTTATTACAACAATTTGTATTAAATGACTATATGTAGATGCTTTACAAAAATAAAATGTATTCTTATAATTTTACTTATGATAACATTATATTTGTGTTAGGAATTAGAAAATTCCATAGTGAAGAGTCGGTCACCCCAAATGTTATCTAGCTTAAGTTAGCTCGTAGACTTGTCGTTAGTTACGTTATTTAGTAGTTTATTTATTAGTTTGTAGCGTAGTATAGTGTAGTGCAACACCGTGGAGGAAGGACGGGTCTTTACCCACTGTATACCTAATCCACAGGCCGATAGGAGGTCGTATTTCATGTAACTATAAATACCCTTCCATCCATGGAAGGGGTGGTGCTTCTCATTCAATCTAATATTCCCTTTGTGTAAACCTCTAGCAAGAACACCCTCTCTCTCTACTAACTCTCTAACTATGGCAAACATGTATTTTGATCATCCAAGACCACCCGAATCATCAACACAATAATATTTGGATCCTAACAATTGGTACCAGAGCCAAGGTTTTTGTGTTTTGATGATTTGTTTGTGGTTCGAATCTTGTCTTAACTGTTTTTATATACTTTGTTGGTGTCGGAATAGTTTTTTCTGAAATAGTGGTATAGCTGTTTTAAACATTGTTTTGTGTTTCTTTTGGTCCAAACAGTTTATATCATTTTTTAGACATCTTTTTTTGTTACCGATGCTGTGTAATATGGTGGTCTATCAGTGGTCTTAATGGGTCAAAGAGGATTTCCCTATGCATTTTTCTTAAGACAGTTTTCTGGTCATATAAGTGAGTCAAAAAGATGTATCCTTTGAATATTTTCTGGGCAAACAATGAATCTCATATGCATTTTTTTGGGTCAAAACAAGTTTTCTGGGTTTATATATGAATATGGTCGGAATAATAGTCGGAAAACTCATCGGAAAATGTCAAATATCAAGTTAGCGACTTGTTTTAACTGTTTTTGTCATGTTAGCGAGTTGGCTATTTAGTCACTTGCTGTCGTAGCGACTTGTCGTGGCGACTTGTCGTGGCGACTTGTCGTAGCGACTTGGTTTGAAAAATTGGGTAGCGACTTGTTTCAAAATTTGGCTAGCGACTTGGACATGATAAAGACAGAAATGAAGAAGAAGATTGACAACTAACCACGACAACATCAATAATATATACCATTTCAATCCCAACACGACCTCAGTATCCAAAATGAAAAAAAAAATGATACAAGATCTTTTAAGTCCGTATGCTAAAACATCAATATCGAATCAAATAATATCACAACAACTTCAACTTCATCATACAATCCGTATCAATCCTAATCCCTTTCATCACTCCTAAACTCTCATTCAACTAGACTCGAATGATAATTGAAACAAGAAAGCAATCTCAGATTTTGTTCCATTCTTTATATTTTCTTAGAAGATTTTGTTTGTGGAACATATAATCATCATCAATCACACTTTTGAAGAGTAGCTTCATTTAATTATCCGAAAACATAACAAAGGAGTAATAACAAATGTGTTATTTCCTTTGTCTCATTCGTTCGACAACTAAGACACAAATAACTCAAATTAAACCTACCCGAGACCCCACGGATCTTGAAGAGTTAATTGCTTTTGCTTTTGGGTCTTCACTCGTGCTATCATAAAGACAGAAGGGAGTTTGTTGTGTTGTTGTTCGTATGTTTTAATGAAGATATGATATGAGATTGTGATTAAACGAGGGATTTATGTTTGATTATCTTATGGTTATTTGAAGATGCGATCTGAGATGAGAGAATACATTGGGTGAGAGAAAACAGTGGCAGGCGTTATATTTTTGATGTGGTTTAGGGTTAATGTGCACATTTTTAGGGCATTCTATCTTTTATACCCGGTCACATATGTGAAGTGGTGTGTGGGTCGGTGTCACTAATATGCACTGGGCCCGGTTATAAAAAAAATTGTGGGTTGGTCTCTTTGATCAAACGAGGGCCTTATGACTATAATCAATTATGGGCTTTGTGAGGATAACTCGTCAATGGGCTTCTCATTTTAATACTTGGGCTCGTGCATATTTAGCTTTAATGGATTGTTTACATATTGTGATTGGGTTGACCCGTATGATATGATTATAATATCACTCACAATATCTTGTCATCCGAATTTTCTTTCATAATATTTTGGATACATTTTGAAGAGTGGTATTTTTGGTATGATAATTTTCACGGAGGATACAAAATTCACGGCTTGAGGAAATAAATTTTAAAGTTGACTACGGGGTTTTTGTACGGTATTATTAACGAGAAATTGAAATGACGTTTCACCGGTGAACTTCTTTATCTTTGAGACGTTGGTTGGTTGGATGCATGTCTCAAGATAACTTGTTGGGACATAACTATCACTTTAAGTGATTATGAATTGACAATCTGGTTATAACTGATGTAAGGATTTGCGTCGTCATGCTCACAGTGTATAACTATCACCTTAAGGAAGTTGAAATACTTAGTGTCATACGGCGTTGTGGATTGTTCAAAAATATAGAACAAGCAAGAAGTCACTAAGTTGGGATGTCACCTTTCTTTTCAAGTTAGTCGTATCGGGTTATCTCCATATGTGGTCATTACTATTAGCCGTTGAATCAATTGAGGTCCAATTTCAGCAATTCCTATGAGATATTCGATGCCTCATAATGTTAATGATACTTCATAGTCTAAGCAAAATCTTTCAAGAATCTTCGCGTTATGATTTTTCAAGACGTTTGCTTATGACAAGAACTTCTCGTGCAAATGGTCATACAAGTTATGATGCTTCCGATAGTTCGAAACCATCATGGGGAGAAACGTGTACTTTGATGTGTTACGGTTAACCTCCAGGGAAAAGGAGTTTATACTACTTGACTTAGTATGGTTTGTGAAGTTGTCTACATTTGGGTAATGAATTGTTGATGATGGAGGAAGAATCACTGATGAACCGCTGCATGTTCTCCTAAAACAGATATTCACTGAAACCAAAGTTGTCATAACACATTCAAGCTGACATTGTTTACGGTTTTGTCTTGATTTTGTAAAATCCCGCGAAAGAACCTATTTATCGGTTTAAATCAATCGACTTGTAAAATCCCGTGACAATGGAAACATCCCGGTAATTGTAAAGTGCATTTCTGGATCTATCTTACGGTTTATTCTTGGTTTTGTAAAATCTCGTGAAAGAAATCATTTCTCGGTTTAAACCATAGAGTTGTAAAATCCCATAATGATGGAACCATCTTGGAGAAGAGAAAGCGTAATTCTGGATCTTACTTGATGCCGGTGCTACGGTTTCGCTTCAAGAAGGGATAAAAGGGTGTACTTCATGAATTGGATGTGTGTTTGGATATTCGTCATGGTAATTTGGTTATTACATGGTTTTACGGGGTTATGTGCTTTTAACCATGGTCGGAATGAAACCATTATCAAAGTTCACTTTTAATGTCAAAGGAGGCTAGATATGAGCGTTCAAGATGTGACAACGGCGTTAATTCAAGATTATTTATTTGAGGTTGAAGTGAAATATCACGGGCGAGTGTACTTAGTATCAGAAGGTATCGGGGATGGATGGATGAAGATTCTTCAAGATCCTTGTTCGAGCTTATTATCAAAAACGAAGACTTGGAAATCTAGTTATTGTTGGGTGTCTTTTACCTTTTCTTTTACCACTTGGGGGAATTGGGCTCATACCACCACAAAATAACTATCACTTAAAGGAGTTACGTTGTAGTGCTCTGTGTCACATTCAATTGTGGATTTTCAAGAGGTGATACACGTCTAATACTCGATGGTTGGTTGGTTGAAGAGTATAGAGTACTTAGAGATTCAAATGGGCATGAAGTCTCGGCACCGCTCTTTGTTACATATGTGCAAGTTTAAGTCACGAGTTCGGGTTAGTTTACTTCAGGGTCAAATCCATCATATTGGGTTTTCTCCATCAGCTGTCACGACAAAGGGCCTACTGAATGATAATGGGGTTGATTACATGTTTTGATAAGAGAGCTGAATAGAGAGAGATTATGACGTATGAACACATCAATTCATGCCTCGTACTCTAAAGAAAAGAAAAGTGTACGTCTCAGTGCGCTTTATCTTAGAAAGAAGAGAAATCTTCTAATGACGTATGAACACATCAGTTCATGCCTCGTACTCTAAAGAAAAGAAAAGTGTACGTCTCAGTGCGCTTTATCTTAGAAAGAAGAGAAATCTTCTAATGACGTATGAACACATCAGTTCATGCCTCGTTCTCTAAAGAAAAGAAATGTGTACGCTTCAGTGCGCATTATCTTCAGAAGAAGAGAAATCTTCTCATTATGACCATTCTCATCAACATGCTTCATACTTTTTCCATGTGCTTTCTATTATCAAGTGAACCGGGCTACTGTTGATTGTTTTCTTATTCCACTTGCTCAACTATAATGACGATGGCGACATCCTATGCTAATTTTGCGGGGGAGAAGTGTGAATAGACTACATTGTTGAAGATATTCACTTGCTTAATCAAGAATGGCATCTCCGTATGCAATTCTTGAGGGGAGAAGAAGTATGATAATTCTGCATGGTTGATCGATATCTGAGAATAAATGGTCAAACGGCTCTAAACTCATGTAAGAACCGAGCTTCTTCTTATCGGGTCATCTTTACATGGCGTTTCTTCTAAGAGCCGTTAGTTGACATCTTCACAAGCTGATATGAGTTTATTGACAAAGTGCTTCGATTAATGCTTCACGTATACATTAACATGATGATTCCGAACAACCTTCTGTTCTTGTTTGATGTGATTGTTTGCTTGGTGTTACCATTTTCGTGTGTGTCCTCGCGGGCTGATTCTGATTTCCTTGATGAACATCTTTCTGTTCTTGTTTGATTGGGAGGGATCTTAATTAAGGGGATTTGCAAGATGTAAGTTAATTGGGATGCTTTTGGTGATGTTCTTGTGTTTTGGTGAGTCGAAGATGTTAACTATCTAATCCCCAACTGTACAATCTTGAAGAAGGTCGAGTCTGATACCGTTCTACATTTTCTGATACATGTTAGAAGACTAAAGACGAGTTGCATTTGATTATCCAAAGACTTCTTCTCAATCTGGGCATCTATCAAACAGATTGTCGGTTTAGGGGAGAGCACTCATTGGGGGAGGGTGAAATGTCTGATTTAATCCCCAATTAGACTTGCTCACATTCTACTTCAAAGATGTTGATTCCCACAATATTACCAGTGTTCTTCTCAAAAGATTTCATGTATACGGGCTTACATAGAGTTGTGATTCAAGTATCAAAACCAGCAAGGGGGAAGGAGACACACATCTATACGCGAGTAATCTTGAAGAGCTTAATACTTCTAAGTGATTGAAGATATCCCGGGAAGACTATTGTCATTACCGCAGAGAAACTCAAGATTTGACTCATGGCGTTCAGGTTTTTTTATTCCAACTATGTAGGGGAAGAGATGGAAGAGTTAGTTTCTGATGATAAAAGAGGTACATAAGTGTGTGATGATGCTATCGCATTCATCAGAGGAGAGAGATTGTGTACATTGGGGACGCCAAATTGTCTCACTTGAGGGATTAATCACTTATTCCGAGTTGAAATTGCAGAGATAGTCCTCCGCAGAGATAATCAGTGATTCGGCTTGCTTCTTCAATGTTATCGGTTATTCTCTCTTTGGGCATTTGGGGTACTTCGGGTTCTTGAGCTTCATGCACTTTCTTCAGGGGAGAGAAAAGTATACATCGGGGTTATTCTTTGGCTATCGGACTTAATCTGCTACTCCGATGGTATAAGTTTCTCTGTCTTCGGGTATATGTGTATTCGGGTTCGTGAGCTCTAGTCTAAGAGACTGACCGCATCAATTCAACTACGTGGGGGAAGTGGTCTCTTGACACCTTTTGGAATGGATTGCTTCGACTTCATGGAATGAAATTTGAGAAGAGTTATTTATGTGTGGGATGATACGTTGCCGTTCTTCTATTGGATGATATAACCTCGAACGATGAATCACGGTGATTATTCTTAAAAGGAGCAAGCGGGATTTATGATTATGGTGTGCTTCTCTGTGTACCTGGCTAAGGCAAGCTTGAAATAGAGCTTCAAATCTGCTCATCTAATGGATTTTCGGTTTGGGGAAGTGCCAAAGTCTCACTTTCAGATGGTTCAATTTCTTTCTTCGATTCAAGAGCCCGGGAAGCTTTGGTGGTGAATGTTTAAGAGTTGATGACTTCTATCTTCTACGACGTCGCTCGATATTCTTATCTCGGTACTCGTATCATCATCTTCCTTAACTATATCATCTAATCTATCCTTGTAAATATTAATCAGAAAAAGAAAATAGAAAAATATAAAACCTTCTAAAACCCATAAAAATCAGAAAATTTGGAAAAAGACCAAAAATATGTTTTCTCATGACATGTCTTCTGGTATCGATAACATCTACGGTCTTAGAAATGTCATTCAATAATGGCACAGGACTTTAGATGAAGTTCGAGCAGGAGGTGTAAATATTTCTTTCAAAACATGTCCAAAAACTATGGCTTACAGTTATTTCAGACTGTAACCCGGACCTCAAAATATGGCTTGCAGTTATCTCAGACTGTGACCCGCGCTAAAAACTATGGCTTGCTATTATTTCAGATAGCAACCCGTTTTTCAAAGAAGGAAAGTGCTACGCTTAAACGATTTTCAAAAATTTCGTGCACTTATCCTAAAACAAAACAAGGAAAGCATGTCGTCAAAAGACTGTTGTTCCTACACAAATGTTTTTCCGTCTAAAATTCTTCAGAAAAATATTTGTTGTTTTCAAAAATGGTGGAAAATGAGTTGCTTTATAAACAATCAGTTTCAGAGTTTTCGTATAAATTGAAAAACTCAATCAATGACTTCAGCGCTTTTAAATTTTTCATAAAATTGAGTCATTGATTGAGGGGGAGAATATTTTTAAATTTATATCATCTAACGGACTTTCTTAATTATCCTACGTGCTTAATTAAAAATGATAATTGCCTATGTTGAAGGACTAGGTTTCTAGGATGTGATTGTTAGGATTAGATGATTATAGTTTGATGAACACATTATCCCCATACCTTATATGAACTGATTGATATGTTGAATTGACTTTTATTAGTCGATTGTTGTTTGGGTGATGTCGACCACCATATATCTGTATGTGTGTTCACTAACGTATGCAGGTATCTTGGTATAAGAATGTTCCCGATCCAGATCCCACATAATATGATGTTTGGATGCCGAAAGGAAAGGGTAACTAGATCTTGGGTTGACAAATGAAGAAACGGAGCTTAATTGGACTTCTATGGAGAGTTGGCATAAATGCAACGTAAGAGGTCTCACTGCATCAGCAGATAGTTTTCTTCTAAGTGATTGAAGAAACGGAGCTTAATTTGACCTTAGTTGGCATTCAAAATGCAACGTAAGAAGAAGTCTCACTGCATCAACAGATGGTTTTTCTTCCAAGCCCTACAGCAACAACAACAGAAGCTTCTCAACCACCTAACGTATCTTTGTGCAGGATACCATTTTTAAACAATTTTGAATAAGTTGATTAAATTGTTTTTGAAAATGGAAAATATTGTTTTGAAAATATATTGGACTAAATTTTGTAAATCACCGGACTTCATGTTATCAAAACCTAAGTCACTCAATTATTGACTTCTGTCATGGATTGAGGGGGAGAGTGATTTAAAATAAAATATTTTCAAACGATGTTTCTTCACAAAAGTTCCGTCTTGTACGATAGTAAGTGGTGATCTAAAGATTTAATGTTATGTCATGGTATGATTTTTTCTTTAGAATCAAGGTCTTTCAAAATGAAATTTTTCTGTTCTTGTTTGATTGTGAAATTGTTTTGTTTTACTTAAAAGATCTCTTAAAACTATCATACCTGACACTAACAATCTTTAATGTCTTAAAATGGTCCTTATCTGTCATTTTTCAAAGTTAAATCAAGCCACGTCTTTCCCCAAAATCTTTTAAATGATTTAAATTAATTGGGATCACAAATCTCAAAAGGTTTGAAACTTTGATCGGGGTAGAGATCGTGAGTTAAATCTCTTATCTTTTTAAATGGAATTGGTTTTAGTCCTTTAAAGGCACTCCTGCCTCCATGTGCCAAACGATTTCATACACAATGCACATGTTGAGGAGGAGGATTTATCCAAAACCATGATGAGTATTTAAACCAGGCCACATATTCTCCCATGTTTTCTAAACCGTATTAATCATTTGGGATCCAAAATCTCAAAGGGTTTGATATTTTTGATCGGGGGAGAATTTGTGATTTAATAATGAAATTTGATAAAAGGTGATCGTTTTGATTTAATTGTGCAGGTTGCTCTCTCATATGTGCTAAACGCTTTCGAATCTCGAAGCACATATTGAGGGGGAGCAAACAAACTATCGAGGTATGGAAGCTTTTTAAAGTAATTTATAAAGTACCTTGATTGAGTTTTCAAATGGTTTTCTAAATGGCTTTTGTGATTCGTGGATGTGCTTCAAAAGAACTCTTGCCTCTATGTGTTAAAATGATTTCTCTTATCCTATGCACATATTGAGGGGGAGAATTTACCAAAGAAATTCAAATGGCTTTTTCTAAGGAAAATGTGATCAAGAAATTATTTCAAAGAACTCTTGCCTCCATGTGCCAAACAATTTCAATATCATATGCACATGTTGAGGGGGAGTGATTCCTCCGGGAAGAAGATCAATAATAAGAAGTGTAGTAATGGTGGGTAACTCAAACGTGTAAGGTTTGAGCACCGAGATCGTTCCGAACGAGGGTTGAATGGAATTTCCAACTCACGTCGCGATTATCGGGATTTGAATGGGAAAAGGGGATAATTTGAAGTTTTCTAAACTACGGGGCAAGGTAAGCATAAAAGGGAAATTACACTACGGGGAATCCTAAGTTACGCAAATTATACTAAAACGTACTAAATGAAACGTAAATAAAATGCAACTACGTCTATTCTAAGTCCTAAAAATAATCTAAAATTACTTTCTAACTAAGAATGATATTTAAAAATTAACTAAGAATTAAAACTAATTTTTATGATTTTTCTAGAATTTATTTGAATTAAAAACTAATTTTAGACTTTTAAAACTAATTAAAAATACTAAAAATTATGAAAACAAAAGTGAAAATTATGAAACTATTTTTCAAAAATCTAAAATAACTCAAAAGATTATTCAAAACTGAAATCACATTTTTTTGACTTTTTATGAATTAATTATGAATTTAATACTATTAAAAACTAATTAAAATGCTAGAAAATACTAATTAATATGAGAAAAATCTGGAAAAATACTTTTTATGACTTTTTGATTTTTCTAAAACTAGGAAAATTGAAATTACATTTTTCTAACATTTTCTAATTATTTGGATTAAATGCTAATTAAAAATGCTAGAAAATGACATAAAATGCAGAAAAATAGCAAATGAACAGTGAAAATATGAAAACTTCCAGAATATTATAAAATACTACTGAGAACAAGGGAAAAATAATAGAAACTAATTTGGAGCACAGGAAGATCAATTTGGGCACGCAACTGATGAGATAAGCATATGTAAATAAGCTAAAAGCTAATTATAAACTTCCAAAAGCTACCTAAAGCTAAAAATATCCTAAACTAACTAAGTTATGGCTACTGTAACTGAAATGGACCTAATAAGCACAAGCTAGAGTGAATTAAGCAACAAAACAGATTTCTTAAGGCTAAATCCAAACAGCCTTACAGCACCTACTTTAAGCCTACATTAAGCTAGCTTATAAAATTCATAAAAATAAACTAAAATTATCATGTTATTAACAACCTAACAAAGTGCTAAAATCCAGAAATTCATCTAAAAAGGACTAAAACTGAAAGAATTAAAAATCAAAAACTATAAGGGGTATGGGATACTTGGAGCTGATGTGCAGAACAGTGGAAGAAAAAAACTTAGTTGCAGACCAGTTAATGCTACTTAGTTCTACTTCCTACATCTACAATGGGAATCATAAATCAAGTACTAGCTCAACAGATCATCAAATTTAAAGCAACTTGTTAATACTGATATAGGAGATTCAGGGAAGAAATAGCATCAAACTAAGCTGCTAAATACCCTAATAAGCTACCAGGGAAGAATTAAAGCCAACTAGTCTAAATCTGAACCAAGATAAGCTATAAATACCAACTAACTGAAAGCGGATCAAAGGTGAATGAATCTTTGACCTATCGATGCACAAGAATGGAACAGATCATAGTGGTGCAGGGGAACATAACTCCAAACCATTCAATTTTATTCTACAAAAAAAAACTTTTGAACTTGAAAACTATGATACTTCAACTGAAATGGCTTAAAAATAGACTCATAGACTTATTTATACCAAAATCATCTTGAAAATTCAACTTTAATTCCAAAAATAAACAACATCCAAACACCCCTTAATGTTGCCAAATTGCAAGTAAGCTTTAAAAACTTGATGAAATTTAACTGAGACAGAACTGAAATGCACAAAGTAACACTAAAATTAACTTTTCAACACATTGAAATCAGAATTTATCCAAAAACTGAGTTGACTATGAATGTTTGACTTATTTTGACTTTCATTGACTTTTTGCTACAATGATGAAATAAGCTTAAGTATTACTACCAACAGCTCACATAAGCTTTCAAAAGCTTATGTGAGCTTCCAAGGACAGAATTTAAAAGCTTTTAACACTTCTCTAACTAAATTCGAATTTGAAGGAATTTAAATTCAGAAAAACAATTGCATTAACATGAAAATGAGAGTACACTGAAAATCTGAAATTACAACTTAACTAAATACTCAAAACATTAAAATTTAACAGGAAATTAAATTGTCAAAACTTCTCTAAATACATGAGAAATTGGACGCCTTGCATTTGCTAATGAGGGGTCTTTAAATAGCTGATGGGAGAAGCTTGGGAAGCATCTAGGAGCTCTATTCTCATCCATTGATCTTCCACTCTTGTCATCACATCCCTTCTACACCTTTGGATCAATTGGGTGATGTGTTCCAACCAATGGAATTGCTCTATTTGTACATGCTGACAATCCAAGCGTACATCCCTTCTGACACGTGTGTCAGAGCTTCTGGAAGGTACATTAAGTGTGGGTAAAAAGGTGGGAAGCCGGGTAAAAGGTGGAAGAGGTAAACAGTAATCAATGGTTTTTTTTTAGTTTTAGGCGCGTTTGGTTCTCAGGGGTGTTTGTTTATATTTATTTAACTTGTTTGACCGGGTAATAATGGGTACCGGGTTTGACTTGGGTGAAAATACCGGGTAATAGATTTGGGATTTTGGGCTTTGTAGATATTTGGGCCTCAAAGATAATGAATTTTGGATTTATGACATGAATTGGATCCAAAGTTTAACATAGGGACCAAAAGTGTCAAATATGAAAATCCAGGGATCAAAAGTGTAAATCGAAAATCCAGGATCAAAAGTGTAAATATGAAATTATCTTCCAAGGGCCATTGTTGACATTCTTCAAATAAGCAAGGACCAAATTTGCCAACTTTGAAAATTCCAAGGACTAAACATGACAATTCTGAATCTTCGGGGACTAAACGCCATTTTGAGAATTGATTGTCCAAACTTGCAAATTCCCTCTCTAGCCTCAGCTTTTGCACTCTCTTCTCTCGTGCTCGTTTTCTTCGGTTTTGACTTTCTTTGTCCTTTTGTCATATCCGTACCTACACATGCAAAAACTCAAGAAACACGCAAATGTTAACAATAAACGGCTCTTTCTTGGTTATTTTGGGTCAGTTTTGATAAATAAAATATATGTGTTTAAGCACATATCAAAATACCCCAGACGAAACCATTGTCGTGTCCCCACGCAATGCAATCAACTCACGTTTCTAAAACCAAGGATTTCAATTTCTTTCTAATAAACCTATGAAGAAGTAGCAAAGATTCCTCAAAAGAGATTAAGAACCCTTAATTCTAAAAACGCCCCGTTTACCTTTTAATTCACATATAGATATTACGATTAAGCACATTCCGGTTATGAGTGACGGTTTGCTGAACTTTCATGTCGATTAATAACTCCAACATTTTTCAAAAGACACGTTAGGATCACGGAGTAGGAAACACAACACAGCGTGAAGTGACCATACGGATAGAATACATCGTCCCTGATTTTTCACAAGTCCCCAAACTAAGCGTAAAATCGAAATCATTGTTAAATATGACTCTAGATGCTAACACTACCCATGGAAGTTACTTGTGTAATTACCTTTTGCTCCCATTTTCCTATTTGCCTCTAGATTTTTTTATTTTTGTGAGAAATGAATTTCTTCAAGTTTCTCATTTCGATAACTTTTATTCCGATAAAGATATGAAGCTAAGTCGCTAATTAGTTATCCACCTTCCCTCGAAAACCATTGCACACAAGAATGAGGTCCACATCAAGGTCCTAATTTCACACGATTTAGGGAGAATATCCTTTTTATGGCGACCGAGACAACTCATCTACGAGTCCAGAGACGGAAGCTTTATTTAGACATCTCCCGGATCCGAAGTTTGGCTTAACACTATTTCAGCACATTTGCATTTTTGCAATTCAGGCCCTTAGTCTTTTAACCACTAACTCAACGGGATTACCGCTTTATCAGAAGTCTTATTATGACTTTGGATTTTCCTCTGCTTTAATAGAAGTCTAAGACAACTTTTATAGCTTTGGATTTTTCAACTTTAAAACATTTGAGCTTTATTTCATGTTAATTTTTGTGCCAAACTCCAAACCCTACGGCTTTTATAACAATAGAAACAATAGCAGCAAACTATCAGGAATCAGTTGTCTATTACACCGTAACACTGACAGTACCTCGATGTGTACCCAACTCTCATGGGCAAAGATTCTCTAAAGAAGACAAAGAACTAACTATCGCCAAAAACTCAACATCTCTAATTATTATTAGCAGATATGGGGTGAAACAATTTTGTGGGAACAAAAAGCCATAAGTACCTTCGATGGGCTCTAAAGAGAACCAACTACTCCACGCTTAGCATCTAAACTCATAAGTAACTCTATCATTCCTCGATCTCCGCAAATTTAAAATCCCAAATAATGAGATCCGCGGATGCTTAGCCGATAATTTTTAGATTATCTATGGTTAAGGGAACAAGCTAGGGCTCAACACGCCCGGTCAAGTCAAAATTCTATTCCTACTCACCGGAAAGTCAACAAGGAGTCAAAACATATATTAACTTAGCAAATGCTTCGTCTAAATGAAATTAAGTACTGCATATTTAAAATCACTCAGGGAAACTTGCAAATTCTTGGCCTTGTGAGCTAGAATTCGCATTTTATAGCTTCTTATCTAAGAGACTAGCAAACTTTTCAATAAAAAAGACTTAACAAAAGCTTCAAAAATTTTAAAATTTTTCACATTTTTGCACAATTTTTTATTTTCTAAGGAAAAACGGGGTTGCGAGAGTACACGACAAAAAGTAAGCAAGTGCGGTCAAATCAAATCGAAGATTACCCTACCCCAGACTAGAACGAAACATTGTCCTCAATGTTTAAAGCAAGGGTATAAACGAAAATATAAAAGCCGTTTATTAAGTATGCTCAAAGATAAACGTTAGTCAATAAGATTTCGGATATCGGATTTCCTTCAGCATCGATCATGAAACTCGAGTGGAGAAAATGACAAACTTTGAGCACGAGAGTCTTCATATCAGGAAAATCCTGAACACAACATCACAAACAACCAAACACGAGAAATCGAAGAGGCTAACCCCTTCACGTCACTTATTAGAAAATATATAGAAGATAGAGATAAGCATGGAGTGCCTCCCACGGCGCCATTTTTTCTTAAACGAGTCGCTAGCCTGACTCGTCCCCGAATTCATTTGTCCTTGGGGAAGAAAGTAGTAGAGATACCGTGGTCAAAATGGTGTCCTCATTCCTGAAAGAATGAGACTGGGTGGGTTGGGTGGAGAAGAAAATGGGTGGATAAGGCATATCATGTAAGAAGGATCCATCATCCGGTGGTTTTGCGGGTGGACGAAAGGATGACGGATAGAAATGAGAAAACTCCAAGAAAGACGGGAGCTCATGGTAAAAGATAAGAGGTTTAGGCTCACAAATGAAGGCATCCAAGAAAGGATCCTTATATCCAGAAATGATTTTAACAAAAGGCTCATTAATGCATATCCCGGGTTTAAAATTTTTGTCTTCACATGTCGGCTCAACGGGATAAAGGATAGTGGACTCGTTAGAGAAAGGGGAGTCAATAAAACCATCAAGAACAACCATATCTTCATCAGGATCAACAACATCCTCAATACCCGGTGGTATTGGGTCATCAATCGCATCCTCAATGATCGGGTCATTTGTCGGAGTATCGGAAATATCGTTCAAAACCTTGCTCATATCAACCTCGAAGTAGAATCGCTCAAGAATCGGAGGATAAACATCGACAATAGTGGGACTGCCACTAATTTCTTCATCAAATCGGAAAATCTCAAGCTCGGGAGAGAAATCACTATCTTTAACGGAGATAGGATGCGAACTTGAATTATCTTTTAGGGCTTCAATCTTAGAAATGAGAAGATTAACATTCAACAATGTTTCACGTAATGCTTCATCCTCGATCTCTATATCATTAGGCTCAATCTCCTCAACTTCCGGCTCAAAATCATTTTCTTCTTCTATGTGAACGGGCTCAGAAGGTAAATCGTCGATAAAATCGATGTCTCCATAAGAATCATCTTCGGAATCGGAATCGGAATCGGAGAACATCTCATCGTGATCATTCGAAATATCAAGAGAAGGCTCATCACAAATATCAATAACAACCCCAGACTCTCTTGGGATTGGGATAAGGATCTCAACACTAGTCACTTCCGTTTCCGGAATAGTACTAAGATGCTCATCCCCCATTATGAGAGAATCAACGGGTTCAACAATTTCCGTAGAAATATGATCATCGACCTCTTCCAAAACGACGCCACTTCTCAACCGCTGAGTGAAGGGAAGGGTCGGAAATTAAAGGCTCAGAAATAGGAGAGGGAAAAGAATCCGGAGGTGGGACAAGTAGTGTGCTCTTAGAGCTAGCAATTTCCACCACTTCCGTTGGGGTCTGATGAGTGTCTAAATACTCATCATTTTTGTACAATATAAACTGCAAAATCATCTGAAAAAACTCAGAAACACATCAAAATGATAAAAATATCACAAACAAGTGTTTTATGTGTTTTAAATGCAAAAACATCAAAATCTGGTGAAAAACGTATTAAGTTTGCATAATTGGCAGTTTTAGTCCCTCAAGTTTCAAAAGTTGTCAAAATTAGTCCCTGGTAATTCAAAAACCTATAAAATATCATTTCAGGTCCATGTGATTTAAAAGTTGTCAAAATAAACCTTCAAAGTTTAAAAATCACAAATTGACAACTTTAGTCCTTTAACTTTGAAAATTGTCAAAAATAGTCCTTGGTTAATTTAAAAAGTGAAAATTATCAAATTTTAACCTTGTACTATTAATAAATGACAAGAATGGTCCTTATGATAAACTTTTGGGAAATTACACTTTTAGTCCCTCAAAATCCAAAAATGACAATTAAGGTCCTTTTAAGTTTAAAAATGAAATAAAATACAACTTTGGTCCTTGTATAATTGTGTTATGGCATTTTTGGTCCTCAAAGAAAGTTTGCATAAGTAATGTGTTTGGCCCCTCAAATTGGCAGATTTACATGTTTGGTCCTTATGCTTATTTAAACTAAACCAAACGGGTCCTTTTATTAATAAACCCACAAGTCCAAATCCAATCCTTAACCACCATCTGCCCAAGCCCAAAACCCACACCCAAAGATTTAAAAAAGTAAAACCGCCCACTGTACACCTTCTCCTCCTCCCCTCAGATACACCAATACCGGTGGTTTTAACCACTTGCTTTCCACCTCTTCACCTCCACCTCACCATCTCCACTGTACCCACTCCCCTTCCACCTCCACTATCAACCAAACCCCATTAATGTGAAAACCCGCCAAAGACATTTTGGCGCCAAATTGACAAATGGCAAATATGATGATCCGGACTAAACCAATGGTCAAGATGTGGTGGGATTAACTCAGAGGTCGAATGAGAGAATTCAAAGAATTCAATAAATACAAGTGGAATGCAATGTTGTAAAATATGTAGTGTAATTTTAATTTTGTCATGTCGTTTTAATAAATTTAAGATTTTCAGTGTTTAATTAAGCTTCAAAGTACTCTCTTATGTAATTTCAGTGTTTTATAAACCTTTGTCAGTATTTAATTTTCAAATACGAATTTATCTTATGCAATTTTCAAGTTTGAAATTTCAAGTTCATGTGAATGTTGATTGTATTTGATGTTATGCAATTATAAGCCCGTATAAGCTCACATATAAGCTTTTATAAGCTCACTTTTACTTATTGTTTACCCATAAAAGTCACTACTCAGATTTTACTCTAAAAATCATCTCAGTCAACAAAAGTCAACTGAAGAGTTCAAAAATGGATTTGGTTATGGAATTGGTTTGATGCAGAGTTTGACTTGGGTTGAATTTGGTTTGAAATAGTGGTAGAATGGGTTCTGTGATAAGCTGCACATGAGCTTGATCATTTGTGAGTTCAAATATTTTTTTCTACTTAACTGTTAAATTTGCGTACATAGTTCAATTGATGTTAGTTAATTATAATTGCTTGATCCTTGTTTTATTAAGCTTATAGACTTATATTAAGATCTCTTTTAAGTAATGGTAGTGATATTAGATTGATTCTCTAGTTTAAATTAGTAAGACAGTTTATTAAGTAGTGTTTGGATTGGTCTTGATTCTGAGATTAAGGATTCTATAGTGATAGGTTCTTGTTGCAGTAGTTGTATTTGGTAATATTTAGTCAATCTCAGTTGTTCATTTGCATTCAATAACAGTAAAAGTCAAAATAGCTTCTAACTCAATTTACCAGTTCACTGTTAAACCAATAGATTGCAAAACTCATCATAGTTGCTTATAACTTGATACTTTAGCTTAAAATCATCTTAATATAGCTTAATATAACTTATTTAGTCTATAGCATTGATCACAAGTTCAAATAAGTCAAACTGCTTAATATCTTAAAAAGTCAAAATTTTCTTTTGGACAGTTTTTGAATAAAATGTATAATTTTGTGTAGGATTCAATATTAGGATTTAGCTTTAATGCTTTTGGGATAGTAAACTTTAACTGCTTAACAAAATTATAAAAATAATAGCTCTCTTCCACTTAGCTTATAAAGTCCTTATTCAGTAGCTTCTTTTGAGCACCCTTTCAAAAAGATGCCCTGTGCATGCCTCGCACCACCTCAACAAATGGGCATCACCACCACTTTGGTGGGTCCCACAGGCCACACCAGTGGACACCACTGGTGGTTCTTGGTTCCTTTCCACTCACCACCCCGACTATCCATTTCAGTCAATCTTTTGAGCTTAACACCTGTGGACCCCACTCCTAGATAAGCCTTAATTCTGTCCCATTTCTGAAAATAAGCTAGTTTTTGATTTGCTTAATTCTTAGCTTAAACTGCTTTTCAGAGGTTTAGGATGGTTGGAATAGGTTAGTAATTAGTTAATATAGCATACCCTAGCTTATGTGTTAATTTGGTGGTCATTTATGGCTTTTAGCTTATTTTGAAGTGCTTATTTATAAGCCAATCCATTACAGTTTCATATTCTCACAAATAAGCATATGTTTTTATATTTTTTATAAACTTAGAATAATATTTTAACATTTTCCTGAAATTTTCAGATTTTTCCAAGCTTATTTGCTATTTTTCCTTATTTAAACTAGTTTTTAATACTTTTTAAATAGCTTTTAATACAAATAATTAAGAAAAGCTTCAAAAAAATATGTTTTCAATTTTTCTAGATTAAGATAAATATAAAAGTCATAAAAAGTATTTTTCCATAATTTTCTTAGTTTAAATATTATTTTTTAGCATTTTAATTAGTTTTAAATAGTTTTAAATTAATAATAAATACATAAAAAGTCTAAAAAATATATTTTCAGTTTTAAAATAAGTTTTATCATATTTTAGATTTTTCCAAGTTATAATTTCATTTTTCTAGGTTAATTTTGTATTTTCTTATATATTAGTGCATTTTAAATACTTAATAAATAGTTTTTAATTAATAATAATTAAATAAATAGTTATAAAAATAATTTTCTTTTTCTAATAATTTTCTATTATTATTTGGATTGTAAAAATATCATTTTCATATTTGTAGGCATTTTATTTCTTTAAACTCACGTTTTATTTTGTGACGTTACGTAATTTTATTTAAACGTGTTACGCTTTTAGGTTTTAAACGTGCATCATTTTAAAAATAGTGATAGCGTTTATTTAATATATTTTATCTTTTAATCTCTTTTAATTTGCATTTAAGTCGCTGTAATTTATAGATCTTTTCTTTAGGTATTATCCATCAAAATCCTTTCTAATCACTATCTTTAGTGATTATTCGACATCTGAAGTTGTTTAACACCAATTCATCCTCCGTGGGACTTAACGACCGAATCCCTATATTCCTCTCGATCTTAAATTGCATTTGGTGTGTGAACTGTTTTGAGTTTCTTACGGTTGGTCATTCACAAGTGGCTAGCTTGCATGAGATAACTTGACGGTTTTGCACCGATCAAATTTTACGCCACGCCGGGAGGCTGTAAGCGTGTTCTAAGCATTTCCAGATCCATTCTTGCACATATACCACCTTTTGTAAACAGTTTTTTGTAAAGTTAATCAAAATCAAAAGTTCATTAACACTTTTCCTAAAGTGTTAACAACACCAAAAATATTTTCATTCTTTGTTTTATAACATGTTTTTCAAAAATACCAAAAATATTCCTCTTTACCCTCTTACCCTTTTGATTCTTCATTTCTTACCCTCTAGAACCATTTGATTCTTTCTATGTCTTATCCTCACCCTCTTGGTTGTCAATGGTGTGGTGGTCCTTATAATGGTGGCAATTGCCCCAGCTGTAGCATGGTGGAATCGGAAACGGTCTTTCTATAACCGGATCCCTATTCCTACCATAACACAACCGATATATTCCATCACTACCACACTGTGAGACTCGCAGCTATAATCTGTTGTGAGTACTCGTGGTGGTTCACACTACAGTTCTGATTGTCAATCGGAAACACGCTTGTCTATGAGCAGGTTCCTGATAACAATTATGACTACAACACATATGACTCACACCCACATCAGTTTTACTGTTGTGAGTATTGTAGAGGTCCTCACTCTAGCTCGGATTGTCAAACAGGGAATCCATTTCCTTGTAACAATTACGACTCTTTGTATCAAGACCAACCTCCACAATACCAAATGATTCAAGCAACTCCTCATGAAACTACGACAGACCTTCTAACAAGAGTCTTGAGTTATTAAAAGAACTTAAGGAGGAGTCGGCTATGTCACACGAGAAATCCATGGAAGAATTGTTAGCGGAGGAACGGGCTGCTAAATTAGATTCCCAGATTTCCATTGAAAACACTGTTAGGGAATCAATTAGACTACAAAAGCATTCAAATCTAGCTCTCAATTCCATTTCATTCCCGATGACGATGATGATGAAGATACCCTTGATATTCTACAATTTTATTCATCAAATTCATCAGTTGAGATTCCATCCGTGGAAATGCAGGGAGAAAAGAATATGACTGAATCACTAGCAAGAGAAATAATGGAACTTGTAGAATCCATAACTGCTAGTCCTTCTCAACTCCCTCAGCAAGTATCACACCCGAGGTTCACACTCACTCTCCGAACATGGGGATGAGCTTCTTGACACTGTTCCTGAAAAGGAATCGGACGAATTCATAAAGTCTAGTGTTGAGGACTTTGTCCCAATCCCGAGAGAGTCACAGGGAATTCTTGATCATGTGTGTGATATCCCTCCTCCTCTTGTCTTCCCAAAAGATCATGTTGAGATGTGCTCCGATTCTAATGATGACGATTCGTTATCTTGTGGAGACATCAGTTATATGGAAGATTTACCTTCTGAGCTTGTTAGCTTAGAAGAAGAGAATGATGAAGTTACTGACACAGAAATCAAAGATGAAGCACTTCGTGCAACATTACTGAATGTCAGGCTTCTCATTTCTAAAATCGAGGCTTTCAAAGAAAAACCCATTTCATCTCCTATCCCCATAAAGGATAGTGACATTTTTTCCAATGATTCTATTCCTAAATGGAAGCCTCTGTTTTGATAATATGGGAGAGAAGATTAGTGGCGTACCACTTTTCATTCTCATAATTCTTCTCCCGATTATGAATCATTTACATTGGATGAGTTCACCAGTGAACCCAATGATACCAATTCAATATGATTCATTTACCTTCGAGGAGTTCTCCTGTGAACTCACTCATATCATATCTCCACCGGAGTATGATAATTTCTACTTTGATCTAGACATTCCCATAATATGTCTTGATCAAGCGAGCTTAACTGAGGAAATTCATGAAACTATGAATTCTCCTATTGAGGATGAAGAGTTAGTCATGATTTTATCATGATTTTCTTTCTTTTCTTCATATATTCTCACTTCTCCTGCTCTCCACTCCTTCGAATGAAGACATTATCTTTGACCCAGGCATTTCCATGTACCACTTGTGAGCCGGGTTTGCATCTATATCTCATCGGTGTGGAACTTTCACGTACTTCAATGTTTATACAAACATCTTGAATGAAAGTCCGATGGAGATTGTCTCTTCCACTTACTTCCCCATGAACAAATGAATTCGGGGTCGAGTCAAGCTAGCGACTCGGTAATCAAAAAACAAGTAGTGCAACATGGGTTTTCACCCCTGTTTTCTGTCTTCTTACCCCTT
Organism: Chrysanthemum makinoi; assembly: GCA_910596185.1. Lineage (NCBI taxonomy): Eukaryota > Viridiplantae > Streptophyta > Magnoliopsida > Asterales > Asteraceae > Chrysanthemum > Chrysanthemum makinoi. Next base: position 78,476,494 of record OU343218.1, on the reverse strand, counting down.
TCTACCACCCTAGTGTGGGGGAGATGCCCCACATGTTAAAAAAAAAAAAAAAAAAAAAAAAAAAAAAAAAAAAAATAAATGAAAATTTTAAATATTAAAAAAGAGAATAATTGTTGTGTTTCTACACTTAGCTAGTAATGTTTTCTTTTTATGTTCTAAGTTTCGGCATAACAGTCGGTACTTTGAATATTGAGGACAATATTCATTTCTAAGTGTGGGGAAATTCGCTATTTTGATCATAAATTTACCCTTTTAGTCCCTTTTTCCCCCAAAATGGCCAAATTTTAAATTTTTTAGTGGAAGTACTATGTACTAAACACAACAAATGGTAATCAGTCCACCATGTCTAACCCACATAAGGATGGCTAATCCAGAGCAAACGGCTCTAGGTAAAGATATCTCAAATCCGTTGACGGCTTGCAATTTGCCCAAAATTGTATGGTATTCACCTCACCATATCCTTAAAAGTGAAGAGTTGGCTAGCCCGCAAGTTTATGGCTTGTGGTAAAGGCGGTGGAAAATCCATAATTGGTAATCGGCTCACCAAAGATAATATTGATAATTTATCTAAGAGTTGGCTAGTCCGAAGGGTACGGCTACGGTAAAGACAAATCAAACCGTTTACTTATGATTTGCTCAAAATCATTTGGTTATCAGTGTACCAAGGTTCTTACTTGAATCAAAACATTTGGCTACTCCAGAAGTGATGGCTTTTGGTAAAGAGTCTTTAAAATCCATTAAAACTTCAAATCATTGCTAGGGACTAGCAATATCTTAGTGTGGGGGATTGATGAGTGTCTAAATACTCATCATTTTTGTACAATATAAACTGCAAAATCATCTGAAAACACTCAGAAACACATCAAAATGATAAAAATATCACAAACAAGTGTTTTATGTGTTTTAAATGCAAAACATCAAAATCGGTGAAAACGTATTAAGTTTGCATAATTGGCGCTTTAGTCCCTCAAGTTTCAAAAGTTGTCAAAATTAGTCCCTGGTAATTCAAAAATCTATAAAATATCATTTCAGGTCCATGTGATTTAAAAGTTGTCAAAATAAACCTTCAAAGTTTAAAAATCACAAATTGACAACTTTAGTCCTTTAACTTTGAAAATTGTCAAAAATAGTCCTTGGTTAATTTAAAAAGTGAAAATTATCAAATTTTAACCTTGTACTATTAATAAATGACAAGAATGGTCCTTATGATAAACTTTTGGGAAATTACACTTTTAGTCCCTCAAAATCCAAAAATGACAATTAAGGTCCTTTTAAGTTTAAAAATGAAATAAAATACAACTTTGGTCCTTGTATAATTGTGTTATGGCAGGTTTGGTCCTCAAAGAAACTTTGCATAAGTAATGTGTTTCGGCCCTCAAATTGGCAGATTTACATGTTTGGTCCTTATGCTTATTTAAACTAAACCAAACGGGTCCTTTTATTAATAAACCCACAAGTCCAAATCCAATCCTTAACCCGACTCGCCCAAGCCCAAAACCCACCCAAGATTTAAAAAGTAAAACCGCCACTCATACACCTTCTCCTCCTCCCAGATACACCAATACCAGTGGTTTTTAACCACTTGCTTTCCACCTCTTCACCTCCACCTCACCATCTCCACCTGTTACCCACTCCCCTTCCACCTCCACTATCAACCAAACCCCATTAATGTGAAAAACCTGCTCAAAGACATTTTTGGCGCCAAATTGACAAATGTCAAATATGATGATCTGGACTAAACCAATGGTCAAGATGTGGTGGGATTAACTCAGAGGTCGACAGAGAATTCAAAGAATTCAATAAATACAAGTGGAATGCAATGTTGTAAAATATGTAGTGTAATTTTAATTTTGTCATGTCGTTTTAATAAATTTAAGATTTTCAGTGTTTAATTAAGCTTCAAAGTACTCTCTTATGTAATTTCAGTGTTTTATAAACCTTTGTCAGTATTTAATTTTCAAATACGAATTTATCTTATGCAATTTTCAAGTTTGAAATTTCAAGTTCATGTGAATGTTGATTGTATTTGATGTTATGCAATTATAAGCCCGTATAAGCTCACATATAAGCTTTTATAAGCTCACTTTTACTTATTGTTTACCCATAAAAGTCACTACTCGATTTTACTCTAAAATCATCTCAGTTAACAAAAGTCAATCAAGAGTTCAAAATGGATTTGGTTATGGAATTGGTTTGATGCAGAGTTTGACTTGGGTTGAATTTGGTTTGAAATAGTGGTAGAATGGGGTTCTGTGATATGACATGAGCTTGATCATTTGTGAGTTCAAATATTTTTTTCTACTTAACTGTTAAATTTGCATACATAGTTCAATTGATGTTAGTTAATTATAATTGCTTGATCCTTGTTTTATTAAGCTTATAGACTTATATTAAGATCTCTTTTAAGTAATGGTAGTGATATTAGATTGATTCTCTAGTTTAAATTAGTAAGACAGTTTATTAAGTAGTGTTTGGATTGGTCTTGATTCTGAGATTAAGGATTCTATAGTGATAGGTTCTTGTTGCTGTAGTTGTATTTGGTAATATTTAGTCAATCTCAGTTGTTCATTTGCATTCAATAACAGTAAAAGTCAAAATAGCTTCTAACTCAATTTACCAGTTCACTGTTAAACCAATAGATTGCAAAACTCATCATAGTTGCTTATAACTTGATACTTTAGCTTAAAATCATCTTAATATAGCTTAATATAACTTATTTAGTCTATAGCATTGATCACAAGTTCAAATAAGTCAAACTGCTTAATATCTTAAAAAGTCAAAATTTTCTTTTGGACAGTTTTTGAATAAAATGTATAATTTTGTGTAGGATTCAATATTAGGATTTAGCTTTAATGCTTTTGGGATAGTAAACTTTAACTGCTTAACAAAATTATAAAAATAATAGCTCTCTTCCACTTAGCTTATAAAGTCCTTATTCAAGAGCTTCTTTGAGCACCCTTTCAAAAGATGCCCTGTGCATGCCCCGCACCACCTCAACAGTGGCATCACCACCACTTTGGTGGGTCCCACAGCCACACCAAGTGGACACCACGGTGGTTCTTGGTTCCTTAACACTCACCACCCAGCTGACTATCCATTTCAGTCAATCTTTTGAGCTTAACACCTGTGGACCCCACTCCTAGATAAGCCTTAATTCGTCCCATTTCGAAAATAAGCTAGTTTTTGATTTGCTTAATTCTTAGCTTAAACTGCTTTTCAGAGGTTTAGGATGGTTGGAATAGGTTAGTAATTAGTTAATATAGCATACCCTAGCTTATGTGTTAATTTGGTGGTCATTTATGGCTTTTAGCTTATTTTGAAGTGCTAATTTATAAGCCAATCCATTACAGTTTCATATTCTCACAAATAAGCATATGTTTTTATATTTTTTATAAACTTAGAATAATATTTTAACATTTTCCTGAAATTTTCAGATTTTTCCAAGCTTATTTGCTATTTTTCCTTATTTAAACTAGTTTTTAATACTTTTTAAATAGCTTTTAATACTAATAAATCAGAAAAAGCTTAAAAAAATATGTTTTCAATTTTCCTAGATTAAGATAAATATAAAAGTCATAAAAAGTATTTTTCCATAATTTTCTTAGTTTAAATATTATTTTTTAGCATTTTAATTAGTTTTAAATAGTTTTAAATTAATAATAAATACATAAAAAGTCTAAAAAATATATTTTCAGTTTTAAAATAAGTTTTATCATATTTTAGATTTTTCCAAGTTATAATTTCATTTTTCTAGGTTAATTTTGTATTTTCTTATATATTAGTGCATTTTAAATACTTAATAAATAGTTTTTAATTAATAATAATTAAATAAATAGTTATAAAAATAATTTTATTTTTCTAATAATTTTATTTTATTATTAGGATTGTAAAAATATCATTTTCATATTTGTAGGCATTTTATTTCTTTAAAACTCACGTTTTATTTTGTACGTTTACGTAATTTTATTTAAACGTACGTTTTAGGTTTTAAACGTTCATCACTTTAAAAATAGTGATAGCGTTTATTTAATATATTTTAACTTTTTAATCTCTTTTAATTTGCATTTAAGTCGCTGTAATTTATAGATCTTTTCTTTAGGTATTATCCATCAAAATCCTTTCTAATCACTATCCTTAGTGATTATTCGACATCTGAAGTTGTTTAACACCAATTCATCCTCCGTGGGACTTAACGACCCAGGAATCCCCTATATTCCTCTGATCTTAAATTGCATTGGTGTGTGAACTGTTTTGAGTTTCTTACGGGTGGTCATTCACAAGTGGCTAGCTTGCGTGAGATAACTTGACGGTTTTGCACCGATCAGGGTCTCCGTTTCTTTCTGTTTAGAAATCATTTTAAGCTCATAATTTCGTTCTGTTCTGTTGTAATTTGACGAACTCGTAACGACGAATCGTGAAAGATAAGGATCGATTCTAGAATTCTTCGGATGAGAGTCGAGAGTACAAACGGGAGTCACCTCGGGTTCAGAAATATGTTCCATCTCTCTCATCGGAGAGGGAGTAGGAATTGAGGGTTCATCAGTCGTATGTTTCAAAATTTTCGACAAGGCTTCAAATTTTTCAACGTTGTTAAGAAAAACACGACGTTCAAAGAAATCGTCTCCGTAATCCTCGGTGGATTCTTCGGTAGCTCGAATAGTGTGATTGACTTCCGTAACTTGGATGGTTTCTTCATTAACACATTGTCGAGCTTGAATCAGACTTAAGAGAGTTCTACACATACTTTCAATGTTGTTTTGATGTTGCTCAAATCTTTCTTCAAAATCGATGGAAACGTCCTCGATACCCCCGGTGGGTTCTTCCAAAGGGTAACACATACAAGATTCGCGATAAAATCCACACCTTTTGCAAAAACAACGTTCACAAATTGAATCATCTTTTAATAAGTCTCTACAATTAAAGCAATAAGGTTGAAAGAAATTTTGAGACTCCATGAGAATTAACCATAAAAGAGGGATAAAAGGAAAGAATTATCAAATCAGAGGGTAAAGAAGAATATTTTTGGGTTTTTAAAACAAATTTTTGAAAAGGAAAATCTTTTTGGGTTTTTGAAAAAGATATATTTACAAAACGACGGTAACTTCACTCGGGGAAGGATCTTCAAATGCACGCGATTCGAGACGGAATACGAAAACTCGCTACAAGCCCTCCCCGGCAGCGACGCCAAAAATTGATTCCTCCGGGAAGAAGATCAATAATAAGAAGTGTAGTAATGGTGGGTAACTCAAACGTGTAAGGTTTGAGCACCGAGATCGTTCCGAACGAGGGTTGAATGGAATTTCCAACTCACGTCGCGATTATCGGGATTTGAATGGGAAAAGGGGATAATTTGAAGTTTTCTAAACTACGGGCAAGGGAAGCATAAAAGGGAAATTACACTACGGGAATCCTACGCTACGCAAATTATACTAAAACGCATAAATGAAACGTAAATAAAATGCAACTACGTCTATTCTAAGTCCTAAAAATAATCTAAAATTACTTTCTAACTAAGAATGATATTTAAAAATTAACTAAGAATTAAAACTAATTTTTATGATTTTTCTAGAATTTATTTGAATTAAAAACTAATTTTAGACTTTTAAAACTAATTAAAAATACTAAAAATTATGAAAACAAAAGTGAAAATTTTGAAACTATTTTTCAAAAATCTAAAATAACTCAAAAGATTATTCAAAACTGAAATCACATTTTTTTGACTTTTTATGAATTAATTATGAATTTAATACTATTAAAAACTAATTAAAATGCTAGAAAATACCAATTAATATAAGAAAAATCTGGAAAAATACTTTTTATGACTTTTTGATTTTTCTAAAACTAGGAAAATTGAAATTACATTTTTCTGAACATTTTCTGAATTATTTGGATTAAATGCTAATTAAAAATGCTAGAAAATGACATAAAATGCAGAAAAATAGCAAATGAACATTGAAAAATATGAAAACTTCCAGAATATTATAAAATACTACTGAGAACAAGGGAAAAATAATAGAAACTAATTTGGAGCACAGGAAGATCAATTTGGGCACGCAACTGATGAGATAAGCATATGTAAATAAGCTAAAAGCTAATTATAAACTTCCAAAAGCTACCTAAAGCTAAAAATATCCTAAACTAACTAAGTTATGGCTACTGTAACTGAAATGGACCTAATAAGCACAAGCTAGAGTGAATTAAGCAACAAAACAGATTTCTTAAGGCTAAATCCAAACAGCCTTACAGCACCTACTTTAAGCCTACATTAAGCTAGCTTATAAAATTCATAAAAATAAACTAAAATTATCATGTTATTAACAACCTAACAAAGTGCTAAAGTCCAGAAATTCATCTAAAAAGGACTAAAATTGAAAGAATTAAAAATCAAAAACTATAAGGGGTATGGGACACTTGGAGCTGATGTGCAGAACAGTGGAAGAAAAAAACTTAGTTGCAGACCAGTTAATGCTACTTAGTTCTACTTCCTACATCTACAATGGGAATCATAAATCAAGTACTAGCTCAACAGATCATCAAATTTAAAGCAACTTGTTAATACTGATATAGGAGATTCAGGGAAGAAATAGCATCAAACTAAGCTACTAAATACCCTAATAAGCTACCAGGGAAGAATTAAAGCCAACTAGTCTAAATCTGAACCAAGATAAGCTATAAATACCAACTAACTAAGCAGGATCAAAGGTGAATGAATGCTGACCTATCTGATGCAGCAAGCAGTGGAACAAATCATAATGGTGCAGGAGAACATAACTCCAAACCATTCAATTTTATTCTACAAAAAAAAACTTTTGAACTTGAAAACTATGATACTTCAACTGAAATGGCTTAAAAATAGACTCATAGACTTATTTATACCAAAATCATCTTGAAAATTCAACTTTAATTCCAAAAATAAACAACATCCAAACACCCCTTAATGTTGCCAAATTGCAAGTAAGCTTTAAAAACTTGATGTAATTTAACTGAGACAGAACTGAAATGCACAAAGTAACACTAAAATTAACTTTTCAACACATTGAAATCAGAATTTATCCAAAAACTGAGTTGACTATGAATGTTTGACTTATTTTGACTTTCATTGACTTTTTGCTACAATGATGAAATAAGCTTAAGTATTACTACCAACAGCTCACATAAGCTTTCAAAAGCTTATGTGAGCTTCCAAGGACAGAATTTAAAAGCTTTTAACACTTCTCTAACTAAATTCGAATTTGAAGGAATTTAAATTCAGAAAAACAATTGCATTAACATGAAAATGAGAGTACACTGAAAATCTGAAATTACAACTTAACTAAATACTCAAAACATTAAAATTTAATAGGAAATTAAATTGTCAAAACTTCTCTAAATACATGAGAAATTGGACGCCTTGCATTTGCTAATGAGGAGTCTTTAAATAGCTGATGGGAGAAGCTTGGGAAGCATCTAGGAGCTCTATTCTCATCCATTGATCTTCCACTCTTGTCATCACATCCCTTCTACACCTTTGGATCAATTGGGTGATGTGTTCCAACCAATGGAATTGCTCTATTTGTACATGCTGACAATCCAAGCGTACATCCCTTCTGACACGTGTGTCAGAGCTTCTGGAAGGTACATTAAGTGTGGGTAAAAAGGTGGGAAGCCGGGTAAAAGGTGGAAGAGGTAAACAGTAATCAATGGTTTTTTTTTAGTTTTAGGCGCGTTTGGTTCTCAGGGGTGTTTGTTTATATTTATTTAACTTGTTTGACCGGGTAATAATGGGTACCGGGTTTGACTTGGGTGAAAATACCGGGTAATAGATTTGGGATTTTGGGCTTTGTAGATATTTGGGCCTCAAAGATAATGAATTTTGGATTTATGACATGAATTGGATCCAAAGTTTAACATAGGGACCAAAAGTGTCAAATCTGAAAATCCAGGGATCAAAAGTGTAAATCTGAAAATCCAGGGATCAAAAGTGTAAATCTGAAATTATCTTCCAAGGGCCATTGTTGACATTCTTCAAATAAGCAAGGACCAAATTTGCCAACTTTGAAAATTCCAAGGACTAAACATGACAATTCTGAATCTTCAGGGACTAAAACTGCCATTTTGAGAATTGATTGTCCAAACTTGCAAATTCCCTCTCTAGCCTCAGCTTTTGCACTCTTCTTTCTCTCGTGCTCAGTTTTCTTCGGTTTTGACTTTCTTTTGTCTGTTTTGTCATATCCGTACCTGCACATGCAAAAACTCAAGAAACACGCAAATGTTAACAATAAACGGCTCTTTCTTGGTTATTTTGGGTCAGTTTTGATAAATAAAAGATATGTGTTTAAGCACATATCAGGGAGCATTTCTAAAATGATCAAAACTATTAAGGTACAAAATGCTTTGATCTCATATCACAAGTACCTTGATTGTTTTTCCAAATGATTTTTCGATTGGTTTCATGAAGGAAAGAACAATACCAAAAGACCGACCAATTTACTTTATGCATGGTGTTATAAGGATGGTTAGGTTAGGTATTCGTTCCCACGATCCGTCAGAACCGGAGGGATCTACCCAGGGACAATCCACTAGATAGTGTAGAAGTCCTTAGGTATGATGAAAAAAAAGGAGAAAAATGAGAAATGGGAAGAGTGCGGACTGAGACAGAGCTAGTACTGGAATAAACCCAACAAGGTTCTAGTTATGAAGTCTGGGTAAGCACTGAAGGGGTTGAAGAATGAAAAAGAATTGGAATGTGAAAAGGGTGAAAAGAAATAGCCCTCCAATAATTCAACCTTAGGGCAATAACCGGGTTCAATACATATGCTACGGGTGGTTACTAAGGTAACGCCGGTATTGAAGACAAGACGTCATGGACCCAAAGTGACGCGCACTAAACTTCCCAAAACTACTCAAGTTCCTCTTAAAAGGGCTTGTTTCATTCTCACGGGGAACCTACATAATCTATCGACTTTCTTTTAGAGATAGTTGATATTGAAGAAGGAGACCCTCTCCCTAGTCTTCGGCATAGGAACCAAATGTGCACGATTGAGTCTAGAGCCAAGAGATCATCCACAATATCTCATTAGGACACAAAATTAATGAAGACTTGCTGTTCACACAATGTGGAAAGTAAGTATATATTTTAAGAGTCCCACGCATTATCCTTGTGGTATTGCCAGAACATCCGAGTGATATGCATACATATTCACAATGAAGATGGAAATCCTTCTGGAGCCAACATCAAACAAGCTCCTGGTAGGTGGCATGTGAGATCTATTCTATAGATCAACCATGTGACAACCGGATAGAAACGATGGGGCGATTCACTCGTGAATCAACCTTGGTCCAGGAATGGATTGACGGATGCTTTTGGAAAAACCGTTCGATGTGCAAATCTTTTCTTTTCTCTAGCACGTCGAATGTGTACTTATGTTTTCAAATTCAAAAGTATCTCTGATTGAAAAAATACTTTTGGAAAAACCGTTCGATGTGCAAAATTCTTCTTTTCTCTAGCACGTCGCATGTGTACTCTTTTCAAATACAAAAAGTATTTTTGATTGAAAATTGATCTTTCACATAAAATCTTCGTTGTATTGCAAAACTCTTTCTTCTAAGCAATACGCGATTGTTTTTCAAATCATTTTCATCAATCAGTGAATCTCAATTCGCTGGTTCACTCACTCCGTGTTGTCTTCTTTGAGACGTTCGGTTTGAGAACGCTAGAACAGTGCTAAACCCTGCCAAGGAGATTCTTAGGAATCCTACCGATCACAGGCGTACTTGTACTGATCAACGGGAACCAGTGGGCGTGTACCTCAATTCAACGAAAGTGATCAAAGACACTTTCGCGGCGCTTTATTGCTAATTGTCGTATGCGGTACACCCGACGATTGCAGCTGATCAGAATTGAGGAGTCATTCCAAAGCCGCATGCTCACAAAATCCACACTTAATTTGAAGAAATCATGACTGGTGCATATCTACATAACCTGGTTCTGATATTTTTATACTATGCTTCGCTGCCGCCTGCAAATATCTTGAACCAGTAAAGCTTCCGCTACTCTGATGGAAAGATGTCATGATCCAGGAAGTGTGAGCATGTCGGTCCGAAAGTCACAACATCACATGAAGGCAACACAACTATGGATGATCCAGAGAGATTTGTTGTGGCTGATGATCTCAATTAAAGCTCGAAGATCATCAAAGATGTGGATCAGTTAAAGGCCTCCACTAAAAGTACAAATCAGTGCGGACTTTGAAGAATCACTACTAAAGCACAAAGATTTCTGAAATGAAGAATTGAAGTCTACGAGCTCAAGAACAAAGTCAAGAATAGTATGCTAGGATTCGAAATGTAAAACGTGGGGTGACCTCCCTTAGGGGGAGATTGTTAGGAATTAGAAAATTCCATAGTGAAGAGTCGGTCACCCCAAATGTTATCTAGCTTAAGTTAGCTCGTAGACTTGTCGTTAGTTACGTTATTTAGTAGTTTATTTATTAGTTTGTAGCGTAGTATAGTGTAGTGCAACACCGTGGAGGAAGGACGGGTCTTTACCCACTGTATACCCGATCCACAGGCCGATAGGAGGTCGTATTTCATGTAACTATAAATACCCCTTCCATCCATGGAAGGGGTGGTGCTTCTCATTCAATCTAATATTCCCATTGTGTAAACCTCTAGCAAGAACACCCTCTCTCTCTACTAACTCTCTAACTATGGCAAACATGTATTTTGATCATCCAAGACCACCCGAATCATCAACACAATAATATTTGGATCCTAACAATTTGTTATCAACAAAACACAAAGGGATCGCTAAATATTAATAAACGTTTTTACGGTTTATTTATATTAACAGTAAAGAATCAACCATATGACCCAAAAATATACCAAAATGAAAATTGACTCTTGGGGCTTCCAACTTCAACACCTTTGGTCTAAAAGACTTCAACAACTAATAGCTAAAGTATAATCCATCTTGTGGAAAACTAGAAGGGGGGGGGGTTGAATAGTTTACCGATTAAAACTTCGTTTTCAACAATTTAGATCGATTTATGTCAATCTATTTAAATGTGTGTGTTGGATGTTGATAGATAAACATATAAATAAATAAAGCAAAGATAAAGAGTAAGAAGCACAAAACCACAACGCGAGTATTTATAGTGGTTTGGCTACAAGGACACCTTCCTTGCCCTACTCCACTCCCCGAGTCACCTACTCGAGAGTTCGTAATCACTACACAACACAAACTTCATGTGGCGGAGAAGCCTTCACAACATCGCCTACTCTTTATCCGGTACAAGGCTAGACACCGAGTTCTTCCACGAGGTAGAACCAAACCTATCATAACGTCACCTACACTTTATTCGGTACAAGGCTAGATACCGAGTTCCATTACAAAGGAGGAACTACTACCCAACACTACACAACACCTAACCCAAAGGAGACCCACTCCTTATTACAACATCATCAAGGATATCAATATCCTTGGACACAACCTGTCTATATTTGTACATTAATACACCAAATCGATTGTACACCCTTGGCATCTTTCACTAATGCCCTTGACATGATCTTTTGACCCCTTTCACTAATGCCTTCCTCATGGACCTTTGGCACCGTTCACTAATGCCTAAGACACGGACGTTCGGAACCTTTCACTAATGCCTTCGACTTGACCCTTTTGGCATCCTTCACTAATGCCTTAGACATGGATGTTCGGCACCTGTAACTGATGCCTTCGACTTGACCCTTTTTGGCATCATTCACTAATGCCTTCAACATAACCCTTCTAGAGAGGAAGAAAGAACTATCAACAAGAGAACTTGAGTAGTCTTGATGATGACGAAGCTAGGCAACTCATGGACTTGAGCTTGCTCGACTTCAAGAGGTGGTGATCTCGCCTTTAAGAGGAACCTAGAGAATCACACAAACAAAACACAAAACTACATAGAAAGAACCTTTGGATATGCATTTAGAGAGTTTACAGTACTAGGAGAAAGTATGTGTGGAAGTGGCAACATACAATGAAGAAATGGCTCACTATTTATAGAGGAAAAATCACTACTGTTCCACGGATCCCATGGATCCCTTGCTTGAGGGATCCGTCCAGTGTAAACTGGGAGAAACGTGGGACGCTCCTTTTTATCCATGGGTTATGGGTCATGGGTCATGGATCATGGGTCCTAGGCTTTGGACCATGCGTATCCAAGTAGATACAATGTATCTATGAGATGCAATGTATCTAGTCAATAGGTTATGGGTTAGCTCCATGGGTCATGGATAATACCCATTATGACTTATGCATGATATCATGCAATGGATCATGGGTTATGGATTATGCTCCATGGGTATGGAATTTGGGTTTTACCCCACTACATTCAATGTATGAAGTCAATGGGCTAAGTACTTGAACTTCTACCCATTATATTACCAATTATGATACGTACTAAGTATGTATATATTTACCCAATATGTAAACACTAGTTGTTGTACATATGCATTACTAAATCATGAAAGCACTATTACTTGTTTAGTGTTTTATGTGAAAATGTATGTGTGTTAGTAAACTATTGGGTCAAACCATTTACGTATTTTATTTGTTTCGTTAAAATGATTTTACGTTTGTTATCGACAAAACATTAGAAGATCGTAAAATATAAATAAACGTTTTTATGGCTTATTTGTATTAAAAATCTCCCCCTTTTTGTTGATGACAAAACATAAGATTATTTTAAGGAAAAACTAAAATTCATAAAAGTTTGAATTGGAGTTTTTACTCTCTTCTCCCCCTTTTTGTCAAAACAAAAAAGAGCGTTGAAAAGAAACTAACAGATTGTTTTAAGAAAAAACATGTGAAAAGAAAGGAAACATGAAAAATAGAGAGTAATTGAGGAGAAGTATTCTCGACTTAGCTCCCCCTTGATGAGTCAATCCCTTTGTGAGAGCGTCAAGTAAGTAGAAATACTAAAATAGTGCATTGCAATTATTTTTGCAAATGATTTCGTCTTTGTGACGAATATGCTCCCCCTTGATGATTGCACCTTTGCAAGGAGGACGTTATGTAATGTAATCCTATGTGAATAATATTGCAAATGATTTTGCAATGTTTTGCTTTGACAAGAAACTCCCCCTAGCTAAGGTTGTCAAAGTCTTCATGTGTATATTGAAAATCTACAAAACAAGGGTTAGAAAACAAGTATATAGAGCATAATGTCCTGCAAATAATAAGTTAGTAGTAAACAAGTCTTCTGTTGCACGGATCCCACGGTTCCCTCTTTGGAGGGATCCGTCTAAGCTAAACTGAGGGATCCGTCTGTCTGTAGGCTTAAGACAACAATGGTGATGAAAAATGTGATGTTAAAATCAAGATGATATATGTATTAAGGCACCCAACATATTCTCAAGACAATATGGCATATAACATGTAATTACATTCAATAAAAAAAGGCGAGAAATGATCTACATATCTCTAAAACTAAGAGAATGACTTAAACATGAAATATGATTCCTAAACTATCTAAGTTAAGCTTAAGACTAGGACACCACTTGAATCCTTAGGCTCGAGGTTGGTTAGGTTTGTTGACCTCGTTGAAACGTTCGAGGAGGTGTTAGAACATGAAACGTTGCTCTTCACGTAATTCATGTATCAAGACTTCAACATGTTGACAATGATAACAATCTTTGTCATGGCTAGGAAATGGTGGTGGTAGAAATGGAATGGCTTGAGATGGAAGGTTTGGTTGAGGTTCCACAAAAGGAGGAGGGTTAAGTGAGGAAGGTTGAAGATTCTCAAAAGAAGGAGGGATTTGTGGAGGTGGTTCAACCAAAGGTGGTGGTGACGAGGATGGTGGTAGAGAGGTATCTACTTCCATGTGATCAGGTGGTTGACTTTCATGATTCCTCATAATCCAAAAGGGATTATTTGAGGGTGACGGAGAAAAGGATGCCAGCGCTAGTGTCGATTCAACACCTTGATTTTGTTGCGCTATTCTCTCTATTGAGGAGATTGTTGCAAATGGTGGAGGATGAGATGGCCTAGAAGGCAAGTCCTCTAAATTGTAGAGGTGTGGAGATGAAAGTGGAGTGGTGAATGATATGGCTCTAGGCACTAATGGTGATGGTTTAGTGGAAATAGGAGTATTTGGTTTAAGAGGTATAGTGGTGTTTGGCAATGGTATTTTTGTGGGAACAATCCTTTTAGGGATTAGTTTGATTGGTTGAGTTGGTGGAGGGGAAATCCTAGCGTTTTTGGATTTAACAGGAGATGATTCGGTTGAAGAAATTTCATAAACAACACGAGCAAGTTTCTTGGGTAATCCTTTGGTAGATGAGTTAGCACTAGGAGCTTTCCTCATGATGAGATGACAAAAGGTTAATTAAGGAAAGATGGAGTGTTTAAGTTAGCAACAAGTGCTTGAAATGATTGCTTTAGCTAGAGTTAGCTGAACCTGTCAGCCGGTTCCCACGGTTCCCTCCAGTGAGGGATCCGTCTAGGCTAATCCTAGGGATCCGGCTCTCAGCAGCCAAGAAACGAGGAAAATGATCTTTGTAAGGTCTAGTACCTATATATCTTGAGTGTTTCTGTCTTCTTAAGTGTCTTAAATGAAAGGGGACTTAAATGATCAAGAAAAATGATTAATGGTAACTAATGATTGCCTTTTATGGAAAGAAATGGGACTTTATGAGCACCAATGGGTGATCAAAGATGACACTTAAACATTTGAGAGTGCCAAGTGGAGTTAAATGATCCTAGAGATTAGATGATAACTTAGGAGAAATTTGGAAAATTCCTTAAAAATCATAAGAAATGAAAAACTAGTTCTTGGCCCATTTTGAGGTAAGGATGACTAAAATCAAATTGCTAAAATTGAGAGAAATATCAAACTAAGTGTTTTGAGATAATAGGGATGATGTGTTAGTATTGGAGTGGAAATATGGTGAGTTTTGGTTAAGTGATAAATCAAAAACACCTTGAATGTGATCCTAAGTTAACTATGAGTGAGTATGAGACCTACTGAGTTTGAGGAAGACTTAAGTGATCCTAAAGAATGATGTTTAGCTAGTATGATGTGGTCTGGAAGATTGGATTGATGCAAGGAAGCTAAAATTGCACTTCTGTTTACCCGGATCCCACGGATCCTTCACTTTAGGGATCCGGCTAGTTATAGCCAAGGGATCCGGCATCTAGGACATATTTCCTTAATAGAATAATTGCAATATTTTGATTTAGGTATCGAGTTTTGAAACTAATGATTACTACAGCAAGCATACATGTATGTAAGTAAAGCATAGAAATGAGAGCATGTGAGAATAACACATAAGCAATCAAATGAGATCGAGCTCACAAATAACACACGTGTTTATTAAACTTTAGTAAGCACTATTCAAGAAGCTCAAAACAGATTTATGATCTAGATTAGTAAATTGTTTGTATTAAAAATGGCGTGCAAGGTATGTGTCAAGAAAGAAAAGAGTACATGATGGTGTTCAAGACAATAGAGTTGTGAGGTGCTAGTTCAGGACAATCCTAGACTTCATTTAGATCTAGAAGGTGGAGTTGTTATTTGTGGAGATGAAGGAGTTATGTTTAGAAGAGTAAGTGTTGGATATAGAAAGGCTTGAAGCAAGTACGGTTTTGTGAGTTGGTTTTAGCTAAGAGATGCTTACCTATGTGTTGGTATTTTGAAGAGTAAGAAACACATGTATATGTGTCCTTAAGAAAGTGAATTGTTTAGAAGGTTGTTTTGGCTTAGTGAAGGTAATGAACTAAGTATAGTTATTATGGATGGTGATTAGCGTATAATGAACTTCATCCTTGAAGAAATGTAGCTCTTCTCGATCAAAGCAAGATAATCACTTGATGAGGCAAGTGGTTGTGATTAACTAAAAGAAAAATTAATTTTACAACTTGTTTGATTAGTAATCCTAAGATAACGCAAAGTATTTCCATTGTAAACTTACTTTAGGAAAACATAGGAGTATGGATTTTTCAAGTGAGAAAATGAATATGAGACTAATACTAGCGGTGCTCAATTATGGCTAAACACGACCATTTTTACGGGTGATTACACATACCCAACTTCTATCAAGGAAGCAATTCAACCGTTTGGTCAAATTGAGTTTCTAGTGCAATAAGTTCTCCAGTATTCATTCTCAAGTTAGGAAAATTTATATTCCTTGTCCTATCGAAGAATAACAACGATGATACTTTGCTTTGTTTTTATTAATATTATGCCTGAAACAACTAAGGTGACGAAGGTGTCATGTTTAAATATAAAAGTTTAAAGTTGTCCATATGGTGAACAAAAATGGTTGGATGAGCTAGTTCAACATATGTTGTTGGAAAGCTCGAGTTTGGATTTTCGGATATAACCAATTATATTTGCATTGCAAAATAATTTACTTGAGTATATCGGATGAAATAATCAAGTTGTCAATCCTACTATGAAGCTTGAAAGCGATCATGAAAAGGAAAACGGGAGAGTACATCATCAACACAAGTGTAGGTTATGATCCGATGTACATTGTTGTTGTTTTTAGAAAATGACACAAGAAAATATGAAATCAAAAAATCATATAAGCACATAAAACACTTATGTTTCAGACATGACAAACTCAACAAGAAGCCATTTAGTATATTACATGTTTTAAACTTTTTTCAACTTATATGACTTATCTAAGTATTTAAACTAACATTTTCGACACACATAGATGTTATCCAAACACTCCTTCAAATAGCACATTAATTAGTAAAATATTACTAAATCGATAAACAAGAGAATGAATATCAAGATGACGAAACCACATATGTTATTCAAACAAACAAGCACAAAAACTATTTGAGATAAGCAAATAATCTAGTAATGCAAGGCAAGACAATTAATCATTTAGCATAGCATACGAAAGTTCTTTTCATCGCTTTGTCTTAAATATAAACATGTATACCAAGCTTGATTAGTTTATTTTATAATTATAAATATGATCAAAACCTTAATTTCAAAAGAAGACACACTGTTATTCAAAGACGAAAACATCCGTCTCCAATTAGATCAAACGTTTATGCAAAAGTTATGACCGAAAAATGACTATCTATTATAAATCAATGATTATGTAAATTTTTGTTTTGAATCAGTTTATGGAATCATTTTTATATGAAAGTAGACTCAAATACCTTTAAAACGATAGGTGGCACGACTTGTACGGACTTACGGTTAATTAGTTATGAATTTTTGAAATTTAACCAAAAGTTGGCTTCTGTTGCACGGATCCGCCGGATCCCTTCCAAAAGTGATCCGCGGATCTGACACAGATTCACAAAAATACATATTTTAACCCAACAAAAAGGTTTAACCTTTATAGACTTTTTAGTGAGGTTAAATTACCCATTTCAATCTTTATTCAAGCTTAAATGAACATATATCAAACATAAAACTTCAAAGGAAAAAAATCACTAAAACACTTTTCATATTATGCTTATTATAAGATAGAAGCATATATCACCATTTTATCCACAAGCAATTTAGCACATCTTTGACCAATAATTGTAACTAAGAGAACATACCTTTGTTGTATTCCCTTTTTATGGTTTTAGAAACCATAGACGCGAAATACTTCATGATCTTCTAAGATGCCCAAAAATGATGATTTCTTAAAACATGACTTTTTGTTTTAAGAAATTCCCTTATTTGTAGTTTTCAAACATACACGGATCTTATCAAGTTTTCAAAAGTACAATATACTTTAAAAGACTTGGTAACGAAGCTCTGGGGGGTTGAATAGTTTTACCGATTAAAACTTCGTTTTAAACTATGTAGATCGACTTATGTCAATCTATTTGAATGTGTGTGTTGGATGTTGATAGATAAACATATAAATAAAGCAAAGATAAAGAGTAAGAAGCACAAAACCACAACGCGAGTATTTATAGTGGTTCGGCAAGAAGGACACCTTCCTTGCCCTACTCCACTCCCCGAGTCACCTACTCAAGAATTCTTAATCACTACACAACACAAACTCCTTGTGGCGGAGAAGCCTTCACAACGTCGCCTACTCTTTATACGGTACAAGGCTAGACACCGAGTTCTTCCACTAGGTAGAACCAAACCTATCACAACGTCGCCTACACTTTATTCGGTACAAGGCTAGATACCGAATTCCATTACAAAGGAGGAACTACTACCCAACATTACACAACACCTAACCCAAAGGAGACCCACTCCTTATTACAACATCATCAAGGATATCAATATCCTTGGACACAACCTATCTATATTTGTACATTGATGCACCATATCGATTGTACACCCATGGCATCTTTCACTAATGCCCTTGACATGATCTTTTGACACCTTTCACTAATGCCTTCATCATGGACCTTTGCCCCCCCACACTAATGCCTTAGACACGGACGTTCGGCACCTTTCACTAATGCCTTTAACATAACCCTTTTGGCATCCTGCACTAAGGCCTTAGACACAGACGTCGGGTACCTTTCACTAATGCCTTCGACTTGACCCTTTTTGGCATCCTTCACTAATGCGTTCAACACGACCCTTCTAGAGAGGAAGAAAGAACTATTAACAAGAGAACTTCTGTGTCTTGATGATGACGAAGCTAGGCAACTCATGGACTTGAGCTTGCTCGACTTCAAGAGGTGGTGATCTCGCCATTAAGAGGAACCTAGAGAATCACACAAACAAAAACACAAAACTACATAGAAAGATCCTTTGGATCTACGGTTAGAGAGTTTACAATTCTAGGAGAACGTATGTGTAGAAGTGGCAACATACAATGAAGAAATGGCTCACTATTTATAGAGGAAAAATCACTACTGTTCCACGGATCCCAAGGATCCCTTGCTTGAGGGATTCTTCCAGTGTAAACTGGGGGAACCGTGGGACGCTCCTTTTTATCCATGGGTTATGGGTCATGGGTCATGGATCATGGGTCGTAGGCTTTAGACCATGGGTATCTAAGTAGATACAATTTATCTAGGAGATGCAATGTATCTAGTCAATGGGTTATGGGTTAGCTCCATGGGTCATGGATAATACCCATTATGACTTATGCATGATATCATGCAATGGATCATGGGTTATGGATTATGCTCCATGGGTATGGACTTTGGGTTTTACCCAACTATATTCAATGTATGAAGTCAATAGGTTAAATACCTAAACTTCTACCTATTCTATTACTCATTATAATACATACTAAGTATGTATATATTTACCTAATATGTAAACACTTGTTGTTGTATATATGCATTACTAAATCATGAAATCACTATTACTTGTTTAGTGTTTTATGTGAAAACGTAAGTGTGTTAGTAAACTATTGGCTCAAACCATTTACGTATTTTATTTGTTTCGTAAAAATGATTTTACGTTTGTTATCGACAAAACATTAGAAGATCGTAAAATATATATAAACGTTTTTACGGCTTATTTGTATTAACACGTCTTACACTTGATTCTTACCCTTATCTTCCTTGCAAGAACCTAAAAAACTTCAACAACTATAACGTAAGCGAAATGCTTTGTAAGTAAATAGGTTATGTGCTTAATGAACTTTAACAACACAATAAAATTCTTGGAACATCTATAATATGAAGACATACCTCCAATAGCATAATTACACTACTTGACAATTAAAAGCTATGGATCCAAATCTACTATTACAAGCTCCAATAAAACTATAACATGCAATCAATAATTCATAATTAAGCATAACAATACATAAACCCACTATACGTACGTCAATTTCACAATAGGATGTCTATAAAGATTGAGTCACAAGCTCCCTTAAGCTTCCTATACAACAATTAGTCTTAATTAGAGACTACAACTAGTAATTCCATGAATTGTAACATTATATTACTACTTTTAATTCTAGAACCAAAAGCCCTTTTCATAAGAATTAGGGAATACACTTACTTGATTAGGGAAAGTGAAATTAAGAGCTTATTACTCTTATCAATCACCAATTGAAGGTTAATTCAAGCTCAATTGATGGTTTATAATCTCCTCCTCCTCCCTTTTCTTTTCATCTCTCACCCAACTCTTCTCAACATTTCTAGATAAATCTTCCAGCCCTTACTTTTTCATTTTTATTAAATTTATTTTGCCCTATTGGCAATTCTAGTCCCCCTATTTTCTGATTTCACACATTGGCCACTTATGTTTCTATCATATTCACATAATTATAACTTTTAATTAATTTTGCAACTTCAATACAAAATAAAATACTAACACTTATATATAATAATACCTTGTAGGTATACAGGTGTAACACCATGTAACCACTTAAACTATATGTATTATAATCAAACAAGCAAAACATATATTTTCCATATCGAGTACTACAAAACTAGGGAGCTTCATGTGAGGGGTTTCATTTGGTTAAATGGATCGAAAAATTGCTAGATTTACGAATTAAAATGTCCTAGCTCCTCGAACGTTTACTAAATAAGCTCTGAATTATGACGGCCTGAACGGTAGTACGAGTTATATAAACTACAAATGTTTCATAAACCATTTCTATAAAAACGACATGCACAAACTACCATATAAAGCATCATGATCAATATAAAATGACATATATAGACTTGTTTATGTTTTCCATAAACTAAGACACGAAACCATATTATAGTTTGCTCGTAGAGGTGTTTACGAATCGACCACTACTTTCACTACTCACTAAACATCATCTAACTCACGGTGAGTTCGTAACCCCACTTTTAATCATTTAATTTTTTTATACACTCTTTGGGGGAGATACATGCTCAACTACTTGCTTTTTCTTTCACAAGTACTTTAAACTTTAACATATTATTGTGAGTCATAACCCCATTTTCTATCGTATAACTGTTTTGTAAACTCTTTGGGGGAGATACGTGCTTCATAAGGATTTAAAAGGTACACTTTTGAGGGGTCAATTAAGCCCTTAATCGATCACTTTTGTATCCGTTACTACCTAATTTTGTTTCTTTTCACTTTTTAGGTCTCTTGAAGGCAAATTGCTGAAATGACACTTATTCGGATGAAAAGGCGCGAATATATGAAGAAAATGGCCAAAGTCAAGAATCAAGACACTCAAGCTGCTGAACTGAAGGGGACGCGCTCATAGCCATTCGCGACCGCCGCGACACACCTTGAGACGACTCGAGCAAATTGCTATTTTGCACTTGACGGCATCGTTTAAAAGAGTAGGGCCACAACTCGACGGGCTAGATTTGGATCCCGACGGCATCAGAAGATGAAGCCGACGGCGTCACAAGCATAAGGTGACGTGGCCAAGACGAAAACCTAATGGCGGCGACCCGACGACGTTGCAATTAAAGAGTGACGCCGTCGCATATTGTAACTCTATATATAGAATTCGAATTTTCAGTATTTAGAGAGGTAGTTTTGTGGAGTAAAACCTAAACCGAACATAGGCTGTCTTGGGCAGTATCTTAGGATTTCATACCCTATTTTACAACAAGATAAGTGATTTACTTCATTGATTCAATTATGTCTTTAAATGTTTGTGTGTATGCTTGCATGTTTTCCATGTCCGGCTAATTTACTTGTGTGTTTGCTTAGATCTATGAAACCTAGGTATTGAATATTGATTGGTTGTCTCTTATCTTAATTGTGATTGACCTAGTATTGCGATAGGTCATTCGTTGTGTTTTTAATGCTTGAGTAATCTTTGTGAACATTAGTTTATAATCACCTAGAGTTATTGTAGTCTAAATATCCAAAGATAACCTTAGAGTTAGTTTATGAATCCTAGAGATTTCGTAGGAAATAACCTTAAGGTAATCTCAAAGATTTATGGAAAAACGCATACCCTACGACCTTAGAAGACACAACGCGTTAAGAATAAGGACGTGACAATTCAACCATCAATAGGAGATAGCTAGGGAGTAATAGTATCTAAGTAAACACATTTTTAATCATCATAAGAGCACACAACAATAGACATAGACTACACTCACCTTACCTTAGATTAGTTAATTAGATAAGTAGAGTAATCAGTAGAAATACCAGCCCCCAAATCCAATACCCCAAGATTCGTACCTTTCAATTTTCAAAAAAAATATAAAAAAGATAAAAAATAATCTTCCTCAACCCCAACCTTAGCGTAGTAATTTCTCACTAGCATTCCTATTCCCCTAGAGAACGATATCAATTCCCTAGGCTTACCCTAATACTACACTACAACGATTAGGTTCACTACCTACGGTGTTGAAAAACTTGCTCGACGAAAAGGAAGTTCCTTTGACCCCGAACGCGCGTTGTACGCGTATCAAGTTTTTGCGCCGGAGAATAGTTATTGTTTAGGCTTGATTTATATCTCGTTTAGGTCTACTCACAAGATTCCTATCAAGTGAGATTTTTTTCTTTTTATTAGCTTCCTTGTAGTCTATCCCCCTTCTTTGTGCCTTTGTTCGTAAAACTTGTCCATTGACTCTTCCGTTCACCATTATGGAGAACGAGAATCCATTATATCCGCGATTAGGTGTTTTCATAAAAAAATATGATATTACTAAAGCGGATTATTCAAGATGGTGGGAAGAAAGTAACCAAGTCCATAAACCTTTTGAGGGTTTCACCATTCTATCAAGCCCATAAAACACCTCATCTAGTGAAACCTATGCTTCGTATGAGCCTTCACCTCGGATAGACTTTCGTGAACAACCTTCACGTTTAGAAACTATTTTTAGTGAGGCCCTTAGGAGAACTGACCAAATCTGTGAAAATATTATGGTAAGCAACCAAGCATTAAACCATAAGTTGGATCAATTACTAGGTTTGGTTTCATCACGACCTAAGGAAATAACACATGACGAGCATATAGATGATATAGATGTGATTCAGGATAAGGTGAAAAGTATAGACCCACAAGGTATCCCGCAAGTCCCACCATCATTTAAGGCATACACACCACACGTAACTTACCCAGAAGTAGTAGAAGAGACTTTAGGAATCCCGATGGAGGTAGAACATTTGAACCAAACGCAACTAGAGAATATAGGTTTGAATACTTGTAGTCTCAGTCTTACTCTTAGTTCTATGGAATTTCCTAGAGTTGATGAACCGGAACCTCAATCTTTACACAATCTTCCATCCTTAGATATACATCTAGGAGATAAAAGAGGAACCGACCTACCCATCAACCAATTTAGTCCGGGTAGTTTTAGGATGAAGGAAGCCATTCACACACCCCCCCCCTTCACCTCATCGGAAAATTGCCACCCTAAGGGTGTGTATCACTACTATCACCCGCACTTAAGCTTAAGTAAAGGAAAAACTTCCCCTTTATCTGTTAAATAAGGGTAGAGTCAAGCTCGTGACTCAACAAAAACAAGCGCTTCTTGGGAGGCAACCCATGTGTATTTGTTTTTCATTTTTATTTGTGTGTCATATATCTTTTCATTATTGAATGTTCTCATGTTTGAATTTGTGAAAATGCTTTATTTTGTCTTTAACCTCATCTTAATTACATATAAAGGTATTTTACAAAAGGGATAAGTGTAGGGAAGATTACACACATTTTTAAGAGAACGTGAACATGAGAATTACGATTATTGAAAAGATATATACGTGTGCTTGTTAGAGTAAAATGCTTGTATCGAGTCATAATGGATGTTTTGCATGAATTTTTCCAGATTTTAAAGATATAAATTTTCCAGAAAATCGCAGACCAGTTCCTGTCATGATAACCTGACGGCATCAGGATCGCAACCTAACGGCGTCAGGAGGAGCAGAAACAACTTATCTTACTTTCTCTCATTTTCTGTGCTACTTATAAATTTTTGAAATTTTCCAGGTCTTAATTTTCCAGAAAATCTGCAGGTTTTATTTATAAAGAAGAAAATACAAAAGATTGGAAGGAACTTTTAACGCATACATTGTTCGTGGAGAAGAATTTAACCACTACTTCACACGGATTCTACCGAGCTAATCAGGGGAGTATTAGTTTCTTTCATTTTTAATTACCTTCCATTATCATAACTTTGATACTCTCGAGGAACATTGGGGACAATGTTCAGTTTAAGTGTAGGGAGGGAAAAAAATGGGAACTTTGAGACTATGCTTATCCTTGACTATTTGCCTTGTCCAATTTCATTTGTATAATAAACCATGAGAAATATCGGTTAGGGTAATTTTGGCACCAAATTTAAATTTTTTCATGATATGTAGTAGTGGGCCATTAGTCTTAATTAAGCGTCTCATGGATAGGAAGTTATATGACTAGCACAAAACCATTTACCACTTAAATTCCACCTAAAATGTGAGGATCGCCCTTAGATTTGTAGAAATTAAAGCATTCTACTTTAATGCTTCTTGTGTGTACCGGTAGTATAATAAATTCTAGAACTTTTTTTGTGATGCATTCCGAGATCGCTAGTAAGACTACACTTGTGTAGTTAGGAATAACTAAATGATAAGAGGCATTAGGATAACCCTAGTTTGATACCCGTATTATAATTACTTCTTCCACATCGGTTGTGTAATTCCCCCACACCCTTGCGTTGTACTCATCTTTAGTACACGATACCCCTAGTTAACCCCTCAGAGCCTATCATTTTCGCGGTTCTCGTGAAGTTTCGGTTTTCCAGAATATAAATGAAGAGTATTGTTTACAATCTACCCCCAAATGTACACCCAAATCGCCTTAGCCTACCTTGTGTGCACTAACTTTTAGTGCATTATTGTTATCATACTAAACCCTTAGTTCAATTATCTAGTTGCTTGCATAAGTTGCTAAGTCGAGTCATATCCTTTGTACACAGTTTTGGGACAATTGGGACTCATGGGAAAACTTAAATTTTATGAAGTGACGGGAAGGAATGTTAAATTCAAATTTCGTTTATTTGCGTAATAATGTACTTCAAGTGTTTTGATCTTTTCAATTCGGGTCAAATTAGTGTTAGAGTAATAAAAACTCAA
The DNA here is from genome assembly GCA_910596185.1 of Chrysanthemum makinoi. NCBI lineage: Eukaryota > Viridiplantae > Streptophyta > Magnoliopsida > Asterales > Asteraceae > Chrysanthemum > Chrysanthemum makinoi. The sequence continues at coordinate 78,451,577 of OU343218.1, read as the reverse complement.
GTGTAGGGATGTTCCTATAAATCCCTATTATTTTGATGTTATCGTAGAGGATGGTAGAGTAAAAGTGTATGAAAAAAAAACTGTAAAAAAACATACGGGCTACCATCCTACATCTATCTTGTTAGGAATTAGAAATTCCATAGTGAAGTGTCGGTCACCCCAACTAGTATCTAGCATAAGTTAGCTCGTATACATATCGTTATTTACATGTTTGTTAGTTAGTCATTAGCCTAGTTTAGCGTAGTGTAACACCGTGGAGGAAGGACGGGTTTTTACCCACTGTATACCTGATCCACAGGCCGTCAGGAGGTCGTTTAGTTTGTAACTATAAATACCCTTCCCTCTAAGGGAAGGGTGGTGCTTCTTTAATCTAACCTTTCATTTGTTGTTTAACTTTCTCTCTCTAAAGATCACCCTCTCTCCTATCTTCATCTCTCTAAACATGGCTTTCTTATATCATCATAATCATAGACCACCCGAATCATCTAAACAACATATTATATACGATTCTACAATTGGTATCAGAGCCTCGTTGTTTGTGTATATTGATTTGTGTGGTTCGAATCAATTTTTTTAGCTGTTTTTACCTTGCATTTTGAGAAGCTGGAAATGTTTTTTTTCCTCATCTTAATTGGTAACAGTTTAAAACTAGTGTTAATGTATCCATGGTCCAAAAATATTGAGTCAAGTCCATTATTTGTTGGTTGTCACAAACAGCTTCTTTGGTTACTTTTGTCCAACAACTGTTTTTTTGATAACTTTTTCTCTTTTTTGACATTTTTGGTACCAATACGTGATTTTTATTGGAATCTGGTCATATATTAGTGGTCAAAACGGGTAAAAAGTTAAGCTTTTTATGTCCTTTTTTCTGGGTCTTGCAACATGGTCGAAAAAAATGGTCATAAATCTCTTTGAAGCGATTTGTGAGATTGAAATGACTTAAGCGGTTTGTGTGAACATGTCAAGAAGCGACTAGTATCAAATGATTTTTTGAAAGCGATTTGATAATATAATATGCGTTGACCATGTCAAAAGTGATTTGTGGTTGTTTAACTGTTGAGTCAAAAAGTCAAAAGCGATTTATCTAACTTGAAAAGTAAGCGATTTGTCTCAAAACACATGTTGCGACTTGACAGTTATGGAGATGAAGAAGACTCAAGACTAAGGTTTGTTGATCATGACCTCAAAAACCAAATTAACATGACTGATTGACCTGAGTTTCTTTCAACGATCACCGATCCAAGAAAAGTTTCAAAAAAATGAAATGAGATGCAAATGAGCATCAGATCCAACACCAAATCCATCATCTAAATCTAAGCATGCTTCACAAATAACATTCAATTCGATCTATCAAGAATCATCACAAATCTCATATATCAAGACTCGAACATAAATGATTAATTTAAAGATCTCAGCTTCTTTTACTCGTATGCAATGTTGCAAAAATCGTGAATCGGTAGTCGGGCAGTCGACCTCCCTGTAGCTTGTAATCGGTCTAGGCGGGATTAATCGGTGATTAATCGGATTGGCATTTCCGACAAGTTTTTAGTATTTTCGACAAATTTTAGGTATTTTCGACAAGTTTTAGGTATTTTTGACAATTTTATGTATTATCGACAATATTATTTTTTGAAAACATCTTGTAATAGATATAAACAATGAGCATAAGTTATTCAAACAGTTTTATGGGTACTTTTAAGTATTTTCGGCAAGATATGAAGGTTTTCGACAAGTTTGACCACCATTAACCGTCATTGACCACCATTGACCATGGTTGACCGATTTGTTTGACCGATTTATATAAATCGGAAAGGTTGATGGCCTTGCAGCACCTAATCGGCGATTAATCGGCCTTGTAGGCCTTGTTTTGCAACACTGCTCGTATGTTTTACAAAGCACATCAAGATTCTTGAAGGTCTAACACACGAAAAGATTATATCCTCATGGATCTCAACCCTAAAGCTCACATGCAATTAGATCTCAGACTTGGTTTAATTTTTCATCTAATCTTTTAAAGATTGTTGTTTGTTGTTAAACCAAGCTCATCAGTGATCCTTATTTAAAACCACTTTTCATAATTATTCGAACATATTAAAGATGGATCCATAACAAGGCTGTTATTAACCCTCTTTGGTTCGTTCAAATAACTCAGCAACCATATCGAAATAATTGATAAATGAATCTCATATCTATTTTGTCACACCCCACCGTTTTGCAAATGAATGGAATACCGGGCGCACGCCATAGCATCACGCCATAAAGTTATATTGAACGACCTACAGTGTCGCTTTGAAAATATAGTACATAAAACCCATGTGAGACGCTTCGTCACCGTGATTCGCTCTGAACTGTCAAGTTTATCACAGAAATCAACCACTTGTGAATGGTCAACCGTAATAAAATTCAAAAAGTCTAAAACCAATGCAATTTTGAATATATTGGATTCTCGGGTCGTTAAGTCCCACTGAGACATGGTGTTTAAAACGTTCAAATGTCGAATGATCACTAAGGATAATGATCTGTAAGGATTTTGATTGATAATTACACTACTGATTGATTGGAATGGTATTTGGATACAGAACTATAAAGTACAACAATCGGATTAAACAAACTTAAACACTTACGCATTAAATACGCATAAAATAAAACGTGAGTTTTAAGAAATAAAAGACCTACAAATATGAAAATGATATTTTTACAAACCTAATAATAAAAGAAAATTATTGGAAAATTAAAATTATTTTTATAACTATTTATTTAATTATTATTAATTAAAAACTATTTATTAATGATTTAAAATACACTTAAATACAAGAAAATATAAAATTAACCAGGAAAAATGAAATTTTAACTTAGAAAAATCTAAAATATTAGAAAACTAATTTTAAAACTGAAAAGATATTTTTATGCTTATTTCTTTATTATTAATTATTTAATACTTTTTAACTATTTTAAATTCTAATAAATACTAAAAAAACTAAGAAAATTATGAAATTTTTTATATAAATATCCTATGATGACAGAAAACTAAGAAAATTATAAAAACAGGAAGTGCTTAATAATAAGCTGAAAAAGAAAATTAAAAAGCTAATTTCTATTAAATAAACGCTATCACTATTTTAAAAATGATGTTTTTGTGATTTTTCTTTTTGAAAAACTATTTAACCACTGATAAAAGCAACTTTATGAAAACAAAAATTTTACAAATAAAAATAAGCTTTTGAGAGCTTATTAGCTCAACAGTGGACTTATGAGCTTATTTTGATGTTATTAAGCTCAAACAAGCTTCACAGTTGGAACAAAAGATGAAATAAGATTCAAACAAGCTAAGCTACTAAATGAAGCTAAAAAGAACAAAATACAACGATAAGCTATAATGATCAAATAGCACTTATCCTAAACTAGAAAAACCAAAAAGCTGTACCATTTCTAAAGCAATTTTAGCTTATTAATTAAGCTTAAAGGCTCAAAACAAAGACTGAGGTGTCAAGATGAGTCTGGTGGTGTCCAAAAGCCAAAAGCTCTCACTAGTCCACTAATAAGCTCTGTATGAGCTTGAGAAAAGCTTAAACACTCAATACTGAACATTCAAGTATACATCATGGAATGGGACAACTTAAAAGCGGTTGCCCTATCAAATAAGCTATAAAGTGGGAGACATAATAATAAAGAGATGGGTGGATTCACAAAAAGCTAAGGCACACAAGCTGAGACTCACTAATGAGCTTTTGACAAGCTTATGAAGAAGCTAGCTCAACTGTGCACAGGACACATTTTAGAAAAGGTCTTAAAAGAAACTAGGAAATAAGCTGTTTAATAAGCTAATTAGAAATTATAAAAAATACTAGAATGAAGATGAGCAACTAAATAATATTAACCTAAAAGTACAGAACATGAAACTTCATATTAAATCCTATAGAAAATAATCTAGTTTATTCAAAAACTGCAAAACTGAAATTTTGACTTTCTAAGTTATACTAAAAGGTTGACTTTGATGAACTTATAATCAAATTTACTAACTAATTATGTTATATTAACCTACAATAAGATGAAATTAAGTCAGTATTAACTAGTTATGAACCATGAGATGGATTTAGTTGCCTAAATCCTAACAGCAACAAGTAGGTTGAGATTAAATGTGATCTTGACTTTTACACTAACAAGCACCGGTTTTATGGTATATATGAGTTATTATGAACTAATGAGACACAAAACAACAACAAGCAACAATACAAACAACCTATATCACAGTTAACTAAGCAAATCCAAACAATCCTTTACTAGACTGTTTTGAAACTTTTTATGCTTAACACTGATTTAAGCCATGAAATCTATTGAATAACTTATACTAACTATATTAGACGATTTAAAACTAAAATTAACAAGTCTTAACCACTTATACTAAGAAATGCAATCTTTTAAGAAATGGCTTACAAATGGTGTCCAAGCATAAAACTGAGAACCACAGACTGAAACCACTTCCTATAGCTTCCCAAGAAGCACTAAACCCAAGGGCAATCCAATATTCACCCTGCTCCAGCTTTGATAACCATCTCCATTGATTTTTTTTATTTTTAACTATTTTTGAGTATTTTTGGTGATTTTTTTAGTTTTACTTCTAAACTGATTTTAAGGTTACTAAAAGCTTTAATAAGCTTTCTGAGGAGCTTATATGGGCTTATATGTCCAAAACAACAACTAATAACAACATTTGATCATATTGAGAATTTAAGGAGGAATTTTTGCATAAACAGAAAAGAGTGCTTAAAACTGAAATTGATGTTCACAAAAGCTTTATTATACACTAAGAACTTGAAATACAAAGCTTGAAAGCTTAAACATATACTGGAATTTAAAAATTAACTATTTTCGACATAAACTAAATTAAATTACTCTAGATATTTTTCTACATTGTTTCTCCTTCTTTCTTTATAGACTTTAGAGACTCTGTCGACATCTCTGAATCTTTCCCACTTGATTTCAACCCTTGAATTCATCAATCTCTTCTATAATCCATTGTGGCATTTTGGGCAAAAGGTGTTTTGAGCGTGTTTTTGCATTTAAAGAAGTTTGGGAGGATGTGGAGGTGGAGGGGAAAGTACAAACGTACTGGATACCGTGGAAAGGTGGAAAACCACTCGTTTTGGTTTTGAGGAGGTGTCCGGTTTGGCGGATTTGTGTGAGAACGATGAACAAAGTGATAGCTGGTTTGACTTTTGTTGACCCCGTTATTAATAATAAGAGAGGGGTCAAAATGGGTATTTTGAACCGCTCAAGGGTTTTGGCGCTCGTGTGGGTCAAGGGTCAGGGTCAAGGGTCAAGTCACTTGGGCTTGATTGGGCCATTGGGTCAGTGGTTTGTGTTTTGGGTTTAATAATACAACGGGTCCGTTTGGTTTAGTAGTAGTATCACAAGGACCATTGTTGTAATTTCGAAAGTATAGGGACCTGAACCTGAAACTTTTCCAAACTTATCAAAAGGACCAATAATGCCATATATGAATAGTACAAGGATAATATTTGATAATTTTCCATTTTTAAATATCCAAGGACTATTTTTGACATTTTTCAAAGTTGAGGGACCAAAGTTGTAATTTTGCAATTTTTAAACTTTGAAGGGTTTGTTTTGACAACTTTTGAATCCCATGGACCTTAAATGATATTTTTCTTTATTTTGATTTACCGAGTGGACTATTTTTGACAACTTTTGACACTTGGGGACTAAAACTCCAATTTATGCAAACTTGATAATGTTTTCATCCGATTTTGGTATTTTTGCATTTAAAACACATAAAACACTTATTTGTGATATTTTTATCATTTTGATGCATTTCAGTGTTTTCAAATATTTTTGCAGCCTAATAGGTATAAAATGATGAGTATTTAGACACTCATCAATCCCCACACTAAGAGGAGGTACGGTGGTGCCAAACTTATGTTAACGAAGTTTGGCTAATGCCAGTTTGGCGAACCGTTACACACGCCGCCAAGAGGCCTTGGCGCCAAACCCATCAAACAATGCTTTTTAAAAAATGTGGCCGTGCATTCAAAAAATATAGCCGCAAACGGCTAGTTTTGTTTTTGATTTTTGACCTCTTTTTACCACTTTTTACCCACTTTCAAATCCTATATAAACCTTATCACTTATACCAATTTCACACACACTTCAAATACATCTCAACTTCAATATTTTTCAAGAAGAATCCCAACAACACCCCCTTGATCAATCGAATGCTTAACCATCCATCGAACCAAATGATCGGTTCATTCGAACCGAATCCAAACACCCAACAACAATACTTTCCTTCGCTTTCAACAAAACTCATGCGCCAATCCCCACTAATACGCTTTTGTTTTCTAAATGGAAAATGCAACAACAACAACAACAAAACGAATCACAACCAAGATCGTCCCACCAATCGTTCCACCTTGTTGACTAATCCGAACCGAAGAGGAAGCGGTCATCCCGACCCCACGCCAAAAACAAAATGAAGGAACCGAAGGCAAAGAAACTAAAAGCAACCAACAACCGAAGAGGAAGCCGAGACCCAAGAAGGTAATCCATGGACCCAATTGAAGAACTACTTTTGGCGAAACTTACATTGAAGTATCCGAGGATCCAAAGTCGGTGCGATCAAGGTAATGAAACGTTTTGGTATAAAGTTTTGGAAGCTTAACAAGGAAGCAAAAACAAAGTTTGTAACTCGCATCAAGAACATGTTAATGGAAAGTGGACTCCATGAATCGCTGTGTCGGGAAGTTTAATTCGAGCCAGAATGAAACGTCTGTATGAGGGAGAATCGATATGGATTTTCATGGAACGCGTTACACTTTGTACAAACGATATCATGGCGATTTAAACATTCGTTCGGCTTGGAAGTTTTTGAAGGACAAGGTGGAAAAATCCGACCAACAAATGCAAGACGTAATCGTCTTCGGTTACGAAGAGGATCCGAGCATTTTGGACCGACAGATGCCAAGGCGGATCGGGCGTATCGATCGATCGAAAGAGCCAACGTTCGCCTAACTCGACCGAAGTTCCGGTTCAAACCCGGAAATGTTTTCACAAATGATGGAAAAACAATACGAATTGGAGCGAAAAATGAAGCAAGATGTTCTTGAGAGCTGGAGTCTCGAGCTTAGGGCTCATTTAATCGAAACTCAAAGGATAGCCGAAGATATGCGGTGCTATCTATGGACACAAGTATGCCGATCCGATGAACGCTGCCAATCGTGAGAGCCCAACAAGCACGGATCCGGGCAAAATATTCACAAGAATAATTATGTTATGTTTTTTTTTAAGTTTATTGTTTTTTTTATTTCTTGTAATGTTTTTTTTTATGAATAAAGTAATTTTAGGATATATTGTTTTTAAATTTTATAAAAAATAAAAATAAATTGAAGCTTGGCACCGTGAAATTTCGTGCCAACGATACCTCAGAAATGTGGTGCCGTTTCTGTGCCAAACTCAAAACCGCCGACGTGGCGGTTTGGCACGAGCTTGGCACCACACTTTGGCACCACTGTACCCAGTGCTCTAAGATATTGCTAGTCCCTAGCAATCTTTTAAGAAAACTTAATGGATTTGAATCTCTTTACCAAAAGCCATTACCGAGTAGCCATTGTTTTAGTTTTCAAGTAAGAACCTTGGTACAATGATAACCAAATGATTTTGAGCAAAATCACCGCTTTCAACGTTTTGATTTGTTTTACCGTAGCCGCTGTTTCTCGACTAGCCAACTCTTAGATAAAATGTCTTTGGTGAGTCGATTACCAATTATGGTTTTCCAACCGCCTACCACAAGCCATAAACTGCGGGCTAGCCAACTTTTCACTAATTAAAATATGTGAAACAACACCATACAATTTTTGGGCAAATTGCAAGCCATAAACGGATTTAAGATATCTTTACCAAGAGTTTTTCTCGATTAGCCAAGCAATCCTTATGTGGTTAGACATGGCGGATCGATAACCATTTACTGAGTAAGTGAAAACACTTTATTCCCAAAAAATTGGCCAAAAATTGGGGAATTGGGTGGTATAATTACATGATAAAATTCGTGAGAATTCCCCCACACTAGAAATGAATATTGCCCTCAATATTCAAAGTACCGGCAGTTATGCCAAAACATAGAACATAAAAGGGAAATACTACGGCCATTATTTTATTTTTGATATATACATTTTTTTTGAATGAAACTTAATATATATGCTGGGCAACTCCCCACACTAGGGTGGTAGAAAATAGAAAGAAGTCAGAAATATGGGTGAAAACCCATATGGTGTGCTATTGTTTTTGATTACCGAGTCGCTAGCTTGACTCGATCCCCGCATTCATTGGTTCATGGGGAAAGTTTGTAGATCCGGACAACCACGGGTGGAATGTCTTCTCCAAAATAGTGTTTTAATCGATGACCATTCACTTTAAAATTTGGACCATCGGGTTGAGATAACTCAATGGTTCCATAAGGAAATACTTTAGTGATGGTGAATGGTCCGCACAGCGGGATTTTAGTTTTCCTGAGAAAATCTTAATCTTGAATTGAAAAGAAGGACTCGATCACCGACGTTGAAAACGCTGTTCTTGATTTTGGAGTCATGAATCTTCTTTGTCTTTTGTTTGTAGATCAAAGAGTTCTCGTATGCTTGATCACGGAGTTCATTTAGTTCATTCATTTGAACTTTCCTGTGATCACCAACCGTCAATATCGGTTGGCATGTTTCAAGGCCCGTGCATGCTTTGTGCTCAAGCTCAATCGGTAGATGACATGCGCTTTCCGCATAATTAAGCTTGTATGGATTACAACGCATGGGTGTTTTACAAGCCGTACCCGGAAGGGCCCGTGCCATCTAGCTTATCCCACCAGATGCACGGCCGCCACCGTCCTTCCGTAATTCTTTTTATACCACGGTTGGAAACTTCCACTTGCCCACTTGTTTGTGGGTGGTATGTGAGAGAGACGGTGTTACACCATACTTTGCATGACTCTATCAAATTGGTCATTGCGTAAATGCTACCTCATCACTAATTATAGCTCATGAGTTCCAAACCTAGCAAAAAGAGATTTTAAGAATTTTACAACAACTCGGGCATCATTGGTGGGTAAAGCTTTTGCTTCAACCCATTTTGACAAATAGTCAATGTACCACAAGTATGTATTTGTTTCTCGAGATGATGGAAATGGCCCCATAAAGTCAATGCCCTGTGATGTCAAATATCTCACACACTTGAATGGCGCTAAGGCATTTCATTTCTTTGTGAGATATTTCCATGACGCTGACAAAGCCACAGTTTTGACAAATTCGTGGCATCCTTGTAAATCAGCCAATAAAACCTGAATCAAACACCTTCTTGGCGGTGTAATTTGACTATGATGTCCCCCGGCGGGTCCAAAGATGGCAAGCTTTGAATGTCCATAGCTTCCTCGGCCCATAAACACACCGCCGGATGACTTGATCCGCATTTCAGATTTGAATAAGTAGGGTCG
>OU343218.1:78399963-78441990 GCA_910596185.1 Chrysanthemum makinoi | reverse complement strand
GTAGGCTGGTGGCATGATCTTGTGCTAGATTGGCCTTGATCATGCCAAGTGACCTTAGAAAGCTTCCTTGAGAAGCCTCATGAGGCTTTCATGAGAATATTGATAAGTTTCTTGCATTATCTTGCTTTTACGTAGTCATTTTTGGTCCCGTTAATCGCTAACTGTAAGTCGTTAAGTCACAAAACATAAAATCGGGTATCGTACAAGACAAAGATAATTCCTCATCAAGTACAAGACAAAGATTATAAAGACAAAGAGATACATCAGATTCAAAGTTGAGAACATGTCAATGTTAAGAGAAGATACAAGGAAAACCATAAGAGTAAAGATACTAATGTAATTCCCGAATATGGCTTCACTTCATAAGAGTAAAGATCAGAATATGAAGAATATGACCTACATGTGGGATGAGTATGTCAGAGAGAACACAACAATATATCAAGTAAAGTTGTTAATCGTAGGCACGATGAAAGGTCACAAGCATGAATGGAACAAAGTCTACCAAGTCTGTTACAAACTAGGTTCAAGACCAAGATACAAGTGTTGAAGATTCAAGACCCAAAATCAAGATTGAAGATGCATCATTTACAAATGACCACCCTTTAGGGGGAGATTGTTAGCATTAGAACTAATGATCATAGATTGTGAAGTGATGGTAATTTATATGTTAAGAACCTTGTATCTCTGTAATAGGAAATTTTAGACATAATAGTGGCCTTAGTGGCTTAGTTAAGCTAATATGTTATTAGTTAAGCTAGTATTAGTTCATGTAATGTAATAATCCAGGTCCATAACAAGCCCAAGCCTACCAAGGCCAAACTATGGCCACTTCTATGTATTTAAACGCCTCACCACCTCATCTGGTGAGGTGTAAAACCATATCTAGTGTGTGAAATTACATAAGTCTTCACCATTCTCTCCATCTATCTCTCTACCACCTTTCTCTCTCTAGCTACTCTTTCTCTCTCTATAACCTTAACTAAAACTTGATTTGTATAAATGATATACATGATTTAAAAATCTACAAGACCACCCTCCGAATTTTGTTACTGGAGGTTATAAGAAGAAAATAGTGGAAGGGTTGTTAAGGGAATTCAATGAGAGATTTCAAGTTTTAAGAACGCCGGCTAATAACATGCAAATGCTTGGAACCTCAGAAGATAAGGGGTTATCATATGATCAGATCAGGGCAATTATGTTGAACAGATTAATTGAAAACCCTCCCCTACAATAAGAAAAACCAAATATATTGCATTCCCTCATAGAACCATCTAAATCACGATCAGACTCCATACTTCGTGATGAGATAACCAGCATGAAAACAACAATGGCTGATAGAAACTCAAAACTTAGTTGAAGTCATTACTCAGCTCAACAATAGTGTCTTTTCGTAGGAATAGACTTGCAAGGGTTGGTCTTGGAAATTCCATCAGGAGGATCCAGATCAAGATGTTCTTGAGAGGGAGAGACGTTCCAATCGATCCAAGAAAACCAGGCATACTTCTTCTAGAATAACAAGAGAATATCCATTAAACCCTACACTAAGCAAGCATGCTTCAGGATCAATACCTACTAAGGCATCAGAAGAACATATCAAAGTTGCAGCAGCTGAGTCTAATGGTAGGGGAACTGAAGAAGAAGTGGATGGGGGTGATTAAAAATGGGGGAAAGTGGTAAAGATGCATAAACAGGCAAGTCAGGAGAAAAGGATGAACAACATGAGATATAAACGGTTCAAAATCCTGAGGGAGTATCAACTTCACATGTTCATACCACTGTGGTATCTTTGGGTTATATAAGTGATGATGAAGACACAAAGATATTGATGGATGCAAGAATCAAATACGTTCATGAGCATGAACTTGTCAAAAGAACCATCATAGTAGACGACCCATTACCAAGAAAACCTTTACTCTAATTTCCCGAATCAACATCGCATGAAAACTACGATTTACACTACCTAATATCTGGGCATGAAAAGTATCGTCTATCAATCTCCATAATTCCAATGTTTGAGGAACGTACTGAAAAGTTACTAGAGGAAAGTATTCACCATGGGAAGTTCGTCCGCACTGAGTTTGGACAAGATGGATACAAGTTTGAAGCTTATAGGGGTATAATCAGAATGAACGAAGCTGCCCAAGAATTCTTCATTAACAGACACAGGGATGCTATACCTCGTCATAAAGTTTAGGCAAATAGCCGGGTTGTACACTACATCTATGTCTACTCAGATTGTTCAAGAATTGACAACTTCATCAACTATAAAGTGAGAAGAGACAATGGCCTTGATTATGTATTCACAGAAGCTGATTATCATAACCTCTACCCATGTACCAGTTAACGATAAGTTACCTTTATGACCAAGGAAAAGATGAAGATATCAGATATTCACTAAGAATCTTTATAAGGTCACATGTAGCTATCGTAATGTGGAAGACTTCCAAATGGAGATTTATAGCCTTCAGAGAATGGTTAATCTTACTCCTCCCATGATCACTTTCCCGACATTCACCAGCTAAAGTCATGGGCGTGCTTTCAAGATCCAGGCTTTGGACTTGGAATTGTATATGAGAATGAATCTGGGAGAAAAGTTTGATGAGATTGGACAAACATAGGAAGTTCAGCTCATGTACACTTAGGTGGGTTTACGAAAATGTTCTAGAGTTGTTGAACCAAGATTTCCGCAAGATGACTACCATTTTAGCTGATGATCAAAAGGCATGGCATAGATTATTTATTAAATACTTTGATGAAAGACTAAGGTTTCGAGGTATTTGGAAATTCATGAAGAAATGGACTTAAAAGATGGCTTACCGCATAAATGAGTTGTATAGCTACATAACTGTACAAATCATTTATGCGATAGGTCACCTTTTAGATCCATTAATTAATTCTATATATCAAGGCTCAAACGAATAATGTAGATATCACTTCCCATTCACAAAACCCAAACACCATTCTCCATCACTTCACGTATATCTATAATCATCTCTTTTCAATCTATACGTACAATATAATTAATTACAATATAAAATCCAAAAAAGAAAACACATTGTAAAAATTAAATTATATAACCACGTCATATAATAAAATAACCATTTCAAGGCCTGAAAATTGTATCGGAATTTACCGGCAGATCAAACATCTTCAAAGAACAATCACCAGAAACATGGCCTTCCTGTTCAGTTCGCTGGCTCAAAGCATTTTCTGAAAATCCGATATTGGTCTCAGACCACCCCAGTTCCTCACCCGGCAATGGTGGCAATCCACAATTGCTCATACCGTTTGTATTAAAATACTGTTTGTCTTGATCTTCTTTATGATTAGTAAAAATTGAATTGTATCCACAAAAATGCATTCCAGTTCCTTCACTTAACAAACTCTCTAAGTTCGACCCATAGTCGATTTCGATGTTTGGAACGCTAGGAAATCCGAATGCCGAAATGGGATCAAGTTCACCATGCAACACTTGTTCATGCACGTGTTCTTGATGAGTATTTTGAGGCCTTTGATTTAGAAAATTTGCGTACACTTGTTGTATATCAATATTGGTAGGTTGCATTATCATTGGTCCACCAGCACCACCACGTTGATTTTCTATGTTGTCACGATCTCCGTAGCTGGTCGTTCTATTTCCCCCGTGTGCAAGAAAGTTTTGGGAATCGACGTTGTCAGATACACGTATAGACTTATTTCGGGTTTTTCTGCAACCACCGCCAACAGGAATGTTTCGAAGTGAGCCACCTTTAGTCCAATATCTTCTACAACCTTTGCAAAAGTACCTAGGCTGAGTCAAGCTATAATTGTTGTAGTAACAAAACTTCGTATTTGATGAACCGCAACGAGGACAAGGGGGCAAATCTCGACATTAGGCTTCCATCCTCCTCTATCCATATTGTAAAATGTTCATATACTTTATATTGTGATCCGTTTTCCCTTAACATCCAAACAACTACACTGAATAGTGTATTTCACAGTGTGTGAAGTTGATGGAGAGATGTGAACATATGGTTAGGGTTAAATTAGGTTTTACAGGAAAGATGTGTGTGAGATTGAGAGAAGAAATGGTGTGTGTAAAAAGGTACTTTCTGTCCCAAACTGAGTGAGGTGTGAGGTGGTTTTATTGGGTGGAAAAATATTGAACTATATTTGGTTTGCATTGGATGTATAAACATTTTGAAATATGAAATTGATAGTATGACTTGAAATTAGTGACTCGAATGCATTGGTGACCCAATCGAAACTTGTGTGGATCATAAAACGAAGTTAAAGTTCATTAGGCGTAGAAGGAGCAGGTTTGGAGCTTGTTATGTTCAAAAAATTGTACGATACACAAAACGTACTTAGCAATGAGTTTAATAAATAAAATATGTGCTATTTATCCATGGTCTTCAAAAGGTGAAGATCGGTAGGATCACCCTGGTCCCATGCATCCTAAGGATGTCAACCGGACCCTCCCCCAAAGACCCGACCTCAAGCAATGAGCACATGTCACAGTGACTGTACGCTATTTATCCTTGGTAGTAACTCGATCTCGAGATCAGCCAAACTACGTAAAATCTTTGTGATATCTTTGTGATCATTGGTTCGTATTTTCTCTATTTAATCCTTTTTTCAATTGCTCATTGCATTTTGTCTAACTAAAATATAATGCTTATAACGCTTGCACTCGTTTGATTAATGAGTCAAACCTATAACTATGATGATGCTTAGTAAGTTGGTACGGTAACATATAATGACACGTGCCGTGGGAAGAACAAAGTAAGTCTTAAACGACCATAATTTTAATTTAATACTATCTAAGTTATCGGGCAAGTATAACAGGAGACCGCGATGTAAGTCTCGACTTTTGATTTCTATGTCACAAATTAAAAGACGTATACCAACAATTAAGTTAAACAGTCTCTTGTACCAAAATCCTTCATTAAAATGTTGAATATTATGAATATATACATGAAATCAAATACATATGTAAATTAACTATTTTTTAACGGCACCACACTTGAAATCCGGCCCCACGAGTTAAACCATTCAAAAGAGCACTAAGAGGAAAATCATGATTTCTAACTTGCGAAACTCGAACCGATAAAACACCCCTCAAACTTCAGAAAGAACTAAGGTGGCCAACTAAAATAAATCTGTTGATTTATGCAAATCAAGTTTATTACAAGATGTAGATTCTATTTTATTTTAAGTATATATTCAGATAATCTTGAATATGGATTCTATGTATTATTGCAAAAAGTTTACTTATAACTTGCATTAGAAGGTATCTTAACCAATTTGTGATCTAAGAAACGACGTTAACGTAGATGTGTGTGAGATCGATATGATGAGAGAATTTTGTGTTAAAGAGTGTAAAGGGGGCCAAGCCATGCATGCACGTGTGGTTGCTGGTAGGCGAGTTGTGGAAGGCAACGGGTACGGGGTGATCTTAGCATAGGTGCGAACTGCCCGGTTGTTGTCGGCGTTTGCAATGTGTGTCATCACGTCATTGGTTGATTATGAAGGGGTTGGGAAACAAATTTCTGGATTACTTCAAATATGGTTCACTTCCACTAAGATAAAAATTGGCTTCCCAAGTAGAATTTGCAATACTGATTACACCTCTAATTTTAATTTATTTTATTTTACTTTAACTTGACCTTTTTATTTTCTTGCTAAAACATTGATAACTAGTATTGTCTCATTCGAAAATTAATTAGAAGAGTACTACTGCACGCGACGCAGGGTATTCGGGTTACTATTTTGTGTCCGATGTGGTGGTGGCGTAACATGTTTTTTAAAGTTTGTGTAATTTTTGTTTAGAGAAGTAGTGGCTAAATGGTTTACGTGTGTTTTTGTGTTGTGTTTGAGCTTTTATAGCCCGACTACCACCAAAACCGTAAGATCTACCACCAATACCATATATAATTGAAACCATAAGAAGTAGTGGTTCCGACGCATCGCTGATGGCGAGGATGAGGTGGTGACGTTGAAGAGGATCCAGGTGTACTGAGAAGAAGGTTTCTTATTTGAGAAAGAAAGACGTAGTATTTGTTTTTATGTGTAAAATATGGTCTATGTTATTTTATTTTATTTTGATTTATAACTAACAAGATGTTACGACAGGCTATATGAACGTTAGTGGTTACAAACTGGATTCAATAGGATGTATGAATGTTAGCGTTACAATTTGACTGAATTCAATATATGACTATTATTGTTAATTTTTATTAAAGAAATGTTATTGATCGTAAAATTTTTGAGATTCTTTTTATTTAAAAAAGTTTTAAACGCTTTATATAATAGTATAGATATATAAAACAAAATCTAATAAAAGTTAGCTTAATTCGCCAAAAGATTGTTCGCCAATTACTGAAAATGTAACTTTATTTTAACCCACATATGAAATGGCAAAAGCTCAATATAACCAAAATTTACCATACGCGCATCCAATCAACCAATAATATCATTTTTTATTATGATAAACTTTCATTCTTTTTAAAAATTAAACATCTCGCGAAACCGTACGTTACGCTTATTAAAAAATTATACCATCGGACGAATTAAATTATCTTTCTATAGATATGCACTACTATATGTTTTTAACAACTTTTTTTTTTCAAAATTTCGTCAACAAAATCATATATGATTTGTGAAAATCATATATGATTCGATTTTTAATAATCACATATGATTTTGAGAATCATATATGATTGTAAAAATCATATATGATTCGTAAAAATCGAATCATACATGATTTTTAAAATCATATATGATTCGTAAAAATATATATATGATTTTTTCGATCGAATTTTTGAAAAAATTGTCGGTAAATATGTAAAAGTGCATATCTATAGAAAGATAATTTAATTCTCGCCACGATGGTGTATTTTTTATATTTTGAAGATTTACCGCTTGTAAGATATGTTGTTTTAAAAAAAATGTGGAAAATGATTTTTTATTAATTTAGATAAAAAATGAAGGGTTATGATTTCGTCTATTTTGCTCTACATACAAATACGAAGCCTATATCGATCTCAACTTCATGAAATGATGTCTCGTGACTAAATATTTACCTTTTATTTTCAAATGTAAAATGAATGTCCACAGATGTGCATAGAGTGATTTTACTTTTATTATTATTTTTTAAGTAGACACTTATCTTGACAAAAAGAAAGAGAATGTGTAAACATGAAAGTTATGTTAGTTTTATGGATATAAATTAGTAGACGGGAGTTAGGATCGAACTCGAGACTATGGGATTGCACACTTTACGTATGAGAATTTAAAATTAATAATTAAATATAAACGTTATATTTATTTATTTATTAAATGAAATAACTAACAAACGTTAAGTAATTAATGTAATGAACTAACGGGCGTTAAAGGTATTTGGAAAAGGACTAGATTGCAAAGTTTGAAGTTTCCGAACCTTGGGGATGCCCTCCAACCGATCGCCAAGGGGAAAAGGAAACAAACCCAACTTGTTCACCAAGTTTGCTTGGGTATATATAACAAGGCTAGGGTCTGTTTTGCATCTCTTGTATTCATTAGCTAAATCCTAAAAACGTTTTGTGTGTGTTTTCTTTGTCCAAACCGATCGGCCAAACACCATAGGGTGTCGATCATCACTTTCCAACAAACCAAGTTATTTGTTTGATAAAAACTAGCATTACTTTAATTCGCTTAGTAATGCGGTGTACAAGAACATAGTAATAACATACTTTTGTTATTATCTTGGATTGAATTACAAAACGGTAAGGGTAATTCACATAATCCTAATTAAATCAAATTAGGGTTCATCCGTTGCTAGTTTGTGGATTTGATTCTTGTTCGCCTAAAATCAAGAAAAGGTAACGATATTCTTTTATGTTAATTAATTGTTCATTAATAAATCCTATACGCTTCCACATGATTACTTTGATGTTTTGTGATTATTTATTTGAATGTCATGTTATATAATTCCAACAATGGCATCACGAGTCATTGGTTTTAATGAGTAATTAATTACATAAACGCTAATAAAACAAAATTGTATGTTGTTTGATATTGTTAATCTAGGGTTTATGTTTAATTTATGTTTGGTCGATTTTTAATGGGTGTTCCCTATTTTTTTAGTCGACACATGTATAAATTTTTAGGGTTTTGAAAATTGTTTGCTAACCTTATTAAAACCTAGAATTAATATATTGGTTACGTGATTTATTCGTGAATAATTTGTTATGTGTCATGGAATTTTTTTATATGCGATCTTGTGACTTATTTGTATAATTGTTATGATATCCATGATTATACATGCATGTTAGTCATGGATAAGTTGCTTTGATAATTGTTTAATTGTTGAGACATATTTAATTACGATAAATCTTGAATTGGGGAAGACTCCAATTATGTATATTAATGAATCAATTATGTGCAATTTGGTATATTTTTAATTAAGGGTTTACGCAATCGATTCGTCGATGTATGTGGCTCACTTTCTATCGCTGGAGTGAAAGCCCTAATTAATATATACATTAATTTAACCTAGATATTGATTATTAATAGGTTTTATCAATAAGTTGCATGTGGCTACTTGTTTACACGTATAAATTGTTTATTATGTGCGGATTGTTTTTAGTAGTTTATTTTTTATTTATTACTTGTTTGTTTATTGTGTGCTTTACGCTAAGCAAAGGGTAATTTTGAATAGAAAAATAATAATGGACTAAACAATGGCTAAATTTGATTTGTTTTGGAAGAGTTAAGTTTTCAATAGTTTAATTGATTGGTGACTTTGGTACAAATGACTGAACGGCTCACCCATTAGAATGAACTATAAAGAGGTTAATAAAGAAGTGCGCACAGTCACACCGAAAGGATGTCTAAGGTTATGCTTTTGCGCTACCTGGTCCTCTCTGAAGTTCAATGGAGCTACCTAGTAAGCCATAAAATGTGCAAACTCATCTTAAGGGCGAATTAGTTTTAATTCCATGCGCCACTTCGGTGGTAATTACCCCAAACACTAAGTGTTTACACTTATGCAAAAGTACGGTATAATGGACGATAATTAATACTAAATTCCTTGATTGGTGAACCCAATACCTCAATCAAAACTTTGATAATTGATCTTTATGAATTGGTAATAAAAAGTTTTTATTAAATTTATGCTACAAGATGAATGCATGACATCTTTGTACATATTTGATTTGACCACATAAAATCAAAACTAGTACCCTTTTAAATTAAGTTATATGCCATCTAATTAAAAGGAACACTTGAAGTTGCAATTTACGTCATGACAATACTTGGCTAGATTGTGATGGAGAGGTAAATCTCTATGTAAAGTCAGACCTTACATGGACATATTTGCACTTCTTTAAGTTAGACACTTAAGTTGAGTAGGAAGTGAGACTTCGACTCAATGGCATAAGATGGGATGAAACATGTTTATATTTGCAATAGCGTTGGAAAATATAAATCCCATAATGATCTAGGAGTTGGAAATTGTTTGACAATTAATGTTCGACTTGACACCTTATTATATGCGTTGTTAGAAGCAGATCAACTGATGTAATGAACCTATGATAATTTGGATCCTAGTTTTCAAGAAAATTATATGGTTATATGTTTATATTACCGTTGGGTATATTTTATTTTCTTGAAAAGTTGTATTATCGAAAATACAAATACTTGAACTTTTTCTCGAGAAATGGCTCAAAATAACGATAACACTAACATCAAGACTAAGTTCTCGCTCAAAAGTTTTTGATCGAGAAAAGTTGACTGGCTCTAAGAATTTCAATGATTGGCACCGCTCTTTGAGAATTGTCTCTAGAGTTTGACGGTTGAAATATCTTTATGAACCTTGCCCTAACAACCAATGGTCCTCGATACTACTCAAGCTCAAATTGATGCTTGGCAACTTGAGTATAAGCGTCATAATGATGTGGCTTGTCTTATGTTGGGAACAATGGAATCTGCTCTTCAAAAGCAGTTTGAACATTATTTCCCATATAATATGCTCAATGAACTTCGGACTATGTTTGAGAAACCAGCTGCCGCCGAGATTTATGACTTGACCGACGCGTTACAATGCTGTAGGTAAGGTGAGGGTAAACCCGTAAGTGCTCATGTATTGGAAATGAAAGGTTACATGGACCGCCTAAAGACACTTGGCAAAACTTATGATGATGACATGGTGTGAATCGATAATAGATCCCTTAACAAGGATTTTAATGGTTTTGTCGAATTTCAATATGCACTGCTGGGAAGACAAGCATCGACCTACACGCATTGCTTATTGATTATGAGAAAGGGTTGCCTCAAAAGGTTCCTACCACCCGTGTACTTGCTATTCAGTGGAAGGATTATAAGCCAAAACCGCAACGCAAGAACAACAAGAAGGGGAAGGGTAAGGGAAAGGTTGACAAAGGCAAACAGGTGATGGCCTATCAACATCAACCCAAGAAGAACCCTACTCCTAGGAAGGATAATCCTAAAAAGGATCAAGCATGCCACCACTGTAAGAGTGTTGGGCATTGGAAGAGAACTGCGGTTTCTATCTTGATGAATTCGGGCAAATAAGATGAAGTACGAAGGGTCCTTGGGCCGCTTTCTTCTGGTAATTTATTTTTCATTGAATTATTTACTCTAAATCATAATAATTCCCCGGTATATGATACGGCTGTGGTATTCACATTTGTAATACACTGCAGGGTTTAGAGGAAAGGAAGCTTGCTTATGGGGAGCAATATTCACGAGGAAATGGCGCACATGCACTTTGAAGCCATAGGAACGTTTAGTTTAGTATTGCCTTCGGGCTTAGTACTGTTATTGAACAATTGTCATTGCGCACCTTCTATAATTAGAGGTGTTGTTTCCTTTTCAGCTTTGTTGGATGATGGTTTTACTCATACTATTTCACGTAATGGAATTGATGTTTCTTTAAATGGTGTATTTTATTTTAAAGCAATTATTGTGAATGGTGTGTTTGAAATTGATGTGATTGGAAATGAATCTAACAATAATAATAATTCAATGTTTAGCATTAACAAGAAGATAAAGTTAGACTTGAATTCTTCTTATATTTGGCATTGTAGACTTGCTCATATAGGCAAGGCTCGCATGCATAAGCCGCAACAAGAAGGGCTTTTGCAAAATATCAATGATGAATCATTTGATAAATATGAGTCATGCATATCTCTGGGATGACTAAGAAACCTTTTCATAGCAATATGGAGAGGGCTTCCGATCTACTTGGTCTTATTCATACTGATGTGTGTGGACCACTTAGACATGTGTCAAAGAGAGGTGCTAGCTACTTCTTAACCTTTATCGATGATTTTAGCCGTTATGGTTATGTTTATTTACTTAAGCATAAACATGAGGTGTTTGAAACAATTAAGGTTTTCAAAGTCAAGTAGAACTACAATTGGGAAAGAAGATTAAAGCTCTTCGATCCGATAGAGAGGCGCAGTATCTAAGCCAAGAGTTTAAAGATTACTTAGCCGAGAATGGAATTGTCCAGAATCTCACTTCTCCATATACTCCACAACAAAATGGTGTATCCGAGAGAAGAAATCGTACATTGTTGGACATGATACGATCTATGTTTAATCTTACCACTCTACCTTTATCCTTTTGGTATTATGCTTTGGAATCACTGCTGCGATTCTAAATATGGTTCCCACAAAGAAGGTTGATAAGACACCATATGAAATATGGCATAGTAAAGCTCCTAACCGCTTATTTAAAGGTCCGGGTTGCGAGGCGATGTTAAACGTGACTCACAGATAAACTCCAACAAAGATCCAGAAGTGTATCTTCGAGGATACCCTAAGGAAACTATGGGTTACTACTTTACTATCCAACTGAAAATAAAGTAATTGTTGCTAGGTATGGAGATTTTCTTGAAAGAGATCTCATATCTCAAGAATTCAGTGGGAGAGTTTATGATCCGAAGATGATCAAGAAGATGCATTACCAAAACACTAACGCATTTCCTAGAACCCGATAGTCCGGGTCCTCCACCGAAGTTGAAGTGATTCCCCGTCAGAGATCCGTAGGAATACGCTGCGCACTGAACGCCTATGTCTTAACGTAGAGGTTGAGGAAACTATGTTAGGAGATCTTGGAGAGCCTACTAGTTATAAAGCTGCCATGGCAAGTCCTGATAAGGAAAAATGGCAAGTTGCAATGAATGGGAAATGCAATCCATGAGAGAAAATGAAGTCTGGGTAGAGGTTGACTTACCTCCAAACGCCAAGGTGGTTGGAAGTAAGTGGTTCTATAAGATTAAGACTGACATGGATGGCAATGTACACGTCTATAAAGCTCGCCTAGTTGCGCAAGGTTTTACTCAAACTTATGGCATTGATTTCGAGGAGACCTTTTCTCCTGTAGCGGACATTAGAGCTATTAGAATTCTCATAGCTATAGCTGCATACTATGACTATGAGATATGGCAAATGGATGTCAAAACCGCCTTCTTAAATGGTCGCTTAGATGAAGACATCTATATGAAGCAAACTGAGGGGTTCGTGAATCCACAATTTCCAAACCGTGTATGCAAACTTCAAAGGTCCATTTATGGATTGAAGCAAGCATCAAGGCAATGGAATAAAAGATTTGATGAAGAAATCAAAAGGTATGGATTTATTCAAAATCTTGATGAGCCATGTGTATATCACAAAGTTAGTGGGAGTGATGTAATTTTCCTAATACTTTATGTCGATGACATATTAATTATGGGAAAAGACATTCGAAGTTTGCAAAATGTTAAGGCATATCTTGGAAAGTGTTTTTCCATGAAGGATTTAGGAGAAGTTGCATACATTCTGGGAATCAAGATCTACCGAGATAGGTCAAAGAGGTTAATTGGTTTAAGTCAAAGCGCTTACATTGATAAAATATTGAAGAGATTCAATATGAAAAATTCTAAGAAAGGATATTTGCCGATGGAGGTAAAGCATGGCTTATGTAGCGATATGTATGCTTCAATACCTTCAGAGGTGGCACGCATGAAGAAAGTTCCTTATGCTTCGCTGTAGGATCTATTATGTATTGTGAGATGCACAAGGCCGATGTGGCATTCGCCAAAACATGACCAACGATATCAACGAATCCGGGTGAACTTCACCGATTGTGTTAAACATATTCTAAAGTATCTTAGGAATACTAAAGATATGTTTTAGTGTATGGAGGAAATCCGCACACGAACTTGGTGTTACAGTTACCGCGGATGCATCCCGGCAAGGTGGATAAAGATGATACGAAGTCTCGAAGGGTTATGTCTTTGTCATCAATGGAGGAGCATTGATCGGAAGAGCAAGAAGCGAGTACGACGATGTCCATGACGTAGAATCCGAATACATAGTCGCTTCGAAGTCGCAATGGAGGTTTGGATTAGGAAATTCATTTCATGGCTTGGTGTTATGCCTTCAATTGAATCACCTATTGATATGTATTGTGACAATTCTCCTGCAATCATATTTGCCAATGAACCTAGAGTCATGAAGGGCACCGACATTTTCTACTAAGTATCACTATGTTCGGGAACAAGTCCGTGAAGGTGAAATAAATCATCGAAAGTTCACAAGATGATAACTTAGCTGATCCGTTCACTAAGGCTTTAGCTAAAGACAAGCTTGTAGGACTTGCTAATGAAATTGGACTTCGTTTAGCTAAAAGTTTCATGCATAACTGCGGATTAGTATTTGATAAAGGATATTGTAAAACATTTATTATTTCAATGAAATAAAGTTTGGATTATGTTTATTTTCATTTATAATATTGTTGTCCTATATTTGCATGTTTAAACCGTGAGTAACTAAGTTATTCTAAATGTCCGTTGTCGATTAATGATATGGGAGTATCATTAAATTAAGACAAATCTGCGAGATGTGGTAGAATATACTTGAAAGTATATTGATGAGAATGCATACCAATTTTGGATGATATTCAATGAATTGAATATAGGACTTATCCCAACTACATAATTTACTTTGTGGATATTGTTATAAGTAAATTATGAATAGTTATCCTCAGACTTGAGATACCGGATAAGTGTCATGAATGTAGTGCATTGAAGCAACTTAACGCTATACATAAATCGTAGTCATAAGGGTTGTTTTCATAAATGTTACAAAGTTTGTGGGTTATTCTTGTAGTCAAGATAGAATTTGTTCCTTCAAATTTATTTGGAGTTTAATACTGCTGGGCCCCTCAGTAGGGTTGACAAGATGTTTGTGCGGCCACACCCAAATCTCCCCTAAATATGTTTAGATGATTTGGTAATCTTGGTCAATCACTTACAACGAGAAACAAAATAGTTTTATAAAGAATGACTTAATTACATATATTTATTTAACGTGGTATTAGAAACAAAAGGATAATAATAATGAGAAATCTTTAAAAGGTTTTCCAGAGCCTTGCCGAGTTGTACTAGAGGCATCGCGTTGTTGCTAGACGCTAACCGATGTGATCACTCTATTAAGATATATTCAAGTGGGAGCTGTTAGTTTTATGGATATAAATTAGTAGACGCGAGTTAGGATCGAACTCGAGACTATGGGATTGCACATTTTACGTATGAGAATTTAAAGTTAATAATTAAATATAAACGTTATATTTATTTATTTATTAAATGGAATAACTAACGAACGTTAAGTAATTAATGTAATGGACTAACGGGCGTTAAAGGTATTTGGAAAAGGACTAGATTGCAAAGTTTGGAAGTTTCCGGAATCCCTTGGGGATGCCCTCCACCGATCGGCCAAGGGGGAAAAGGAAACAAACCCAACTTGTTCACCATGTTTGCTTGGGTATATATACAAGGCTAGGGGTCTTGTTTTTGCATCTCTTGTATTCATTAGCTAAACCCTAAAAATGTTTTGTGTGTGTTTTCTTTGTCCAAACCGATCGGCCAAACACCATAGGGTGTCGATCATCACTTTTCCACAAACCAAGTTATTTGTTTGATAAAACTAGCATTACTTTAATTCGGTTTAGTACGTGTGTACAAGAACATAGTAATAACATACTTTTGTTATTATCTTGGATTGAATTACAAAACGATAAGGGGTAATTCACATAATCCTAATTAAATCAAATTAGGGTTCATCCGTTACTAGTTTGTGGATTTGATTCTTGTTCGGCTAGAATCAAGAAAAGGTACGCATATTCTTTTATGTTAATTAATTGTTCATTAATAAATCCTATACGCTTCCGCATGATTACTTTGATGTTTTGTGAATTTTTATTTGATTGTCATGTTATATAATTCCAACAAGTTATCATGCTAATGATGTGTGTTTCATCCTACTAATGATGTTTGTGAGATTTTGCATAAATGCCTTTGAAAAGAGAGTGAGTAGAAAAAATAAATGAAGCCGAAAGGATGTTGTACATGAAAAGAATGAAGAGAAATATAAAAAATGTCAATACCATAAATGTTTTATTTTATTTATCGACATTTATTCATGAATTTGCTTCTAGGAGGTGTGCAAAATTATTTTCAAAAATTTACATCATTTATACATTGTTCCATGTATACTGATATAAATTTTAATACTTTTTACTCCGTAAATATCTTAATGTTGGGTAAGTTAGAATAACGTACGGCATGTAGTACGTCGATCCACAAAGTTATAAATTTTTATCTACGTATTAGTTAAAAAATTAACATTGGTTCTTCGTTGTAGGATACATGTTAGAAGCATGTAAACCTCGAAGGAGAAGTTGAGATAGAAGATTTAATAATTAATGTTCATAGGAAAAGTTAATTTTATTTTCAGGGAGTTTAATTTGTTAATTTCCTATTGCATGATGATGTTTAATTTTTAAATGAAAAATCGTTGAAAGAAAAAGAAATGATAGAACCACAAAATAAGTTGTCATTTTGTGATAGGATTATTTTTATATATTTTCTATCTCTTCTCTCTAATTAAACAAATCACGAAATGACATTTTATTTTTTAAAATTTGTTGTAAAAGTTATTATGTGGTTTATCGCTTCTCTTATACGAAACCATAAACTAACGGAGTGGTCATATATTTATATCCGAAACAGATCTGCCACTTATGTATAACGATATAATCTAAATTAGTGAGATCAAGTATGATCATACTCGGTATAAGCGGCAATAATTAAATAAACAAATGGTAGTAATTAATTAAGAAGTAGATGTAAAAGTTGGATTTGGTGATCCCAAAGACTTGAATGTCTTGGATAGTCACGCTTGGGTTTAAAAAAAGGTGCATCGATCATGGGCTTGGATCACGCTTTATGAATTAAATATCAGATTTATGTCTGAATAGTGTTTGCCTTTACTTCATCAATTCCGTATCCTCCTTAATGCCTTCTAGTTCTTCAACTAGACAAAAACTCGTTTCATTCTAACTTTCAGAATCTTCGTCATGTTAATAAACAGATTAAAAGTTCAAGTACCATACTATTGTTTTGGTCATTATTAGACATCAAAATTTGGATATTTATAGATTCGGGAATAATAAAATAAACCTTTATTTCCGCTTTTCTTAGGTATAACTTTTCATAGTTATAAAAAAGTAAACATGAGTTTAATTTGTCCATTTATTAGTGAACGGGAAAAATAGCATTTATTGAGTTAGGTGACAAATTGTTTCGTTGTCCACGCCATTGAATGACTGTGCTCATGTCTATGCAAGTTATTAGAGCATTCACTATGATGGTTTGTGCAAAGGTGCATAAATTCAAAAATGTGCAAACTATAGTAGATATATATTTCAAGTTTATGTGGGTATGAATAGGTTCTAGATATTTGAAAATGTTAAAAGTATTATGTTTTGAAAGTGTTGATAGGGTTTTTATGGTTTGAAAATCATTATTTCTAGGTTTATCTATAATGGAAATATGTTTATAATAATGAAAATGTTTATAAATTAATAAAGATCATTTGGTATCATCTCCCCAATCAAGAAATGCTCGTGATTGATTGGTCAACGAGGGGTCTATTGGAGAAAATGGCTAGGGTTCAAAGCCCACCTCCTCGATAAGTACAAATACCAGGACATGTGTTTATTTCCCGGGTCGGCTCGGGGAGGGTCCTATTGCACCATATAATGCATGGGATCAGGGTGATCCCACCGATATTCACCTTTGGAGATTGGAGATTTCTTGGGGATATTCTGTTAGATTTTTACATATTCGCTAGATTTGAGAGTATCTTGCAAGATTACATAAAGATTTTGAAAGATTTTAGCCAAACTATTTATCAATCTAGTGGGCCGGATCCTTTGATTACACCCGCCGATCCCTTTGAAGGATATCCACTGAATTTAGAGAACAGAGGCATTTTTTGCCTATGAATAGAAGGCCCTCATTTCTCATTGTTCACTCATCCATCTCATACATACTCTCTCATATTCTCTCAGCAGATCATAATAACCTTAATCTCATATGAAAGTCATAGTTTACTTATTTTGGTGATCTTTTCATTTATCCATAAAGGACGAGATCTTTTCAGTTATCCATTAAGTTTACTTGTTGCTAGTCTTCATCTTAATCACTAGATCTCGTTTATTCTAGTTGATCATTCATCTCATTGTACCATAAACTTATATTGATAGATTGTGTTTTGGGTTGTTCTACCTATAAAAGAACCCAATATTTAGTTTTGTATAGATAAAGTGTAAGAAAAGCAGAGGTTTCTCTCGTTGGATAAGGATCTTGTTGACATAGTGTTTACTTAACTCTGAAGTTATGTACTGGAGTGTAGTAGGGCAAGTAAGACGTCCTTGTAGTAAACCACTAACACTTCTATCTCTTCTTTACTTTACTTTACATATCGTATTTATCTTTATTATTTATATTCTTGCATCATCAATACTTCACTATCCAAAAGATTTCACATATACTTGATCTAACTATTTTTGAAACTAAATTTTAATCGTAAACTATTCAACCTTTCTTTTAGTTTTCCACAATTAGTATCAAAAGCATGTTACTAAAAATTTTTAAGTATATTGTTTTTAAAAATTTTAAAATCAATCTAATGGAATTAAAACTATAAAGAATGACTAGCCTATGCAAAGACCACCACTATTTGAAGCTAACGGTTTTATATATTAAAAAATAGATTTGAACATGTATGTAAATCTAAAAATATTTATCTTTGGCATATTATTGTTGATGGTGATTATAAACTTGTTGTTAGAAATACTTCAACCGTAGAAATGAAAGTGTTCCTTACTTAAGCCGTCAAAACGATGACCAAAAGAAAATGCTTTCGAAAAATAATGATACAAAAATGGTTTTATATAACGCCTTACCTAAAAAGGAATACAAAAAAATTTATGCATAAAAAAACTAAAGATATTTGGAGCTCTTTAGTAATTACTCATCAAGATAATAAGCAAGTTAATAATAAATTAGATTTATTTGTTCAACAATATGAGCAATTTTCAATATGAGATGATGATAGTATTGATAATGCATTTGCTAGATTTAACACTATCATTACTTCATTACAAGAACTTGATGAATATTTTTCAAGTCGTAATCATGTCGAGATTTTAAGAGCACTTCACCCAAATAGAGACCAAAGGTGACAACCATAGAAGAATCAAAGGACTTGTCGATTTTTCTTCTCGACGCAACTTATTGGCAACCTAAAAGTCATGAATTTGTGTGTTGGCAAAAGACTCGAGGCTTCTAAAGACAAGAACTAAAAATATAAGTCACTAGCACTAAAGCCGTAGGAATCAAGCGACGAAGAAACTTCCTCTTCGGATAGTGAAAATGAAGAATATGTTATGACGGTAAGGGACTTTTAAAAAGTTATTTAGAAGAAGAGGAAGATTTGTGAGACAACCTCATGATGACAAAAAAGCCTTTTGAAAATTCAAGGAAGACAAAAAGGGAAAGGTTAATCGAAAGTGATTTAACTATGGTGATCAAAATAACTTCATTAGTTATTGTCCCAAACACTCTAATAGTGATAAAAAAGCATTTGTTAATACAAATAAACCGTAAAAATGTTTATTAATATTTAGTGATATCTTTGAGTTTTGTTGATAACAAATATAATGTTATCATAAGTAAAATTATAAGGATACATGTTATTTTTGTAAAGCATCTACACATAGTCATTTAATACAAATTGATGTAATAACTCATTTGTTGTAATAATTTATTAGGATGGGTAAAAACCACAACCCATGACCCATACCCATGGATCATATTCGTAACCCATGGAGTTAAGCCATACCCATTGTCTAGATGCATTGCATCTATTAGATACATTGTATCTATTTAGATACCCATGGTTCATAATCTAGGACCCATGACCCATGATTGTTGGGAATTATGTGAAGTACGAATTATGCTGCTAGCCACAATGGCCCGCCAGTGTATGGATTCTCGGCCAAGACATCGCTCAATAAGAATAGTTTGTTTCTCATGGAAGTTTTTATTCGTTTAGTATATTTAGTTTGGATATACATGAGCTTTATTAGGAAGTGATTGTGTATATCTTATTTTGTTTTATGTTTATACGCTTTTGGGAAACGGTATAGGGTTTTATTTTAGGTTCCTTGTCTATAAAAGGAACACAATAGAATGAATTATGGATTAGACGTTTTTACATATTATTAATATAACGATCCATAGAGGATCAAAGAGTTCTTAGTTATCCGTGTTTTATACTTGTGTTTATATTCCGCAAAAGAATACAAGTTGTAGAGATTTTCTTTTAGTTTGGTTGTGATTACACAAGTTTATACTAACGCATCTACTTGTCAAGATCTATCAAGGTCTATTAGTTTTCAACAAGTGGTTTCCCAGAGCTGCTAGAGTCTCACGATACTAAGGACGATTTTTCTAAACACCAATACAACCTAAACAAAAAACTCACCATGCTGGATCAGACGCGATGCTGAAATCACCAACAACCAAAACACCACCCATCTGCAACACCTAAGTCTCTAACAAAGAATGCTAAGTTTCCTTACCTAAAATGGAGGAAAGTATGATCTTTGGGCGATGAAGATGCAAACCGATTCCAACGCTGATTGGAATCTATGGAGATAGTACCGGCGGGAAACAGTTTGAAGAAAACTACCATAGATGCTGCTGGTAAGATGACTTATGTTCCTCCCAAAATCGTCAAGAGTTACCGCGTCAGAGAAACCAAGGTTAAAACCATTCTTCTTCAAGCTATTCCTCGAGATCACTTGAGTGATTTTCACTTCATGCAAGATGCCAAGGACATATGGTTAGTAATTAAGGCTATGTTCGGTGGGAATGAGGAGTCTAGGAGAATGAGAAAGTCCATGCTGCGTCAACAGCTTTCAAGACTTTCAAATCTCTCAAGAGGAAGGAATTCATATGGGATATGACAAGTTTCACAAGATTTTAAGTCAAGAATCACCGGCAGCAAAGCCGATAATGATGATCGCACTTAAGTTCTGAGGTTCTTACCTCAACTGGCTACAAGTAAGCATTGCTTTAAAAGCTAAAGGTGGCCTGGATATGCTTACTTTTGATGAGTTGTATACAAACTTAAAGCTCTGAACATGATAAGAAGTCCTTTTAGATCATCATTCATGCTAGTCACACAACAACATTCGTTGGAGCCTCTAACCCAAAGATGAGTCATGGTCCAGTCCAACTTATCATCATCATCTTACACTACCACTCCATCAAGTTCTCAATCTGGAGGTATAATGGAAGATGTGATTGGATCCTTCTTTGCCGACATGATCCTCAGCAGAACTGCCTATAGGATTTAGATCGTGGATCCACCGGAGATGGAAGAGATGAAGCCGGTGGCGTGGCTATGCTGTCCATGGATATCAAGAATTTTGAGCGCAAAGCCGCGAAGGTTTGGCTTTCAAGGAAGAGATCCAACAGGTTTGACAAAAAGGAAGGTCAAGTGCGTCACATGTCAACAGATGGGTCACTTCTCCAGAGAGTGCAAAGATAGGAAAGTTGGTGATGAGTCGAGATACTCTACTTATCGCGAGAATCGAGGGAGTCTGAACTTCAAAAGGATCGCCAGCTTTTGGTCACTCTGACAAATAATGGGACTGAAGCATCATGAGCGTGATAATGATGGTCCTGATAATGTTGGTTTGATTGCAAGTCGCTTCGAGGATAGGCATGATCGTATTTCCTTGATGGGCATCTCTCGTACAAACTGCTTGTTTGTTGCAAAGTGAGCTGCTATATGAACTCAAAGAAGCTTATGATATTTTGAAACCTAAATATAATGAATGCTTTGTAGAAGTTGAAGCTTATAAACAGGCTTTAAAATCACTAGAAAGACAAAAGGTTTGGTTTCCAAGAATCAAATAGCTTATGATGAGAAATAAGTGTGTTAGAAAGGATCCTAATGTGCTAAAATGAGTTAAAATATTCGAGAAGTTAAGAGCGTATGTAGTGTCGAAAATCTAGAGTCAAGGTGAAACTAGATGAGGAAATTGCTAGGCATAAAGAATGGTTGTTAAATGGAATTAAGTTAGCTAGTCACATCTATGCTAGTCAAACTCCAAATACTTCTATAGGATTAGGCTTAAGAAGTATGTAGGGTTAGAAGCTAGATGACACACAAATCTACACCACAGTGCCTAGCTAATTTTGTGAGTTAGTTGTGCCCTACACAGACGTGGACCTATTAGAGGTGAGGACATGCCCATTGACCTTTCCATTTCTGTTGACTTTGATGGATCACATCATCTCTATGGAAAAAAGTCAAATGACTTGCCGCACTCTGATACTTCTTCTAATGACTTTGTCTCTTGTGTTAACAAGTGACAAGTCCTCCTCGAAAGGTGGTCTACAGAGTGTGATTCAAATGACAAGTCCGACCTTCCCAAGTCTACACCCCCACCAAGCACCCAAGACTACCAATAAGCATCGAAGTTGCTGCCAAGGAACTTCTTCCAAGACAGCTTGCCTCCTCAAGACTTGCCTTTAATTCTTTGCATAATAATATCATAAAACAATTCTTTTCATGGTTTTGGTTTGAATACTACTGCTTGTAATAGAACATCTTTTGGTTTGAATAAATCTTCTAAACAGAAGACATGTTTTGTGTGTAGAAGTAAATTTCATTTAATTAAGGATTGTGATTTTCATGAGCAAAGGATAGGTAGGTGTGGTGATTCAGGACATCTTAGACCAATGTGGATCAATGTTAATGATATACCACCTTATGTTCCACAAGCAACTTATACTAATTCTCCTTTTCCTTGGAGAAGACCAGTTGCAAGACCATATGTACAAACAAAAAGTTCATATTTTAATGGTTATTGGCTCCGATATGTTGACTCAATGACCTGATGGGAAAGGGTACCGACATCTGCTTGCAAGTCCTCAAAGAAGTTGTTCTGGAATAAAAAGGACCTAAATTTCAATGGAAACCCAAGAACAATAGTGGATCTTTTACATCTGCATGGCATAACTCCTATGATCCACAAGGTGTTCAAGTCAGCAAATGACTTGAGCCTCCATAGTGTACTAATATTTTTGTATATTGTTTTTGTTGTTGTAGAATCATCCTCTTAAGCATAAATATGTGGCATTGTTGATAAGTGGTTGTTCAAGAAGTATGTCAGAAACAGTGGATATGATGCATAACTTTGTATCAATTGAAGGAGGAGGCAATGTAACCTTTGGAGGATGTGATGGAAGGATTACCGAAAGGGACCATCAAAACACCTCAACTGGACTTTGAGAATGTATACTATGTCAAGGAACTCCAACACTTCAACTTGTTCTCAGCCTCACAAATTTGTGACACCAAGAACAAAAGTACTCTTCACAAGAGGATGAATGTCTTGTGCTGTCTAAAGCCTTCAAACTCCCGTAAATACACTTCAATTCTCGCTTGAAAGTTCCTCGAATCACAATCTTTATACATTCAACTTAATCGATGTTAAATGATGAGTGCTCAAATACTCATCATTTTTGAATAATCTAAACTCGCAAAACATCCGAAAACACTCAAAAATGCATCAAATGATAAAAATATCACAAACGTGTTTTATGTGTTTTAAATGCAAAAAGATCAAAATCGATGGAAAATGATCAAGTTTGCAAAATTGGCGCTTTTTAGTCCCCAAGTTTCACAAATTGTCAAAATGTAAATTCCTAGTATATCAAAAATAAAGAAAAATGTCATTTAAGGTCCATGGGATTCAAAAGTTGTTAAAACAAACCCTTCAAAGTTTAAAATTTGCAAAATTACAACTTTGGTCCCTCAAGTTTAAAAGTGGCAAAATGGTCCTTGGAAATTTGAAATGTCAAGTTTGGTCCTTGTACTATTGGAGCTTGTCACTTTTAGTCCCTTGGGGAACTTTTGCATAAATGGCAAGAATGGTCCCTTTGAATTTCGAATTTACAACAAAGGTCCCTATGTTATTAAACCTTTTACACCCATTGACCCTTTGTTATAACCATTGAACCCCTGCCATTC
Source organism: Chrysanthemum makinoi (assembly GCA_910596185.1). Taxonomy (NCBI): domain Eukaryota; kingdom Viridiplantae; phylum Streptophyta; class Magnoliopsida; order Asterales; family Asteraceae; genus Chrysanthemum; species Chrysanthemum makinoi. The sequence continues at coordinate 78,418,564 of OU343218.1, read as the reverse complement.
CTCTTGTGACCCCTTGACCTTGACCCCTACCTTAATATAATACCTCGTCAATATCCGTCAAACAAAACACAAACCCGCCAAATCCGCTCCTCTTCCTCCTAACCTCACCAGCACACACACCATCCTCCCATTCCCCAAATTACCTTCACCTTCCCTTGTCCCTCCACCTCAACACAAAACAAGAATCATTAAATGATCCCTTCCCCTAACACTCAACACCCACCAATTGCTAAAAATACTTTCCCCGCCAAAAATACCATCAATGCATAAAATGGCTCTAATGATCCAATGGCTTAAAAGAAAAGTGGGATTTGATCCAAGACACGCTGAAGCTGGAATAAATAGAAGGAAGAAAGACATAGTTCAGAGTAGTTTTTTAGTTTTAGTTTACTTGTATGTCGTTTTTCATTTTACTGTCTTAATTAGTTTTCTAAATTGTAATTTTAAGCTTTCTTGTATTGAACCTAAGCCACTTAGTCTTTTGTAACTCATTTCAAGCATTAATTTCAAGGTTTTATTTAAGTTCATGTTTTTATGTTTCTTGTTATAAATTTAGTTTATATTTTCTTAAATCCAAGCTCCAAAGAGTTTATTTCTAATCCCAATAAGCTCATGAAGTCAGTGATAGCTTTCAAAGGAGCTTTAGATACGATTCACTCAATTTGGCACTCACCAACAAAAGTCAACCTGATAAGCATTAGTTGGATTTGGTCATGATATTTGGTGATAGAAGAGTTGGAATTGGGTATATTTAGATTAGAATAGTGTAGTTATTGGTTCTGTTTAAGCTTATCTACGCTTGGACCTCATGTAAGTTTGGTTTCCTTTCTATAAAACCGCCAAGTACTCATTCTCAGCCAAATTCATATTTGATCATGATAGTGTTTGAATTTGTTTTAATCTAGCTCTAGGATTATTGTTAGATCTCCTTTTTCAATATTGCACTAGCAGAAGTAAGATTAGGTAGTTGAAATTGCTTATTAGTTTCATTAAGTAGTGTTTGGGTCTCAAGCATCTAACTGAGATTTAGCTTAAAAGCTTAGGATAGTTATCGCTTAGTCCATACTTGCATCATTAAGTCACTTCCTACTCACTTTTGCACTCTAGGACTTTCAAAGTCAAAATCATATTTAATCTTGCTCTATTTGTTATCTGTTAGACATTTAGAATGCATAATCATGTATATTAGTGTAAAAGTTGTTTATATAGCTTAAGTAAGTCTTATAGTAGCTTATTACATCACATTCAAATTCTTAAGATCAAACCTAAGTTCATATTAGTTAAACTTATAGTATAAATTTAAAAGTCAAAATTTCTAAATACCGCTTTTGAATAAACTTAGAATTTTATTGTATACTTATTACTAAGTTTTAGCTAAACTTTTGGGATAGTAATATTTAGTCTCAACTAAATTAGAAAAAATACTAGCTTATATATAATTAGCTTATAGACTTATTAAGCTTCTTTGACCTGTTTCAAAACATGTCATGTTCATACGCTTGAATTAATGCTTATTTTGAGTTGTTAAAGTGCTTATTTCCAAGTTATTATGCTTATTCGCTTGATATATTAGCTTATTATAAGTGTTTAGCTTATTTTCAATTCATCTTGTTCTTATTCACTAGCTTATTAGCAAATTGGCCTTAACCTTGTGCTTATTTCCAAATTCTAGCCCATCGTTGATAATCATAGTTTTAAACAAAGGTTTTAGGCAGCTTTTATAAAAGTTTCAGCTTGTGAAAGTATTATTTTAGTGTACTTATTAAGTTTGAAAAAGAAAAAAAATAGTTCAAAAAATATTGCAACCGTGGATTCGAACCCAGTTCCGCCAGTTCACTATCCACGCTTTCAAGACACACCGCACAACAAGTTATGCCCTTGGGACTTTCTTGTTATACTTTGCACAAACAACTCATTTAACTCATTTTTCTTTTTCTTTTTTTAAAAAGTCTCAAACATGCTTTGCTTATTAGTAGCTTATCTCATTTAGCTTTTCCATTTCTTATTTTTCCTTAGTTCTAACAGTTAAAGTATTTTCTCAAAATTTTCGTATTTTTCTAAAATGTTTTAGTATTTTTAAATATTAATTAGTGTTAATAGTATTTAATTCATAATAAAAATATAAAAAGTCAAAAATATAAATCTTTTTCTAAAATTTTGTCATATAGTACGTAATAAAATTGTTTTTACACTTGTAGGACTCTTATTTCATAAATTTTACGTTTTTGCTTAAGACCGCTGCACTTTTTATACTTTAATGACGCTTTCATTTTTAAATCAAATTTTTAGATAATTTAAATTTACGCTTTAGTTAAAATAATTTATTTGTTATTTTGTTTTATAAAATCACAAAAACATCATTGTAAAAATAGTGATAGCGCTTATTTAATATATTTTAACTTTTTAATTTTCTTAATTTGCATTTAAGTCGTTGTTATTTATAAACTTTTCTTTAGGTATGCTTATCCATCAAAACCTTTCCGATCACTAACTTAGTGATCATTCTATCGCCCGATCAAGTGTTCACACACCATTGAGTCTCTCGTGGACTTAACGAACCTAGAATTCATTATATTCTCCAAGACTTCATTGTATTTGTGCGGCGCTAAGCTTCTTTACTTGTTAGCCATTCACAAGTGGCTAGCTTGGTGAGGTAGCTTGACGTTTAGCACAGATCAAATTTGGCGCCACTGCCGAGGCTTTAGCGTGTTAAGCCTTTTTCGCACCCATTCTTGCACATATACCATCTTTTGTAAAAGTTTTTGTAAAGTTATCGAAAATCCAAAAAGTTCATTAACACTTTTCCCTAAGTGTTATCAACACCAAAAATATTTTCCTTCTTGTTTTATAGCATGTTTTTCAAAAAATGCCAAAAATATTCTCTTACCCTCTTACCCTTTTGATTCTTTTTATTCCTTTACCTCTATCCATTTGATCTACCTTCTTCTATTCTCATGGATCGTTCTTTGTGTCGGTTGTAGAGCCTCTTTTTGGTTCACCCGTCACTGGTGTAATAATGTGGTGTACAGTTGTGGTAATGATATTCATAACGGGAGTTGTTTGTTTTGTGGTTCGAGGAATTCATTTCATTATGATCCTAATCCAACTCATTTTAATCTACCCCTCAAACTTTTCCAACTACCCACCACGCCCGACTTATCTAATCAGCTGCGGAGTATTGTGGAGGTCCACCCGAAGTTTTGAGTGTCAAACGAGGAACACGCTTGTCTATGAGCATAACTGTAACAATTATGACTACTCTTATCATGACCAACCTCCACAAGACTAAAACGATTCAAACACAACCTCTCAAGAAATTCCTCAAGAACTTCCAAAATTGTCTCATATACTCAAAGATTTAAAAAGAATTGGTTAAATAAAGAGTCTCGCCGAAACGATGCCTAAGAACAAGTACTAGAGTGTTCCCAATATTGGAAACCCTCGTGTACGCATTATGATGACGATTTTAATTACGCACGATGATTTTAATGAGGAATTCCACGACCGAAAGTGGCAATCCCACTCCCGCTTCTGAGCCTTCATCCGACTCTTCCCCTTCACTCATGCCGTTGAGAAGTGAATTCGAAGAGGTCGATGATCCTATTTCTTTGAAATTTTGATCCCAAAGACTCTCACCATGGATAAGCATCTCAAAGACTATTCGAAACGGAATCCTAATGTTGAGAACTTTATCCCCATCCCAAGTGAGTCCAGGAAATTCTTTTGACCATGAGTAAACATGCCTCTCCTTTTACAAATAATCTTGTTGAGATTCTCAGATTTTGACAAAGGATTATAGTGATGCCTATCTTTATATTCTAAAGACATAGAATTTATTGATGCATCACTTCCACATTCCGAGATCGTCAACTTAGAAGAGGATGTTGACCATGTTGTTTCGACAACAGTTAATACGCATCATCACTAATCCCTATTCGAATTCACTCAATTTACTCTAAATTCGCTAATCCAATCTTTGATAGTGATGAGTCCTGACACACGGAGACTATTATAATGGACGAGGTGCATATTATAGCCCATGGAATCAAGCACATGTCCCACCCTCCCAGATACTCTTCATGAGGAGTTCTCCAGTGAACTCACTCATATCATATCTCCTACCGGAGTATGATTGCTTGGATGGCAAAAATCATGACGGGGAGAGAATCTCACTTGCATAGTTATGACAAATCTTCCCACCCTCCCCAACCGAGATGCCTTCCAACCCAAAGAGCTCAACCAATAAAATCCAAACGAGTGCAATCAAGACTAATCCCGAGGAAGAAGATCTAGTCATGATTGTCATGATTTTCCTCTTTTCTTCACCTACTGGTGACTTCCTCTTCTTTCACTCTTTCGAATGAAGACACTATTTTTGACCCCGCATTTTCATTTATCATTTGTGAGCCGGGTCTTTTCTCTAGATATTCGGCTGGGTGGAACTTTCACGTGCTTCAAATGTTTATCCAAACATCTTTAATGAAAGTCCGATGGAGATTGTTTCTTCCACTTTGCTTCCCCATGAACCAATGAATGCGGGGATGGAGTCAAGCTAGCGACTGTAACCAAAAACAAGAGTAACACACCATATGGGTTTTCACCCATATTTCTGACTTCTCTTACCCTCTTTCTACTACCTAAGTGTGGGGTGAAGCCCCACATGTTATATATATATATATATATATATTCTTTAAAAAAAAAAAAAATCTCTTTCAAATAATGGCCGTAGTATTTCCCTTTTACGTTCTTTGTTTCGGCATAACCGCGGTACTTTGAATATTGAGGGCAATATTCATTTCTAAGTGTGGGGGGGAATTCTCACGAATTTTATCATATATTATCCACCTAATTCCCCATTTTGGCCAAAATTTTTTGGAGTAAGTGTTCTCAGACTTACTCATTTGGTTATCGCACCATGTCTAAAACAAAAGGATTGGCTAATCCAGAGCAAACGGCTCTTGGTAAAATATATATCAACCGTTAATGGCTTGCAATTTGCCCAAAATTGTATGGTATTCAACTCACCATATCTTTAATTAGTGAAGAGTTGGCTAGCCCGCAAGATTATGGCTTGTGGTAAAGGCAAAGGGAAAAACCATAATTGGTAATCGACTCACCAAAGATAATATTGATAATTTATCTAAGAGTTGGCTAGTCCGCAAACGGCTTCTGGTAAAGACAAATCAAACGTTGAAGTCGGTGGTTTGCTCAAAATCACATGGTTATTGTACCATAGTTCTTACTTGAATGAAACATTTGGCTACTCCGTAGTGATGGCTTTTGTAAAGAGTTTTTAAAATCCATTAATTTTTCTCAAATCATTGCTAGGGACTAGCAATATCTTAGTGTGAGGATTGATGAGTGTCTAAATACTCATCATTTTGTACAATCTAAACCTAAAAAACATCTCAAAACACTAAAAAATGCATCAAAATGATAAAAATATCACAAATCGTGTTTTTATGTGTTTTAAATGAAAAAATATCAAAATCAGATGAAAAACATATCAAGTTTGCAAAATTGGCGCTTTTAGTCCCCAAGTTTCACAAATTGTCAAAACAAAGTCCCTAGTATATCAAAATAAAGAAAAATGTCATTTAAGGTCCATGGGATTCAAAAGTTGTTAAAACAAACCCTTCAAAGTTTAAAATTTGCAAAATTACAACTTTGGTCCCTCAAGTTTAAAAAAGTGGCAAAAATGGTCCTTGGAAATTTGAAAATGTCAAGTTTGGTCCTTATACTATTGGAGCTGTCACTTTAGTCCCTTTGTGAACTTTGCATAAATGGCAGCAATGGTCCCTTGAATTTCAGAATTTACAACAAAGGTCCCTATGTTATTAAACCTTTTACACCCATTGGACCCTTGTCATAAACCATTGAACCCCTCGCCATTCCTCTTGTGACCCCCTTGGACCTTGACCCCTACCTTAATATAATACTCGTCAATATCTCCCGGGTCAAACAAACACAAACCCGCCAAACCGTCTCTCTTTCTCCTAACCCACCCGCAACACACCATCCTCCCATTCCCAGCCTCACCTTCACCTTCCCTTGTCCCTCCACCTCAACACACAAAACAAGAATCATTAAATGATCCTCCCCTAACACTCAACACCCAATTAAATTAAGTTAAAAATACTTTCCCCGGCCAAAAATACCATCAATGGCTAAAAATGGCTCTAATGATCCAAATGGCTTAAAAAGAAAAAGTGGATTTGATCCAAGACATGCTGGAAGCTTTTTGGGAATAAATAGAAGGAAGAAAGACATAGTTCAGAGTATTTTTTTAGTTTTAGTTTACTTGTATGTCGTTTTTCATTTTACTTTCTTAATTAATTTTCTAAATTGTAATTTTAAGCTTTCTTGTATTGAACCTAAGCCACTTAGTCTTTTGTAACTCATTTCAAGCATTAATTTCAAGGTTTTATCTAAGTTCATGTTTTTATGTTTCTTGTTATAAATTCAGTTTATATTTTCTTAAATCCAAGCTCCAAAGAGTTTATTTCTAACTCCAAATAAGCTCACTGAAGCTGTTGATAGCTTTCAGTGAGCTTTAGATACAGATTCACTCAATTTGGCACTCAGTCAACAAAAGTCAACTGATAAGCATTAGTTGGATTTGGTCATGATATTTGGTGATGAAGAGCTGGAATTGGGTATATTTAGATTAGAATAGTGTAGTTATTGGTTCTGTTTAAGCTTATCTACAGTTGGACCTCATGTAAGTTTGGTTTCCCTTTCTATAAAACTGCCAAGTACTCATTCTCAGTTCAGTCCATATTTGATCATGATAGTGTTTGAATTTGTTTTAATCTAGCTCTAGGATTATTGTTAGATCTCCTTTTTCAATATTGCACTAGCAGAAGTAAGATTAGGTAGTTGAAATTACTTATTAGTTTCATTAAGTAGTGTTTGGGTCTGCTACCTAATCTGAGATTTAGCTTAAAGCTTAGGATAAGTTAGGCTGCTTTAGTCCATACTTGCATCATTAAGTCAGTCTCTGTACTCACTTTGCACTCTAGGACTTTCAAAGTCAAAATCATATTTAATCTTGCTCTATTTGTTATCTGTTAGACATTTAGAATGCATAATCATGTATATTAGTGTAAAAGTTGTTTATATAGCTTAAGTAAGTCTTATAGTAGCTTATTACATCACATATCCTTAAGATCAAACCTAAGTTCATATTAGTCAAACTTGTAGTATAAATTTAAAAGTCAAAATTTCTAAATACCCGTTTTTGAATAAACTTTAGAATTTTATTGTATACTTAATACTAAGTTTTAGCTTAAATCCTTTTGGGATAGTAATATTTAGCTGCTCAACTAAATTAGAAAAATACTAGCTTATATATAATTACTTATAGTGCTTATTTTAAGCTTCTTTTGACCCTTGTTTCAAAAACATGTCATGTTCATACAGTTGAATTAATGCTTATTTTGAGTTGTTAAAGTGCTTATTTCCAAGTTATTATGCTTATTCAGTTGATATATTAGCTTATTATAAGTGTTTAGCTTATTTTCAATTCATCTTGTTCTTATTCACTAGCTTATTAGCAAATTGGCCTTAACCTTGTGCTTATTTCCAAATTCTAGCCCACTGTTGATAATCATAAGCTGAAACAGTGCTTATTAGTCAGTTTTATAAAAAGTTTCAGTTGTGAAAAGTGCTTATTTTAGTGTACTTAATAAGTTTGAAAAAGAAAAACAAAAAAAAAATAGTTCAAAAATATTGCAACTGGTGGGATTCGAACCCAGGTCTGCCAGTTCACTCATCCACGCTTCAGCACACACCTGCACAACCAGTTATGCCCTTGGGACTTTCTTGTTATACTTTGCACAAACAACTCATTTAACTCCTTTTTCTTTTTCTTTTTTTTAAAAGTCTCAGCCACTGTTTTGCTTATTAGTAGCTTATCTCATTTAGCTTTTTCCAATTTCTTATTTTTCCTTAGTTCTAATCAAGTTAAAGTATTTTCTGTAAAATTTTCAGATTTTTCTAAAATGTTTTAGTATTTTTAATTAATTAATTAGTGTTAAATAGTATTTAATTCATAATAAAAAATATAAAAGTCAAAAAAATATAAATCTTTTTTCTAAAATTTTCTTTTGTCATATAGTACGTAATAAAATTGTTTTTACACTTGTAGGACTCTTATTTCATAAATTTTACGTTTTTGCTTGCGCACTCGCGTAATTTTTATACTTTACGTACGTTTTCATTTTAAATCAAATTTTTAGATAATTTAAATTTACGTTTTAGTTAAAATAATTTATTTAAGTTATTTGGTTTTATAAAATCACAAAAACATCATTGTAAAATAGTGATAGCGTTTATTTAATATATTTTAACTTTTTAATTTTCTTAATTTGCATTTAAATCGCTGTTATTTATAAACTTTTTCTTTAGGTATAGTTATCCATCAAAATTCTTCCGATCACTATCCTTAGTGATCATTCTATCGTCTGATCAAGTGTTTGCACACCATTGAGTCTCCGTGGACTTAACGACCGGGAATTCATTATATTCTCCAGACTCATTGATTTGTGTTTTTAAGCGTTTTAAGCTTACGGTTAGCCATTCACAAGTGGCTAGCTTGTGTGAGGTAGCTTGACGGTTTAGCACAGATCATTAAACCAGAAGGTGATTTAACTTGCTTGGTGGCTAAAGCATCCTTGGATGAGTCTACCAAATGGCATAGAAGAATGGCCCATGTCAACTTCAAGACCATAAACAAGCTCTCTAAACTGGGTCTTGTTGAAGGTCTTCCTTCCAAAGTCTTTACAAATGATCATAACTGTGTTGCCTGCAACTAGGGAAAGCAACATAGAGCCTCATACAAAATTGTTACTGCTGTGAGTATTATTTCTGAACCTCTTCAGTTGCTTCATATGGATCTGTTTGGTCCAACTCAAGTTAGAAGCATTGATCAAAAGTATTTTTGTCTAGTTATCACTGATGGATATAGCAGATTTTGTTGGGTATTCTTTCTAAGGACCAAAGATGAAACATCTCCATTGCTGAAAGAGTTCATTACCCTTATTGAGAATCAGTTGAACAAAAAGGTTAAAGGAATTCGGTGTGATAATGGGACAGAGTTCAAGAATGCTATACTTATAGAACTCTGTAGATCTAAAGGAATCAAAGGGACTATAGCACTCCAAGAACCCCACAACAAAATGGGGTGGCAGAAAGAAAAAATAGGACCTTAATAGAGGCTGCAAGATTAATGCTGGCAGACTCTAAGCTACCCACATAATGTTTGGATGAAGCTGTTGGCATGTGTTATGTACTGAATAGAGTGTCCATTACTAGACCACACTTCAAAACACCATATGAACTTCTCTATGGGAAAGTTCCTACTATTCATTACCTTAAACCTTTTGGTTGTCAAGTGACCATTCTGAATACAAGTGATCCATTGGGCAAATTTGATGAGAAAGCTGATGATGAGTATATTGTGGGATATTCACTCATAGTGCGTACAGAGTTTACAATTTATCTGCCAAGAAGATTGAGGAGACATTGAACCTGAGGTTTCTAGAAGACAAGCCTAATGTTCAGGACGGGTCATGTTTGGTCTTTTGACCTTGATTACTTAACCGATATTTTGGTTATTCTAGACATATGGCTAATCAAATGCAAGTACTCAAGAGTCTCCAACTAACAGGCAGATACCGATGCTGATTATCACGTGAGTTTGAAGATGATGAACAACCCATTGTAGTGCCTTCTTTCTCCCTAACAATTTTAAGGTGACACTTCCAAAGTTACTTCCGATGAGAGTGAAGACGAGTCCAATTATGCAGAGGACCTTGCTAGGCTAAAGACGCAGAGTATGCAAGCTAATCTAGAAGCTGAAAGGAATGCTGAGGAAAGTGCCAGTGAAGCAATCAGTGGAAACATCAAAGCTGCTGAATGTGACTGCTCTCCTACCACTCTGAAGGCTATGCTGTTTCTACTCCCATTTCTACTAGAGTGTCCACCGACTTTGGAGATCCTTATACTCATTTTCCAAGACCCTCAGATCTTGGTAATCATCAACCCAAAGCTGGAGTCTTCACCTCACCTTCCTATGATTCTGATTTTGAACCAATATACTAATCTTGATTCTTCCATTGAAATCAACACCACTGCTACAAAAAGGATTCACAATACTCATCCACAGTCAAATATTATTGGTGATCCTAATGCACATGTTAGAACAAGGGGTACTGTGGCAAGTTCTAAATATGGTCAAGTGGCTTTTATCTCTTATGTCTCAAATCAGCAAAGGGACAATCACATAGACTATGAACATTGCTGCTTGCTTGTTTTCTCAAGTGGAACCAACCGTGTTACTCATTGAAGACTCAAGTGGCTTGAGGCAATGCAAGAAGAGATGCAACAATTTCAAAATCATCAAGTTTGGATATTGGTACCACTACCTGATGGCAAGTATGCAATTGGGACTAAATGGATTTTGAAGAATAAGAGAGATGCAAGGGGTGTTGTAATTAAAAACAAAGCAAGATTGGTTTCTCAGGGTTATAGACAAGAGGAGGGATTGATTATGATGAAGTGTTTGCACCTGTGGCAAGAGTTGAGGCCATACGGATTTTATTGGCTTATGCATCCTATATGGGTTTTATGGTATATCAGATGGATGTTAAAGGAGCCTTTCTGTATGGTGAAATAGAAGAGGAGGTTTATGTCACTCAACCTAAAGGATTTGAAGATCCTAATCATCCTACTCATGTTTACAAGGTTGTCAAAGCTCTCTATGGACTACATCAGGCACCACTAACTTGGTATGCTAGGCTCATCATTTCACTGAAGCATGGATATCGAAGAGGTGCTATTGATAAAACACTTTTCCTGAAGAAGAATTCCAAGATATTATTCTTGTGCAAGTGTATGTGGATGACATTATTTTTGGATCCACAAAGGAAGCTTGGTGCAGGGAGTTTGAGGAGTTTATGAAGGGAGAGTTTTATGAGTGCCATAGAGAAATGACTTTCGGTCTTCAAGTTCAGCAGAAACCTGATGGTATCTTTATCAGTCGTGAGAAATATGTGAGGACATCTTGAAGAAGTTTGGTATGGAGAGTGTAAGGACTGCCACTACACCTTATGAAGCTCCAAAGTCAAAGACCAACAATGAAATAGATCCACCGAATGTACATTTCCTACAGATCTATGATTGGTTCTTTTGATATTTAACAGCTTCAAGCCTGATATTACTTTTGCTGTAGTGTTTGTTCTACATCAAGTTACTCCACTTACTTCCCATCTCAATGCTGTTAAGAAGATCTTTAAGTACCTCAAAGGCCAAGCTCATTTAGGTCTTTGGTATCCAAAAGAATCTCCATTTAAGCCGAAGCATATAGTGATAGTGACTATGGTGCAAATCGGATAGGAGGTCCACCACTGGAGGTTGCCAATTCCGTGGAAAGAGATTGATTTCTTGGCAATGCAAGAAAAGCACTATTGTGGCTACCTCATCTACTAAGTAGAGTACGTTGCTGCTGCCAAGAAATTGCTATGGAGGTTCTTTGGATACAAAATCAATTGTTGGATTATGGGTATAACTTCATGAACACAACAATTTTATTGATAATCAAAGTACCATATGCATTGTTAAAAATCCAGTTTTTCACAGTCGAACAAAACATATTGAAATCCGGCACCACTTTATAAGAGATGCATATGACAAACATTTGATAAAAGTGGTTAAAATTCACACTGATGATAATGTGGCAGATTTGTTAACAAAAGCATTTGATGGACCAAGGTTTCAACACCTTGTGGTCCATATTGGTATGCTTAACCCTTAACTGCAAAGTTTAAGGGGAGGCATAGGCCTCAGGGGAGGCATATGCCTCAGGGGAGAATTTGTGTATACTTTGCATTTTCTTATGTAAATTTAGTTTTGTGTATACTTTTTGATTCTGTTTTCTAACACTAACCAGCTAATGTAATGATAGTTTGTTTTTCTTTGTTGGTTTGTGTGTTTCTCTGTGTTTGTTCTGTTTTTCAGATTGGTTATTCAAGTTGGAATTTACCATGGTTGTTAATTTGGAATATGGTCAAGAAAGCTCTTAAGCTTGTTTCTACTGAATTTAAAGTGCTGAAGTGAGCTATTTGTTTCCACTGAAGACAATGTACTGAAGTTACAATGTTCATTTAAGAGAAGTACTGAAGCAAATTGTTCATTCATTCATTCGAGAAACAGTTTACAGCTTACAGAGTACAATCAACATCAAATGCAACTACAAGAAAAGAGCCTTACATGATCTACTAATCCAAATCTAGTTCATATCATCTATTCCAACATCTAACAGGCTGTTGGATATGCATGATCGCTCACATCTTTCACACTAGATGTTGGATATGCATTTATCATAATTTGCATAACCACCCATTCCTTTTATCTTGATGGCTGGATATGCATGACCTGAATAAACGAGGAAGCTAAGGATCAAAATGGGAAGGATGGATTGATGAAAACGAGGATAATGACAATGACCACACATGATGATGAAGAAAAATAATATGTCCTTTGTATTCATCTACATTTCAACCAAAATGCAATCCTTCCACCTTCCTTAACTCCTTCCTTTATAATGATGGTGATGATGCACCAAAACTTGGTGCAGAAGACCAAGAACCACCTCTCGTTCTTAGGGAGTGGCGGGATTTCTCGTGAGCCTTCGTTGAGGCTGAGGTGCTGGAGGTTGGGAGTAAGATGTTCTCTCCTTATAGGAGTCATCAGAATCATCAGAAGATTCACTTGGATTCACTACACTATCATCTTCTGAAGAAGGGAGAAAGGGTGATTTACTTGATCGTGGATATGGTTGAGGAAAGTAATGAAGCCATGGGTTTGAATCATCACTTGATGATGATGATGATGATGATGATGATGAGGATGATGTTGTGAGATCTATGATCTTAGGTTTAGTACTCATGATTGATTGTGGTTAATTTTGAAGCATTGATGAAATTAGGGTTTGTGATGATATTTGGGGGTTTTTGATGAAGAGTTATGTGTGCATTGGGATGATTTTATAGACAGTTTCAAGACTTAATGAGATTTAATGCGTGTGGGTGAAACAGTAAAAATATATTTACTGAAGCTTGAATACGGATCTATTTCTCTGATTGATATTCTTCAGCAAAATGACTAGTGTTTCTACCGAAGTTGAAAGTCTAATTGGGTAAAAGTAGCAAGACATGATCGGTCAACATTTGACCAAAATTGGGAAAATACTACTTATTATCTATGCGCATATCTTAGTCTCATATTAAACGATTCACTCTTTACTCACGTTCAAAACACTTCCACTTGTGTGAATCTTAACCCTAACTTACGATTTTTCTCATGGCGCTTCAATTCAAGCATGATTATAATAAAGTCGCTTTCTGGGAACAAAGGGTGATGAGTTGTATAGACCAATGGTAGAATTCTTACAGAGATCCAAGATTCATTATGCTTTAACACATTCTCCGAATGTGATTTATGAATCGTTGGTTAAACAATTTTGGGCGACTGCTGAAAAGAGGAGTGATACAGAGATTGTTGCAATGATTGACGGAACAGAGCATGTGGTGAGAGAGGAGCTGATAAGAAGACAACTTCATTTGGATGATGAGAAGGGGATTTATCATTCTAATGCTGCGTGGTACTATGGACTAAGAGCTATTGATATCGGGGTACAAGGACTGATATGTGGTTGAAGAATCAGTTGTGTCCTATGTGGAGGTTTTTGATTCACACCTTGCTTCAGTGTATGAGCAATAAATCAGGAGGATGGGATCTTCTACCAATTGGGATGCGGTATTATATGTCTATCTCAGGTTTAACTTATAATTTTCTAAGTTTATTTTTGATAATATGATTGAGAATATAACTAGGAAAAAGAACAAGTTTTTATTGTACCCTAGGTTTTTACAGATGATCTTAGATGTTATTACTACCCAAAACCCAAGCTTTTATCCCATAGGAGCTTTATGTGCTAAACTATTTGCTTCAATGAGAACTAAGTATGAGGGGGCACATCATCCTTTACTATCAGTGTTGCCTCAAGGCAATGAATCACTGATGAGGGGAATGTTGTTGGTTCTCCACCTTCTACTATCATTGATGTTGATGGGAATCCATCAAGGACAATAGATGAAGGCCCTTCTAATGCTGCCAAGCACATCTTGTTACTCCTGAACAACCTTTATCCACTCCTTCACCTAGATCTAGTCCACCACCTTCACAGGTTCCTCATGCTGAGTTTGAGACTGAGTTTAATAGTTTGCCTACTCCTAGTCCTGTTAGAGATTCAGTTGATGATCATGTTCCATTCTTTGAGCATATTGATATTTCTTCTGAAAGGCCTGATGATGTTCCCATTACCAAGAGCAATCTCGGTGGAGCTGAGGACCCTATTACACTTACATCTATATATGCTCTAGTGAATGTGTATGCAGTGAGGGCTGATCTCAAGAAGGAGCTTGCAGAGACCAAGTCTAATCTTGGTAGTAAGATTGTGGATTTGCAGAATAAAGTTAAGAACTTGGAGGAACAACTTGGAAAAAGAGGCAAAAGGAGAATTTTGGTTTCTTTTGATGAGGAGCAAGAAGATACTCAACTTGCATCACTAGGAATCTTGGCTGATGCAGCTCTAACAACTCATTTTCCTCATATTGCTGCTGATCTTCAAAGAAAAAGGAACCTATTCGGACACTAGCAAAAAGGACAAGACTATTTTGAATAAGGAATCTACTGAAGCTTCAAAGGGACAAATTGTTGAAAATGTGTCTACTGATGTTCAAATGGAGGATGTCATGAACACTGCTTCATTTGTACAAGAACCACCAAGTTCTCAACCTTCAGCAGATGATTCTACAGTGTTTTTGCTGCAGTAATTTTAACTTGAATTCTAATGTTGAAGTCTTTTCTACACCTGTTGAAGCGTTTTCTCAACATGTTTCTTCTGATGTTGATATGGGTGTTTCTTCTAAGTTCTTTTGTGCATATTCCTCAAACTGATTCACTATGGAATCTTCGACAAAGGAAAGAAAACTGTGATTGATGAAGTGATTGGTCAGATCCTGTCTAAAGAAGAAAGGTATGCTCAAGCTAGGATGTTTGCTGATTATGAAAATATGCAGAAGAGTGGTGCAATGGCTGAATTTCTTCATGCTCAGTCTGATTCTAATTTTTCTACGGAGAGACAACTAGAGCTTGATGAATTATTTCATGATTACAATGCTCAATGGGATGCCTATACTAATCAAGGTGCATCTGATCCTAATCTTGCTAAACGCATTTTAGGTGCAGCCTATGATAGTGAGAATTTTGTGACTCAAATGGTGGCTCTTGGAAAACAAAAGAAGCTAGAAGCACCGCAAAGAGGAATGCTATTGTTGCTCAAAGGAATAAAGCAAAATGGGAAAAACCAATGACTGTAGCTCTAAGAGAGCTCATATGAGGAGGATTATGAAGAATCATAGTACTATTGTATACACTACTGGCATGTCAATGAAGCAAATCTTAGCTTTATCTGATGATGCTTTGATAAGAAAGTATAATATGATTATGAAGTTTTCTTCATCTGGTTCTACTTCTTCTACATTGGACAGGATTGCTAATACGTCTGATGTTCCTAAAGCAAAGAGACCCAAGACAGTTGAGATTGTAGATAATTTTGATGCTGTGACACCAAAATTAAGTTCTCTCAGTTAATACTGACGTTGAGGAGAAAAGTTCACGATATGGGTTTATCTCTGAACCTTCTATTGTTTCTTCTGAAGCTTCGCCTAGTGTTGAATCTATTGATAATTTGGGTGATACATTGAGTAAGAAAAGGATGACTAAAAGGAAACTTCGTTCCTTAAGGAGACTGCTGGAGACTAGCTAGGAAACATTTTTCAAAGAATACTCTTTAGATCTCAAGGTGCTGAGTCAACTTTATTAAAGTAGGATCAGTTGATGTTTTTCATGAAGGAACACATGCTGTATTGATCAATTCGACAGCTGGGAAGCTTAACACTGTTTATCGACTGGATAAATCTACTATACAGTTCAACTTCTTGAAGGAAATCTTTCATTTGGTGGATAGACATGATTTGAAGATGTTGTATGAACATGTCACTCAAGATTATATTATTCATTCACCACAGGGTTCTGTTTTATATTTATTGGGTGATCTTCAAGTCTTGTTTGATTCTCATTCTCCAGATGGTAAAGGGTATTCTATTTGGAAGAATTCACATAAGTGGGAGATTGAGAGTTGGAGATTTTATCCTATGCCATGTGTCCATGTGGTTCTGACAAAATGTGGCATGATTTTGTGTATGTTCTTGGATAAGACTTATCCTTTGTCTGTTTTATTAATGGAAGAAATGTAGACGAAGTTGGAAGTACCTCCTAATCCAGTTGGCAATGATGACCTTCATGTAGAACAATGTGTTGGATTGATTAAAACTCAGCTTATGCAACATAAAGGTTTATCTTGATTGTGGTATTTTGTATATTTTGTACTATTTGTTTTCTTTATTTTCTTAGTTAAAACACTATGTATTTTCTTTGTTTTACTAACTTTTATTGCAGTGTTTGTTGTATATTATTGTGGTTATTAACTCACCATATACCTTGTGTATATCAAAGAGTTGGCTAGTCCAAAGGGTACAGCTTTGGTAAAGACACATCAAATCTGTTGATAGCAGTAATGGTTTGCTCAAAATCATAGGGTTTGCAACCACCCATGCTTAATTGCTGAGTGTTGTATGGTCATCAATTCACCATGGTTTATTCCTATTTGGAATCCAAGAATTGACTAGCCCACATGTATATGGCTTGGGTAAGGCGGCGGGAATACCATATTTGGTAATCAGTTCACCAATTTTAAGAATTGACTAGTCCCGAGCAAACGGCCAGTGTAAAGACATTTCAAACCAATATGGTTGCTGCTCTACTAAATCAGATGGTTATCAAGTACCATAGTTTACGAACTTAAACATTGGCTACTCCAGTAGTGATGGCTATTGGTAAAGAGACATCAAATCCATTATTTTTAATGATTCACCTCTCACAGGAGTTAACACATCTGGATGTGATGAGAATAGTTTGAAACTAATATGTTTTGATGTACTTGTTGTCATTTGTTGCTGCAAAGATATGGAGTTTCAGAGTTTATTCATCAAAGAGATGTTTTTGTTTTGATTCTTTGCTGATGATGTTCGAGTACAATCCTCTAGTGCTGCAAAGTTTACAAATCTATCAAGAAACTGGAACTTAACCAAGTCAAATTCCAATTTAGGGAGGATTGTTGGGAATTATGTGAAGTACGAATTATGCTGTTGTTTCTGCTGAATGGATTCTACCGAAGTGTATGGATTCTGCCGAAGACATAGTTCTGCTGAAGAATAGTTTGTTTCTGCGGAAGTTGTTATTCCGTGTTTAGTATATTTAGTTTGGATATACATGAGCTTTATTAGGAAGTGATTGTGTATATCTTATTTAGTTTTATGTTTATACGTTTCTTGGGAAACGGTTTAGGGTTCCTTGTCTATAAAAGGAACACAATAGAATGAATTATGGATTAGACGTTTTACATATTATTAATATAACGATCCATATAGGATCAAAGAGTTCTTAGTTATCTGTGTTTTATACTTGTGTTTATATTCCGCTAAAGAATACAAGTTGTAGAGATTTTCTTTTAGTTTGTTTGTGATTACACAAGCGATACTAACGATCTACGAAGCTCAAGATCTATCAAGGTCTATTAGTTTTCAACAATGACCCATGACCCATGACCCATAACCAAAAAACCCATGGCCAAACAGGAGCGTCTCACGGATCCCTGGAGTTACACTAGATGGATCCCTCAAGCAAGGGATCCGTGGGATCCGTGCAACAATGGCAAGAATTTGCCTATAAATAGAGAGCCATTTCTTCATTTTTACTTACCCCTCTTGTTACAAACTCTCTCATATATTCTTACCTTTCTAACAAAAAGATCACTTGATCTAGAGAGTAGTTTTTCTTCTTTTTATGGGATTCTCATATAGGTCCTTCTCTAAGGCGAGATCACGAGCATTCTACAAGTCATCCAAGCAAGGGGTCCTTGATTGATTTATTCCTCCACAAGATTTCTGTAGCGAAGATCTTGTATTTCATATTTCACATATTGGTTGTGTCATAGTAGTGTTGGTTTGATCCTCCGTGTTACGGACTCGGTATTTAGCTTTGTACCGAAAAAAGTATAACCGACGTTGTGAAGGCTTCTCCGCCAAGTTGAAGGAGTTTGTTGACATAGTTCTTGAACTCAAGAGGTGACTCTGGGAGTGGAGTAGGCAGGAAGGTGTCCTTGTAGCCGAACCACTATAAATAGGTTGTGTCATATCTATCCTTTACTTTACTTGCTTTCTCTATTTGCATTACTCTTAGATCTATACTTTCTCTTCATCCATAAGATTTCACATAACATCGAATCTAAAAGTTTTTCAAACTAACTTAAAATAGGCAAAACTATTCAACCCCCCTTCTAGTTTTCCACAATTGGCATCAAGAGCTAAGTTTATAAAAGTTTTAAAGTAAACCGTATTTTAAAAACATTTCGATC
>OU343218.1:78378323-78399863 GCA_910596185.1 Chrysanthemum makinoi | reverse complement strand
AAAACCAATGCTTGAACGTGAAGTAGAATTCCCCAAAATTGTTACTTAAGCTTGTAATGTAATCCTTGTGAAAGAAACGGTGCACCCAATGTACAAAACCTCTCGGCGTATCCTCAACTGCGTGAGACACCGAATTGATAGCTATGTTGTGGGTTGCTGAGAAAGAATCACAAAAGTAACTAAATAGCCAAGTCTTTATCACACTCAATAAACGCCCAAACAAGTCATCTTCGCGTAAGGGTAGAAAGAAAGAAGACGAAATAAGTAACTGCGCCCGGAAAACCTTACTTCAAATCCAAATAAGAAATATCGACCAAACAACCCCATAGTCAACTTTGTTTAATCAACAATTCAAGCCGTGAAATAATATCCTTCGTGAAAATGTATAAACCAAATAATCAAACAGCATAACACAACGAATCTCATCATCATACCATATCTTATCATCAAATTTCAACTCGCAGTCCATATTCAAGAATATTCATCAACCGGACCAAATAATCAATTTTATATTGACTTGGTTCAAAAAGTATTAGCAATCCAATTGATATATTACCTATTTCAAAATAAAATGACAGCTAATAATCCAAATCCGTTCAAGCCCATGAACATCAAGTCCGATCCCAATCCCGTTCAAAAATGAACAAATAATGACAAAAGAATGTGAACGAGATTAAGTCCAAGTATATCACACCGAGTAAACGAAAGTAAAAGATGTTGAAGCCTAATTCGTATATCATATCAATAATTAATCCAATAATAATACCCTAGTGATACGAGTATTAAAACGCAATCAAACAACTCAACTTAAGCTCGAATCCTCTTTTATCATTTACTGACTGGCCCAATTTGTGTCCAACATCATTATACGCAATCAAGAGAGTAAGGCCCAAATACCGAGTAAGGCCCAAATACTGAGTAAACCCGATCTAATCATAAATACCATATTCGGTCCACATTCGTACAACCAAGTAACACTTATTATGACCAACTAGGCCCACGAATGAATTAACATCTTGATACCAATTTTATTGTATCATTAACACAAACAGTCTTGGCCCAATCATTCTCGGCCCATGAGATATACCACACAAACCACTTCACACACCCCTTAACCCTAATAATATGGGTATAAGACACACCATAATATCACTTACTAACCTTAGTCTCTCCTATAATATGTACGCCTCTTTCACACAAAATCCCAACCCTAATAAATCTCACAAACAAATCAGCCCCCATTATTGCATCGCTCAACAACTAGGGAACCTAATCCTAGAAAAGGATCCTCCTTTTAGTTTTTCAAGCTTGCCTTGCCACAGGGATGGTTAGAGGCATGACAAAGGCTTCAACATCATAAGCCACAGGGATGGTTTGATTAGGATGAGAACCTTTTGTAGCAGCCATGAGTCACGGTAGGTTTTAATTGTTTCCTTTTTGTTTTTGACAAAGAAAGAAACTAACACACTTGTTAGGTTTCTTCTCTTTTATGTTCGGATAATATCACTGATTTCGAATTGATTCTTTGTCTTATGACGAATCAAAGAACAAAGTAACACTTTTGTTATGTTCCGAATGTGAAGAAACCGTAGCACTTTTGTTATGTTATTTTTCTTCTTTAAACTGAATGTGAAGAGATGATGAAGCCATTGATGGTTTTGATCTTTCTTCGATTTTTATTCGGACATGAAACAATTATAGATCGATGATGATAATTTCTTGTGAATGGGTTCTTTTGAACAACAATTTGAAGTCACAAGGAGAAATCTGAGATGTTTGTTTTACATTCAAAGGATGTTTTGATTAACGAAACAGAAAGGAATGACATAATTGTTGAATTCACTTTCTTTTGGATTTCGAAAGTTAAACATGAAATGATTTGTCACAGATCGATGAAGATAGTGTTCCTTTAGTTTGTTTAGAGATCTTATAAGGTCTTTCACTTGAGGTTAGCTTCACGAAACAGAACACACTGAGATCTATAATTTCAGTTTATCATTTAAGTGTAAGTCCCAATAGATGGTTCTTTTGTGTTAGCTAACTTGCACCAAAGGAAGATGAAACATGTATGTTTTGTTTATCCTTAAGATGGTGCGAATATTTAGTGAAGTGATACTTCAAAAAAATTATAGATCAATGATGAGGTGTTTGAGTGGGTCACTTAAAGAACCTGAAGTCTCATATGAGATTTAGTATAAGAACGAACACTACTGAGATCTTGATATCATCATATTCCTTTGAACTTGGTGTTGATACTTGAGTTTGTAGCTGTTGGGATTAGATGCTTGAGTTTGTGATTGTGATATGATGAGAATTGCTTGATAGTTAGATGTTAATTGGTGATGATGTTGATTGAGATGAGTCAAGTCCAGTAGTAGTATATAGGATTGATATAGATGTGCATTGATGATCTTTGATGTAGATGTTCTTTGAATTCGTAGAATGTATGATGAATGCCACAATCGATGTATATTGATGTTCGTTGTTTGTTAAGCCTGTAGAAAAAATTGTGATGATTGATTCTTGTTAGATAGATCTTGAATAAGCTTAAAACGCATGAATCTGTTCATCAAACCGCTTCATTCGCAACAAACCGCATCATTTATCTTACAAATCGCATTGTCAGATTAATGACAAACCGCACTTGACTATAATTGACAAACAGCATAGCAGAAAAGCGTCAAAACGCACTTCCTTTTAACAAACCGCATAGCAGAAATTTTTGACAAAACGCACAACTGGTCAAAACGCAGTTGACTTTATTGACAAACCGCAGTTGACTAAATAGTCATACCACATAAGATACATTGAATCTGACAAACCGCATCATAGATACATTGAATCTGGACACTTTTCAATAACAAAACGCACATAAGAATTATGACAAACCGCATCATAAAACTAATCATAAACCGCACTTTAGAACAGACCAGCACCAAATCGCATCGAACAGACCAGCATCGAAGAATAGACCAGTAGCAACCAGAAACTATATCAAACATGCCTAAAACAGTTTAAACCTTAGGTTTAACACCGGATAACAACACATAAACATCAATACCATCTAACAGCAATACAACACATCAATCATGACGAAAACTTTATCAAACCGCATCGTAGACCCATACAAACCGCATACAAAAACCAAGCAAACCGCATACAAAAACACTTCAAAAACCATACGAATCATCAAAAACAACAAAACCTAGGCTCTAATGCCAATTGTAGGATCATACATATTATGTTGTTTGATGATTCTCGTGGTCTAGGATTATGATGAAACAAGAGTGCCATGCTTAGAGATGAAGAGAGAGTAGAGGGAATTCTAGAGAGTGATAAAAAAGAAAATGCAAGGTTAGATTAAGAAGTTCCACCCCTTCCAAGGATGGAAGGGGTATTTATAGTTACAACTAATACGTCCTCCTGTCGGACTGTGGATCAGGCATACAGTGGGTAAACACCCGTCCTTCCTCCACGGTGTTACTCTAAACTAATCTACGCTAATAACTAACTAATTAACTACTAAATAACGTAAATAACGATATGTCTACGAGCTAACATATGCTAGACTATAATTGGGGTGACCAACACTTCCTTATGGAATTTCCAATTCCTAACATTTCGATCATCTTGATGTATGGGAATTAGTACCTCCTCCAGATTGTGCTATGATTATCGCTCTCAAATGGATCTTCAAGGTGAAACTTGACGAGCATGGTGACGTTCTGAACAATAAGGCAAGACTACTTGCTAAAGGGTATCGACAAGAGGAGGGTATTGACTTTGAGGTATCATTTGCTCCGGTTGTACGAACTGAGGTTATCAGAATATTCCTTGCAAATGCTGCTAGCAAGAATATGGTAGTCTACCAAATGGATGTAAAGACTGCATTTCTTAATGGTGATCTCAAATAAGTAGTCTACGTCAGTCAACCAGAAGGCTTTGTGGATCCCGAACATCCTAACTATGTCTACCATCTGAAAAAGGCTCTCTATGGCTTGAAGCAAGCTCCAAGGGCATGGTACGATACTTTGTCAAAGTTTCTATTGGGTAATTGATTCTACAAAGGCGTTGTTGATCCCACACTGTTCACTCGAAAGTCATGCAAACATTTAATTCATGTTCAAATATATGTTGATGATATTATTTTTTCCTCGACCGATGGGACAAATGTCATTTTTCTTAGGATTACAAATTTCTCAAAGTCCAGTAGGCATTTTTATTAATCAATCTAAATATACTAATGAAATATTAAAGAAATTTGG
The DNA here is from genome assembly GCA_910596185.1 of Chrysanthemum makinoi. Classification (NCBI taxonomy): domain Eukaryota; kingdom Viridiplantae; phylum Streptophyta; class Magnoliopsida; order Asterales; family Asteraceae; genus Chrysanthemum; species Chrysanthemum makinoi. The sequence continues at coordinate 78,395,598 of OU343218.1, read as the reverse complement.
ATTTGATTCTTGTGACCCTGTTGACACTCCCATGGTGGAGAAAAACAAAATGGATGAGGACCTCTATGGGATCCCTGTTGAACAAACTAAATATTGTAGTATGATTGGATCCTTGATGTATCCTACTGCCAGTAGACCTGACATTCTATTCGTTGTATGCATGTGTGCTCGCAACCAGGCTAAGCCTACTAAAAAGCACCTTGAAGTGGTTAAACGGGTCTTTCGGTATCTCCAAGGAACCATTAACATAGGAATTTGGTAACCAAAGGACACCGCCATGTCACTAACAGCCTATGCAGATGCTGACCATGCAAGGTGTCAAGATACTTATCGAAGTATTTCAGGAGGTGCTCAGTTTTTGGGTGATAAATTAGTGAGCTGGTCATCAAAGAAGCAAATGAGTACTTCTATATCTTCTATAGAGGCTGAATACGTTGCCATGTCATAATGTTGTGCTCAAATATTATGGATGAGATACCAACTATCTGACTATGGCTTTGTATTCAACAAAATTCCTCTCTGCATCATGGACAACCAAAGTGATGATCGCTCTCTGCTGCAACAATGTCCAGCACTCAAGATCGAAGCACATTGACATTCAACATCATTAGAGAAAGGTGTGGTTGAGCTCTACTTTTTAAGTACTGAGTATCAGTTGGCAGACATCTTCATGAAAGCTCTTCCAAGAGACCGGTTTGAGTTTATCCTTGATGAGTGTGTAAATACTCATCATTTTTGGTCAAATCTGAACTGCAAAACGTTTAAAATGCTCAGAAATGCATCAAAATACTGAAAATATCTCAAAATTGCATTTTATATGTTTTAGATGCAAAATGTTTAAAATCAGATGAAAAATGAGCTAAGTTTGCATAATTGGCGCCAAGTCCCCCAAGTTTAAAAATTGTTAGAAATAGTCCCTGAGCGCTTAATTTCAAAAGATAAATCACCAAAGGTCCTTTTAAAATCATAACTTGTCAAAATTAGTCCTTCGGTGAAAAATATCAAAAGTTTTGAGAAAATACAAAATTGGTCCTTCAAGTTTCAAATTTGGCAAAAATGGTCCTTGGAAATGTGAAATTGTCAAGATTGGTCCTTGTACTATTGGAGCTTGTCACTTTTAGTCCCTTGGAGCAACTTTGCAAAATGGCAGCCTAGGTCCTTGTGTTTTCGAATTTACAAATATAAGTCCTTGTGTTTTAAAACCCTTTCAACCCTGGACCCTATCAAACCATATGACCCCTGCCAAACCATTGTGACCCTTAGCAATTTGGACCCCCTTGCAATATTAAACCCAGTCAAACCAACCCTTGGCTTTTTCTTTCTTTTCTCCCCAACTCGCTTTCTCTCAACACACAACTCCCATCCCCCTCCTCAACTTCACACATCCATGTCCCCCCCCCTTCAACTACCTTCCAAGAAGCATTAAATGCCCTCTACCCCTTCACTCAACCTACAGATGGATAAAAGCATTTTGGCGCCAAAATCCAATCAAACGGCCAAGATGAATTCAAGTAATCCAATGGCCCTGATTATTAGTGGGATATGCTCAGAAAGAGGAGAGAAGAAGTTTGGTGTATAAAAGAAAGCAAGAGGAAGAGAAGAAGTAGTAGAATTTAGTTTTAAAATTTCATCAATGTCGTTTTTAGAGTAAATGTTTTAGTTCAATTACAAATCTGTTATCTTTTGTTTTCTTGTATCAAACTCAAGTATTATCATCAGTATAATCTATTTCTAAGCATCAATTTCAAAGTTTACTTAAATTTCATATTATTGTTCACTGTTGCAATTTTCAGTTTCAATTTCTTATGTACAAGCTTTCAGTAGCTTATTTTTAAGCTCAAACCAGTGTATTAAAGCTTCTTATAGCTTTTGATAAGCTTTCAATTAAGTTTCAAACAACTTTGTCACATGGTCAACAAAAGTCAAACTGGAGCTCAAATTGAGAAATGGTGATGATATTGGGATAATGCAGAGTTGATTTGGGGTTGGAAATGGATTAGAATAGGAGTTATGGTTCTGGTTTGAATGGCTAATAAGCTGGAATGCATGTGAGTATTTCACTTGTTTCATTAATAGTGTAATTTTTGCATAATATGTATCTGTGTTTAGGATTAGTTTTTACCTGTTTATTTAGTGGTAATAAAGATAATTAAACTCAGTTTAATCAATTAAACAAACTAGTTTAGTGGTTAGCATAGTTCAAATTGCAAATCAGTTTTGACAGTAGTGTTTGGATTATGTAGCAGACCTGTGTTTGAAGCTTGTTCAGTGGTTGAGATTTGTTATTCTAGGCTTGTTTAGCTCTATTGAACTCATTTCAGTCATCAAGATGCACCTATATTAGTCCAAAGTCAAAATCACATAAGATCGCTTGATTTGTTTAAGTTGTGATTTTGCAAAATCAAAAGCTTGTTTTATGTTCAAAAATCATAGAGATAGATTGCATTTAGTTTATTTCATCATATTACATTAATATCATTCCACAAATTGGCTTCAAACCTCAATTTAGTCAAAGTATCAATTCTGTTTCAAAAGTCAAAGCTGAAAAAGTGATTTTGAGCCCAACTAAGATGATTTTTCTTGGATTCATTTCTGAGCCAAATCAAAAGAAATTGTGGGATTAATTTTCTTATTACCATTTTAGTAGATTTTTGTCAAATTTTTATAAGCTCCAAAATGGGTTGTCAACTTGGCTTATTTTGTCTCAGGCACCGACTCGAATAATCGAGTCCTGCATTGTGGTTGCAGGGCTTATACCCAGCTCATCAGAGCTCATCTTGGGCTAATATTTGGTTTACAAGATCTTGGCCAGGTCTAGTTTAGGTTTCAACTTTTGTTTTTGAGGCTCAGCTTTTTGAGAAGCTTGTGCTTTAGCTTAAAAGTAGTACCCTCAAACTGATTTTTAGCACTTAATTCAAACAATCAAATCAGGCAATTTGTATTCCAGAGGTTTAAGCTTGTTGTAACTTGTTGCATTTGAGTACTTTTATCATAATATAGCTTGAATCACGGTGGTCCTTGGTGTTCAATTGCTTATTTCAGGTGCTTATTTATAAGCCTTTGTCATTGCAGTTTCAATTTCCCACACACAAGCCCCTGTTTTTATATTTTTCTCAGATTCATAACATTATTTTAGACTTTTCTTGAATTTTTCATATTTTTCTAGGTCAATTTGCTATTTTTTTTAATTAAAAACAGTTTTTAAGCATTTTTAAATAGCTTTTAATACAATTAATTCAGAAAAGTTTCAAAAAAATAATTTTTCATTTTTCTTAAGTTAAGATAAATATAAAAAGTCAAAAAAATATTTTTCCAGATTTTCCATTTTTTCTTAGTTAAATTTGTATTTTTAAGTAATTTAAGTAGTTTTAATTAGTTTTTAATTCATAGATAATACAAAAATAATCAGAAAAATACAAAAATAGTTTTGAAAATTCTCTTTTGTTATTTTAGATTTTTCCAAGTCATAATTTCATTTTTCTAGATTTATTTCCTATTTTCTTGTATTTTAGGCTATTAAATAGAAAATAGTTTTAATTAATAATAATTAGATAAATAGTTTTAAAAATAATTTTCTTTTCTAAAAATTTTCTCTTATCATTAGGTTTGTAAAAATGTCATTTTCATATTTTTAGGATTTATATCGCTTATTATTTTCATTTCAGTACCACGTAGTTTTACATTCAAGTTTTATAAAAACATAAAATCAAAACATCATTTTGCAAATAGTGATAGCGTTTATTTAATATTTTTATCTTTTTAATTCTCTTTAATTTGCATTTAAGCCTTTGTAATTATAGGCTATATCTGTAGTTATAATAATTCAAAAACTCTTTTTCGTTCAAATCTCTCGATCACTATTCGTTTGGTGATTCTTCGTGATAGCTCGCTGGGACATAACGAACGGGAAACACTATACTCTCCTGGACTTCATTGCATTCGCTTCGAGCTGTTTTAAGTTTGTTACGGCCGCCATTCAAAGTCGGTGGTTTGAGTGATTAAACTTGACGGCTGAATCAAATTTTTGGCCACGGCCGAGTCTGGCTGATTATCTTCCGTTTAGCGATTAGTGATTTGGATATTCACCTTGTTTATACCATCTATGTATTTATATTTTCTTATAAAAATCAAAGACCCAAAAAGATTTTCATTCTTTGTTTTTGCAAAATGTTTATCCAAAACCTAAAACATCACCTTAACCCTCTTACCCTTTTTGATTCTTTATCCCTTTACCCTCTGTCCATTTGATTCTAACTTCTTCTATTCTCATGGAATCTCTCGACTACGACGATTCGGGACGGTTGAAAACTTCACTTTATCACAAATGTCAAGAATTGTTGTTCGTGATGATCCATTAATTTCCGAGGGAAATGGAACGAGAAACCGGGTGACAAGGACCAAGTACTTCCTCTCGATAATGGAAGTACTAATACGCCCAACCTACGGTTATCCAAATATCTAAACCCTCAATTGCTCCTAAGCCGTCTAGAATTGATCCTAAACTTTCACGATTTACGGTTAAAAGCAAACATGCAGAATTTAGACCTGTAACTAGCAAGAATGACTTGCTTAATCTTCACGTTTCTCAAGAACCGAACCGCAGACCATAACGGGTGGTGGAAATTGCTAGCTCTCGAAAGCACACCACCTGTCCCACCTCCTGATTTTTCAAAATGTTCTTCGAGACTTGATAGTCATTCGGATCACCATGTTGGTTTTGTTGATTCTTTGAATAACCGATTCCTTCTCATAACTCTCAAATAAAATCGTTTATTCCTTGTGCCGGTTGTGGTGAGCCTCTTTTTGGTTCACCTTGTCGTTGGTGTACGTGTGTACAATGTGGTAATGATATTCATAACGAGAGTTGTTTGTTTTGTGGTTCGAGGAATTCATTTGATTATGATCCTAATCCGAACTCATTTAACGACTCTCAAACTTTTCCATTACCCACCTCACCGACCTATCTTCATATAATCAACATAATGTTAGAATTTTGTGGAGATCCTGACCAAGGATTTGAGTGTCAATCCGGAAACGCGTTTGTCTATGAACAGCTTTTCCAATTGATGCTCGTAACTTTGGTTATGACCAATATCCATATAATTCACCAGCCCGCATCAACAGTATCATTGAGAACTGTGGAGGTCCCTACTTACTCGATTGTCAAATAGGGAATCCATTTCCTTGTAACAATCATGACTCTTACAGTTTGACAATTTCCAACCTCCACAGCACTATACGTTCCAAACTCCACTGAGCCGTTGTCTCATGAAATCTCCCAAGATTTTGAAACCGCAATGAAAACACTTGAGGATATGATGAGTAACTTTAAGAATCAAGTGAGTGGTGAAAAGACCATGGGAGAATTGCTAGCCGAAGAACGAGAGGCCCGCCAATCTAGGGAAGAATTATTAGTCCTAGAGCATGCAAGGCATTCCCAATTTCTTAAGGCACTCTATATGATGATGACGAGGAGAGTTTTATCCTTTAAGAATATTTCTCAACTCCCTCACTGGTTGATATCCCAACAGTCGAGATTCCATCTCAAACAACTGCTATCACACCCAAAGCTCCCACTCACTCTCTGAACATGGGGACGGGCATCTTGACACGTTCCTCAAAAGGAATCGGACGAATTCATAAAGTCTAGTGTTGAGAACCTTGTCCCAATCCCGAGAGAGTCACAGGAACTTCGATCATATGTGTGATTCTCTTTCCCTTCTTGAGTGTTCAAATGATCATTTGGAAACTTTCTCGATTTAGCGACGATTGTGCTTCCTATGGAAACATGGAGTATGTTGAGGCATCACTTCCACATCGATCATCTTCTTGAGGAGTTCACCGATGAACTCACTCACATCAATCACTTTCATCGGAAGTGATGATGGTTCCTTTGATTTCGGCCGATCCGGGAGAGACTGAAAGTCTCCTTGATAATGATCTCACTCACTTCTCATCCCAACATCCAATAGAGAATGTTGATCACTTTGTTACCGAAACATTCAAAGCTACTTTCACCAATCCTCTATTTGAATTTACTCAATTCACTTTAATTTCTGAGAATCCACTTCTTTGATACTCGCACCGAGGATAGTGATGAGCCCACAATGGAACAAGAGTTCACAAATTCACTTCATGTGAATGATCTCTTCATAAAGAGTTCTCCTGTGAACTCTTCTCATGACATATCTCCTCAAGAACATGATCATTTCTATTTTGATCTTGAGGATGATATTAGCTCGGAGGAAGGTGTACTCTATCATATGAGTTTGCCTATTAATGATACTACCCTCACCCTTCCTCCCGATATGTTTACATTTGAGGATGAAGAATGGATCTTGATTGTTATCAAAATCTTTCTTCCTTTCCTCAAATATCTTGTGATTTCTCTTCATCTTCACTCCTTTGGGAATGAAGACACTATCTTTGACCCCGGCATTTTCATTTATCATTTTTAAGCCGGTTCTATGTATATCTCATCGGTGTGGAACTTTCGTCGCGTTTCTAAATGTTTGTCCAAACATCTTGAATGAAAGTCCGATGGAGACTATTCTATTACTTACTTCCCCATGAACAAATTATCTTGGTCGAAAGCTAGCGAATTCGGTAATCAAAAACAGTAGTTAAAACATGGGTTTTCACCCGTGTGTACCACCCTAGTGTGGGGAGTCCCCTCGTTGTATATAATTTTCATATAAAAAAATAAAAATAAAATAAATAATAAATAAAATAAATAAAAATCTTTCAAAATAATGGCCGTAGTATTTCCTTTACGTTCTTTGTTTCGCATAACCGCGGTACTTTGAATATTGAGGGCAATATTCATTTCTGTGGGGGGAATTCAACGAATTTTATCATGTAATTATACCGCCTAATTCCCCGTTTTTGGCCAATTTTTGAGTAAGGTTTTGCACTTACTCAATTGGTTATACCGCCATGTCTAAAAACAAAGGATTGGCTAATCCAGAGCAAACGCTCTTGGTAAAGATATCTCAATCCGCTGATCTGCAATTTGGCCAAATTGTATGGTATTCAGCTCACCATATCTTTAATTAGTGAAGAGGTGGCTAGCCCGCAAGTTTATGGCTTGTGGTAAAGGCAAGGAAAAACCATATTGGTAATCGACTCACCAAAGATAATATTGATAATTTATCTAAGAGTTGGCTAGTCCAGCAAACGGCTTCGTAAAGACAAATCAAATCCGTTGGAAGTCGGTGGTTTGCTCAAAATCACATGGTTATCGCAGTACCATAGTTCTTACTTGAACTGAAACATTTGGCTACTCTAGAAGTAATAGCTTTTGGTAAAGAGATTCAAATCCATTAAGTTTTTCTCAAAAGATTGCTGGGGACTAATAGTTTAGTAAGGGGATTGATGAGTGTGTAAATACTCATCATTTTTGGTCAAATCTAACTCAAAACATTTAAAAAAACTCAGAAATGCATCAAAATACTGAAAATATCTCAAAATTGCATTTTATATGTTCAGATGCAAAATGTTTAAAATCAGATGAAAAATGAGCTAAGTTTGCATAATTGGCGCTTCACCACCAAGTTTCAAAATTGTTAAAATGGTCCCTGAGCACTTAATTTCAAAAGATAAATCACCAAAGGTCCTTTTAAAATCATAACTTGTCAAAATTAGTCCTTTGGTGAAAAATATCAAAAGTTTTGAGAAAATACAAATTGGTCCTCAAGTTTCAAATTTGGCAAAAATGGTCCTTGGAAATGTGAAATTGTCAAGATTGGTCCTTGTACTATTGGAGCTTGTCACTTTTAGTCCCTTGGAGCAACTTTGCAAAATGGCGACCTTAGGTCCTTGTGTTTGCAATTTACAACATATGTCTCATGTGTTTTAAAAACCCTTTCAACCTGGACCCTATCAAAACCATATGACCCTCAGCTAAACCATTGTGACCCTTTGCAATTTGGACCCCCCTTGCAATATTAAACCCCAGTCAAACCAACCCCTTGGCACCCTTTTTCTTCTTCTCCCCAACCGCTTCTCTCTGCAAACACAACCTCCCATCCCCCTCTCAACTTCACACATCCATGTCCCCCACCTCAACTACCTTCCAAGAAGCATTAAATGCACCTTTACCCCTTCACTCAACCCACGATGGATAAAAGCATTTGGCGCCAAAATCCAATCAAACGCCAAGATGAATTCAAGTAATCCAATGGCCCCGATTATTATGGGATATGCCAGAAAGAGGAGAAGAAGTTTGGTGTATAAAAGAAAGCAAGAGGAAGAGAAGAAGTAGTAGAATTTAGTTTTAAAATTTCATCAATGTCGTTTTTAGAGTAAATGTTTTAGTTCATTACAAATGCTTATCTTTGTTTTCTTGTATCAAACTCAAGTATTATCATCAGTATAATCTATTTCTAAGCATCAATTTCAAAGTTTACTTAAATTTCATATTATTGTTCATCATTGCATTTTCAGTTTCAATTTCTTATGTACAAGCTTTTCAAGAGTTTATTTTTAAGCTCAAACCAGTGTATTAAAGCTTCTTATAGCTTTTGATAAGCTTTCAATTAAGTTTCAAACAACTTTGTCACATGGTCAACAAAAGTCAAACTGGAGCTCAAATTGAGAAATGGTGATGATATTGGGATAATGCGAGTTGATTCGGGTTGGAAATGGATTAGAATGGAGTTATGGTTCGGTTTGAATGGCTAATGTTGGAATGCATGTGAGTATTTCACTTGTTTCATTAATAGTGTAATTTTGCATAATATGTATCGTGTTTAGGATTGTTTTACCTGTTTATTTAGTGGTAATAAAGATAATTAAACTCAGTTTAATCAATTAAACAAACTAGTTTAGTGGTTAGCATAGTTCAAATTGAAATCGCTTTTGACAGTAGTGTTTGGATTATGTAGCAGACCTGTGTTTGAAGCTTGTTCAGTGGTTGAGATTTGTTATTCTAGGCTTGTTTAGCTCTATTGAACTCATTTCAGTCATCAAGATGCACCTATATTAGTCCAAAGTCAAAATCACATAAGTACTGTCTTGATTTGTTTAACTGTTGTGATTTTGCAAAATCAAAAGCTTGTTTTATGTTCAAAAATCATAGAGATAGATTGCATTTAGTTTATTTCATCATATTACATTAATATCATTCCATAAATTGGCTTCAAACCTCAATTTAGTCAAAGTATCAATTCTGTTTCAAAAGTCAAAGCTGAAAAAGTGATTTTGAGCCCAACTAAGATGATTTTTCTTGGATTCATTTCTGAGCCAAATCAAAAGAAATTGTGGGTTTAAAAACTTCTACTGGTCTATTTTCTTATTACCATTTTAGTAGATTTTTGTCAAATTTTTATAAGCTCCAAAATGGGTTGTCAACTTGCTTATATTTGCTGCAGGTAATTCCACTGGAATAATGAGTCGCACAGGTCTTGTTTATACCCACCATCATGAGCTCATCTTGGGCTAATATTTGGTTTACAAGATCTTGGCCAGGTCTAGTTTAGGTTTCAACTTTTGTTTTGAGGCTCAGCCTTTTGAGAAGCTTGTGCTTTAGCTTAAAAGTAGTACCCTCAAACTGATTTTTAGCACTTAATTCAAACAATCAACTCGTGCAATTTGTATTCCAGAGGTTTAAGCTTGTTGTAACTTGTTGCATTTGAGTACTTTTATCATAATATAGCTTCTGTAATCAGTAGGAGGTCTTTGGTTTTCATTTGCTTATTTCGTGCTTATTTATAAGCCTTTGTCATTGCAGTTTCAATTTCCCACACACAAGCCCCTATTTTTATATTTTTCTCAGATTCATAACATTATTTTAGACTTTTCCTGAATTTTTCATATTTTTCTAGGTCAATTTGCTATTTTTCTTAAAAAAACAGCTTTTAAGCATTTTTAATTAGCTTTTAATACAATTAATTCAGAAAAGTTTCAAAAAATAATTTTTCATTTTTATTAAGTTAAGATAAATATAAAAAGTCAAAAAATATTTTTCCATATTTTTCTTAGTTAAATTTGTATTTTTAAGTAATTTAAGTAGTTTTAATTAGTTTTTAATTCATAGATAATACAAAAATAATCAGAAAAATACAAAAATAGTTTTGAAAATTCTCTTTTATTTTAGATTTTTCAAGTCATAATTTCATTTTTCTAGATTTATTTCCTATTTTCTTTGTATTTTTAGGCTATTATTAAATAGTTAAAAGTAGTTTTTAATTAATAATAATTAGATAAATAGTTTTAAAAATAATTTTCTTTTTTCTAAAAATTTTATTTTATCATTAGGTTTGTAAAAATTTCATTTTCATATTTTAGGATTTATATCAGCTTTCATTTACATTTCTTCAGCAATACGTAGTTTTACATTCAAGTTTTATAAAACATAAAATCAAAACATCATTTTGCAAATAGTGATAGCTTTATTTAATATTTTTATCTTTTTAATTCTCTTTAATTTGCATTTAAGCCTTTGTTATTATAGGCTATATCTGTAGTTATAATAATTCAAAACTCTTTCCGCTCAAATCTCTCGACACTATTCGCTGGTGATTCTTCGCATAGCTCGCGGGACATAACGACGGGGAAACACTATACTTCCCGGACTTCATTGCATTCGCTTCAGAGCTTGTTTTAAGCCATTTACGCCATTCACAAAGCGCATTTCTGTTTGAGTGATTAAACTGGACCGGCTGGAATAATCAATCCTCCTACGATTTGGAATGAAGAGTTCTGTAGCTCTAAACGCTCAAACGTCAGAGGAGGATGAGGAGTAAAGGAGTTTCTTCAACTATTCTTTGTATATATTCTTTCAAAAATCAAAATACAAAATTATAAAACCAAAGAAAAGACAAATGTAAAAAATATAAAATCAACAAACATCCATAAAAATTAGAAAATTTGAAAATACCAAAAAATATTGTTTTCTCAATGCATGTCTTCTAGTATCGATAACATCTACGGCCTTAGAAATATCATTTAACAACGGCACAAGAATTTAGATGAATTCGAGCAGAAGGTGTAAATATTTTCAAAACATGTCTCAAAATATGGTTTACAATTACTTCAGATTGTAACCCGCGCTTAAACAATGGCTTACTGTCGTTTCAGGCAGTAACCCGGGCTTAAAATTATGGTTTACAATTTCTTCAGACTGTAACCCGCTTACAAGAAAGGAAAGTCCTGTGCAAAATGATTTTTTTGAAAAATATCGAGCACTTATCCTAAAAGCAAAAATTAGGAAAATTTGTCGACAAAAGTCGAATGTTCCTCTACAAATGTTTTTCATTCTAAAGATTCTTCTGAAAAATATTTGTTTTCACATGGTGATAACATTGTTTGACAATAAATCAGACTCAAAATTTTTGAAAATCAACTGGACTTCATTTTGTCACTACATTTGTTACTCAATCAACGACTACGGTCATTGATTGAGGGGGAGAGTGATTTCAAGCATTTCAAACTACATATTTCAAACAATTGCTACCAAAATAATTCCGTAGTGTCAAATGCCTAACAAGTTAATAAACATACAATATACTGTACGGAGATATTTCATCAAATTTTGTTTTGCTGCTTATACAATGTAGATGACTTACTGTACGATATAAAGTGGTGAATACATGTTTTAAATCTGTTCCTTATCAGTTAAGTTTTAAATCAAGCCACATCTTCCCCCAAAACATTTTCTAAATGATTTAAATCAATTGGGATCACAAATCTCAAAGGGTTTGAAATTTTGTTCAGGGAGAGAATATGATTTAAATTTGAAATCTGATAAATGGTGATTTGACTCAAAGTGCGTTTCTCTAATATGTGCTAAACTCTTTCGAATATCGATGCACATATTAAGGGGGAGCGATTAAATATTCCTTATTAGTAAAAGTTTAAAACAAAACCACATCTTTCCCTAACATGTTTTCTAAAGTATTTAAATATTAGATTTGATCAGGGGAGAGATTGTAATTTAAATATTAAATTTGATAAAAGAGTGATTGTTTAATTATTCAAACAAACACTCATTCCTCCATGTGCTAAATGATTTCAAAAGCCATCGCACATGTTGAGGGGGAGCATTTATGAAAGATCAAAACAATTGAGGTACAAAATGCTTTGATATTATATCACAAGTACCTTGATTGATTTTCAAAATGATTTTCATTTGGTTTCTAGGCAGAAAGAACTGTGTAGGATCATATATTTTATGTTGTTTAGATGATTCGGGTGGTCTAGGATTAGAGAGAAACAAGTATGATCTTCGAGCTTTCTTTGAGATCAGCAGCACGTTGTAGAAGATAGAATTCGTCATCTCTTAAAATTCCACCACCAAAGCTTTCGAGGCTCCAGAATAGAAGATAGAACATGAGCCTTTGAGAAAGAGAGACTTTGGCAGCTTCCCCAAACCAAAAATCCATTAGATGAGCAGATTCAAGCTCTATTTCAAGCTTTCCTAAGCCAGCAAGAGAAGCACACCATTATCATAAATCCCGCTGCTCTTTTAAGAACGATAGTCGATTCTTCAAGGGGTTATATCATCAACAAGAACAAGAACGTATTATCATACTTTTAAATTTCTTCTCATATTTCATTACCATGAATTTCGGGCGATGCATCCTCAAAGGTGTCAAGAGACCACTTCCCCATGTAGTTGAATTGATGCAATGGCTCTTTGAATGAAGCTCATGAACCCGAATACACATATGGATGTGCTTCAAAGACCGAGAAAATTATAACATCAAAGTAGCAGATTAAGTCCGATATCCAAAGAATAACCCCGATATATACTTTTCTCTCCCCTAAAGAAAGTGTATGAATCTCAAGAACCCGAAGTACCCGAATGACCAAAGAAAGTGTATGAATCTCAAGAACCCGAAGTACCCGAATGACCAAAGAAAGAATAACCGAGAACATTGAAGAAGCATGCTGAATCACTAATTATCTCAAGGATGTCAACTCCGAATAAGTGATTATATCTTCAATCATGATTAAGCCTCAAGTGAATAGTGAGCATCCCCAATGTACAATCTTTCCCCCGATGATTGCGATAGCATCGAAATCATCACACAATTGTGTATCTTTTATCTTTAGAAACTAACTCTTCCATCTCTTCCCCACATAGTTGGAATAAGAACACTAAACGCCATGAGATAAACATTGAGTTTCTCTGCGGTAATGACCTTTGTCTTCTCGGGATATCTTCAATCACTTAGAAGTATTAAGTTCATCAAGTTTACTCGCGATGCGCCGCTCTTCTCCCTGGTTTTGATACTCGAATCAAAGAACATATTATAAGCCCAAATACTTGAAATCTGTTGAGAAGATCGCTTGAAGTCTTTTGTGAGAATCAATTTGTCAAGAATGTGAGCAAGTCTAATTGGGGATTGAATCGACTTATCACTCTCCCCTAATGCTCTCCCCTAAACCGCACAACTGTTTGATAAGCCCGGATAAGAAGTCTTCGTGATAATCAAATGCAATTCGTCTTTAGTCTTCTAACATGCACCAGAAAATGTAGAACAAACTGTAGACTCGACCTTCTTCAAGATTTCTGTTTGGGGATCAGAAATTTAACATCTTCTTCTCACCACATGCATTCCCTTTAACTTGTATATAGCAAATCCCCTTAAATCAAATCCCTCCCAATCAAACAAGAACAGAAAGATGTTCATCAAGGAAATCAACATTAATGGAAGCACTTTGTCTAAACTCATCACCATGAGAAGATGTCAACCAATCCGGCTCATAAGAAACTCCATGTAAAGATGACTCGATAAGAAGAAGCTCGGTTCTTACATGAGTTAGAGACGATGACCATATATATTCTCATATGTCAATCAACCATGCGTAATTATCACACTTTTCTCCCTCAAGAATTGCATACGGAGATGCCAATCTTGATTAAGCAAGTGAATATCTTCATAATGTAGTCTCTTCACACTTCTCCCCTTCAAATGTAGCATATGATGTTGTCATCATCATTATGATTGAGCAAGTGGAATAAGAAGACAATCAACAATAGTTCGGTTCACTTGATGACTGAAGCGCTTGGAAAAAGCATGAAGCATGTTGATGAGAATGGTAATAAATAAGAAGATTTTCTTCCTAAGATAAAGCGCACTGAAACGTACAATTTTCTTTACTTTAGAGAACGAGGCTTGAACTGTTGTGTTCAAACGTCATAATCTCTCTCTTTTCAACCTCTCTTGGAAAACCTGTTATCAACCCCATTATCATTTAGTAGGCTCTTTGTCATGACAGCTGATGGAGAAAACCCAATATGATGAATTTGACCTTGAAGTAAACTAACTCAACTCACTTAAACTTTGCACATATGTAAAGTTTCTGCCGAATTCATGCCCATTTGAATCTCTAAGTACTTTATACTCTTCAACCAACCAACCATCAAGTATTAGACGTAAATCACCTCTTGAAAAGGCACAATTCAATGTGACACCCAGCACTACAACGTAACTCCTTAAAGTGATAGTTATTTTGTGGTGGTAAAAGCCCAATTCCCTCAAGTGGTAAAAGAAAAGGAAAAGTCACCCAAAAATAACTAGATTTCCAAGTCTTCAATTTTTATAATAAGCTCGAACAAGGATCATGAAGAATATTCATCTCCCCATCCTCGTATACCTTTAGATACTAAGTACATCACCGTGATATTTCACTTCAACTTCAAATAAATAATAGTGAATTAACGCCGTTGTCACATCTTTTGGTTAAAAAGGTCAAATCTAGCCTCCTTTGATGTTTTAAATGAACTATGATAATGGTTTTCATCCCGACCATGGTTAAAAGCACATAACCCTGTAAAACCAAGTAATTACCAAGCTGCCATGAGGACAATCCAAACAAACACCTAATTCATAAAGTACACCCTTTTATCCCCTCTTCGAACAGAAACCGTAGCACCAGCATTAGATGAGATCCAGAAATACACTTTCCTTTCTCCGTGATGAATCTATGATCACGGATTTTACAATTCTATGGTTTAAACCGAGAATAGTTTTTTGTGGATTTTACAAAACCAAGAATAAACCGAGAGATAGATCTAGAGATGCACTTTACATTTACCAGGATGTTTCCATTGTCACGGGATTTTACAAGTCTATGAATTAAACCGAGAAATAGTTTCTATCGCGGGATTTTACAAAATCAAGACTAAACCATAAACAATGTCAGCTTGAACGTTCAATGACAACTTTGGTGTTGGTGAATTTCTGTTTTAGGGGAACATGCAGCGGTTCATCAACGATTCATTCTTCATCATCAACAATTCTTTACCCATATGTAGACAACTTCACAAACCATACTAAGTCAAGTAGTATAAACTACTTCCCCCTGGAGGTTGTCCATAAACCAGAGTACACGTTTCTCCCCCATGATGGTTTCGAACTTTCTAAGCATCATAACGCGTACGCACCATTAGCACGAGAAGTTCTTGTCATAAGAAAACATCTTGAAGGATCATGAATGTCTTTAAGGATTTTTAAAGATTTTTCTTAGACTGTGAAGTATCATAGACATGCTGTAGCATCGAGTAGCCCATGAGAATTGCTGATTACATCTCAACCATTAAACACTTTGGTAAACACACCATTCACGTATACCGATGGCTATAGCAATGACCACTTGGAGAAATAGACCCGATATGCAAACTTGAACATGACGTAAAATTCCCCAGATTTGTTACTTAAGCTTGCACTAATCCTTGTGAAGAAGAAACTGTGTACCCAATGTACAAAACCTCTTGACGTATCCTCAACTGCGTGAGACACCGAAGTGATAGTTACGCTGTGGGTTAAGCGAGAAAGAATCACAAACGTAACTAAATAGCCAAGTCTTTATCACACTCTATAGATTCCCAAACAAGTCATCTTCGCGGAAGGGTAGAAAGAAAGAAGACGAAATAAGTAAACGCGAAAACCTCACATCAATTTCACATAAGAAATATTGAACTTAAATAACCTCGTAGTCAACTTGGTTAAATAAACACTTCAAGCCGTGAAATAATGTATTCAGTGTAAATGTATAAACCAAAGTATCCAACCGCATATCACCTCAAATCTCATCATCCTATCACATACGCCAGTCTCATTATCAACAATCATCAATGTCAAACCTTGTCATCATCAAATATCTTCAACAAATCTCATTTAATAGCTCATACAAAATGCACCATGTGTGTATAACGAGTAAGATTTAGCAAACATTGTAACTCAAGTCCATGAATAGTCATCTCACTACCAATCTTAAAAGCGTAACATTTGGTCCAATTGAGTTGAGGCCCATAGATCACATATTTCAAAAAACAAGAATTATACATGACCAAGCTAAAATAACTAGCTGCCCAAGTATGAGAGTAGTACCACCCCGTATAGCCAATGTTAGAACAAAGTGAACACTTGGTCGGCCTACTTCCAATTCTAATTAGGCCCACAACATATCTTAATACATCACACGAGATCCATATACCATCAACACATTTGTATCCTCACACGTCTTCAGTCCATATAAAAAGAACCAAGTAAGGCCCTTAAACAAATGAGGCCCAATAAATCGGTTCATCAAATACCATGCCCTAATAATACGAGACTATAAGACACTCACACATACTCACATAACCCTAATATTCTCTCACATATGTTTGTAGACAAATAATACATCACCAAACCCTAAAACTTCTCAAAACAGATCGCTCTTTCAATGATCCTCTCATCAATTCCTCATCTTTACCAACTATTATGAAACACTAATCATAGTCAATACAAATCAGCCTCCATTTCCACATGATGCACGCAAGTATCACTCACCACAGGGATGGTTAGAGTAAAGGTTTAGTCAACACGATCTAACAATGAGTTCACAGTTGGTTTAATACGCTTTTGTTGTTCATTGTTATTTTTGAGTTACACGAACCAAAGATTTGAGATAACATTCTTGTTTATCGCATTTCTTTAAATTCGGACAACATCATAAATTGATCGATGATGATGATATCCTTTAGGTCTTGAGTCTAGGACAAATTTATTTGAGAACCAAAAGTGATGACCGAGATCCAAGATATTAAATCGCTTATGTTTCATTTAGATGAGACTTGGAAGCCTTTATTTTCAAAACATAATCAAAAGGAAAAGGAAAGCATCATTGTTTTATCCTTTACCTTACAAGTTTCAGATATAAAAAACAAGGCTTTTAAATGAACAATGAAGAAATACTAGCTTACTCATGAGATTGTTATATATCTATGTAGACTCATGGATCCGAGATTGTTGATTGATTTTCCTTTACTTTTCGTTTTGAA